>OY978218.1:32009682-32169019 GCA_963854785.1 Vaccinium vitis-idaea
GAAACATTAGTTTGAAACCCTAGATCTGTTCCAAACAGAAAAACGAGAGGGAGAGACAAATTCGAACCTGGGAAAGTCGATTTCTTCGTCTCCGACCTCGATTTCTTCGGTTGAATAGCGATTTTTGTCTCCCTCTCTCTCTTCGATGGCTTGAATCGCCTCAATCGCCTCTCATCTCTCTCTCTCTTCATTCCAGTAGCGTATAGGGGAAGAATGACCCGAATAGGAATGATATGCGACCCGCGGAGTGTTTTACCCGGACCCGTGGTCCATTTGACCCGCGTGTTTCTCCCCTTTTATCAGAGCCGTTGGATCGCATCCAACGGCTGAAAATGAAAGTCCGGACATAAGCTAAATCCGGGTGTCCGGATTGGAACCGGATTGTGTATATATATATATATATATCTTCACCTCCCTTTCTCCCCTATCCAGATCTGCTCCGCCTGGGGGGGGGGAGGTGTAACGCCCCGGATTTCGGAAACGTTATTAAAACATTTTTCAAATAATTTATCTGATAAAAACTCATAAATTGATTAACAACATAAATTTTGTCTTATTACAACTAATTGAAATTCTGAATAAAGAGGTCTAACATAGAGTTACAACTTCGAATTAAAGCTTTTGAAAATAAACAGAGCATCTACGAAAAGAAAATCCAGGCTTCGTTTGATTCACTTTACAGAACAGCTTCCTTTTTTACTTTATACGGCTACTCTGCTCCGTCTTCTATACCTGGCGTACGAATACCAGGGTACGTAGTACCGTGAGCATAAAACGCTCAGTAGATATATCCTACACCTACTTAACCCACACGTATCTAGCACATAAGCATGTATAATGAACAAGGTAGATGTAACAATAATATTCATTTTATGCACATCAGCATGGATAATCAAAAAGTTAAATGTAATAAAATCTTCACTTTATTACTATCCATTAACCTATGTGATAACTAAGATTCCATCCTCAGAAATCTTTCTTACCCTGTAACCTCCAGCGTAAGCCAACTGGTGTGATTCGACTCCCCCTTGTAGATTAAGGCCCGGATGAGAGCAAAGTTAGCTACTTGAGTCTCCCACCCGTAACCACACAAGGAATGAACAAGACTTCACCGGGTTGTGACACAAGCATGCTGTCCCGGGTTGTGACGCAAGCACAATGCCACCCTTATAACCAAACCGTTCAGGAGCCAATCACCACCGTGCCTTACCTAGGGTTTCGTAATCTCAATATCCAAAATCCAAACCAATCATTTCTCCTCCAGGGCCCACAAAGGTCACCCTCACAACTAGGTCCAACCCGCTCACCCATTTTTCTCATCATCACTTCTCATAATTCTTTTTCCATATAACCTAATCATCGTCTACAATGAATTTCTCACGTTCGTAACCACCCAAGTGATCCTATTGTCCAATCGAATTCCCAAGTTCAACTTTGATAGCAATTCAGATAATATTAATAACTAGCCATTCATTCATGTAACAAATAAAATATGAAGAGCAAGACAAATAATGTAAATGATTAGCAATCAGGAGTAATGTAAATGGCCCTACAAAAGAATTAACAATTTAAATTCATTAGCCTTTTACAAGTTGTAACTTAAATAAAAATTCAAATACAATCACACAAGAAACCATGTAAAAAAATAGATTACTGAGTTCAATATCAAAATTGATGCACAGCGGACAGGCTCTTACCCAAATTAACTACTGTGTATTTGGTCGATGTGATCATTAGGAAAATTTTAGAATTTCTATAAAGGCTTTCAATAGAAAATTTATTTAGTAGATAACTAAAGGCCAAGCCTTTCTTGGCTGGTTGTTTGTATTGAAGAAAGAAACAAAACGTTTAGAATTTGTTTTACAAAAGTTCAAGTAGGAATACTAGCTAGGTGTCAACAAATTCAAGAATCTGATTGCCTATGTGTCATCACCTCAATTACAAAATTCAGATTGTAACAAATGTCGTTGGTTGGTTATAATAGTAGCCTTCCGTTAGATTTTTGGCCGACCGATCGAGTCTGGGTTTGTCTACACCATTGTTGTGTTTCGAGCTACTGGGTTTCGTTCGTTTTTCAACAAAACATCAAAGTAAACACATAAAAGGGTTCGGTAGGATAAACCTACCTTAAGTCCTGCAGATTTAGCTAAAGTCAGAGTTGTTTGAGTGGAACACGGTGGTGGGTTTTCTCTTGCTCCGGAAATTCTTGTTCTTTTTCTTATCCTCTCTGCTCGCTCTCTCTTTCTCTTGCTTGTGTGGTGTAAAAATAGAAGCCGGAGGGAAGGAATTGTTATAGGTGAAAATAGAGACAATAGAGTAAATAAGGGGATGGGGTTGGTTGGGCATTCCAGTGTCAATTAAGGTGAGTTAGCAGGGGATAGGTGTGTCAAGGGTAGTGTTTGGGTCAGGATGGCCTGACTCGGCATTGATAAAAGTGGTAAAAGTTACACAAATAACTACGTATATGTATATAGCTAATTACTTACCCTCATGTGTATTCGTATTTTGTACATTATTCCCCGTGCGGTACAACACATATAACCTCTAGGGTGCACGCCCATTTGAAATACAGACGAAATTTATCAAAATATAATTTAAAAATAAAATGAACTAATAATTTTGTAAATCAAATCTTTAACACCACGTGTTCGGAAATTCAGGTCTTTATAAATATACTTAATCGAAAATAGTTTAGTACATTCTAAATAAAATAGGATCGAAAGTTGGGTCGTTACAGGAGGCGTCGTCTACACCCTCCTCCCCCCAGGCTATTCTCTCTCCTCCCGTTGCCTTGCCTCATTTGCGGTTACCTCCCCTCCTATCCTCGATCTCCTCTCTATCCGCGACTTTGGTGGCGGGTAGTTGCGAGGATCGTCACTCCTCCCTCCGGTTCACTCTTGAGTGTTTCTCCGGCTTCGCTAGCTTAACTGCTTGGGTGGACTCCCGGACGTCGGTTGTCGAGGTGGTAGACCCATGTATTCTCTGCGATTTTTGCGTTTGGTGTTGGCGGATTGCGGTTTCCTGGAGTGGGCGATCAAGATGTTCTCTGGTGTTGCAGCTGGGTCTTGCTCTCGGAAGCCGGTGATGCTGGTTTGTAGCAGCGACATGTCTCTCTTTAGGTGGCTGTTGTTCGGCGGGCTTTGGTTGCTGTTTGGTGACTCCTTGGAGGCTTGCAACATGCGTTTTTTATTTTTTTGCAGGGTGCTAAGGATGATGATGGTCGGCGGCGGATGGATGGTGGCGACAATCAGGCTGTCGTGATGGCAGCTCTGGTGGTCGTTGTTCGCTGCATATGGTTCCTTGTTATGGGCTTGGCCCATTTGCAGATTGTAATGTTTTTTTCTGGGTTTTCAGACCTTTTGGGGTGTGGGCTTCGACCCTTATTTTCTCGTTTGGCTTCTTGCCAACCGTGGGGTCTCGTTTCCCTTTAATCTTTGTACCATTCCAAAGATTAATAAAATTATTTTTTGCTGTTCAAAAGATAAAATAAAAAATAGAACAGATATACCATTCCTACCAAAAACTCTAAATTATTTTTTTGCGCATAATTTTATATTCACTATGAGTCTTGTTTAATAAATCTCATCAAGTAGGTTCTAAAAATATAAATTTGTTAAAAATAGATATGTGAAATAAAACTTATAAACATTTAAAGTTTTAAAAGATATATAACGGAGAGAGGGAGGCTGCGACACACGTGTGAGGACTTTTGTTGAAGTGAAAGACATTAAAGTGCTTGGATGGGACAAAACACCAAAAACGAGACCGGCTTGGAATTTCCCGTTTTAAAGGATACATTAAAGAACCTTCCAAAATCATCATCAAATTATTTTGAAAACTTGGACCTCGAGCATTTCCAATCCTAGCCCTTTTTTTAATTCAAATTTTGATAAAAATTTGGGTTAAATTTTTATTTGGATATGTCTTCTTCAATGCTAAACTTAATTTTTTCCCACCTAAATCTAATGTTTTAGATGTTTTCCCTCCAAAATATGGGTTAAAAAGACACATTTCTAAAATATGTACTCATAAGAAAAGAAAATGAGATATCGAGAAGAAAAGATATGGTTAAGGTTTCTTCAAATATGGGTACGAAAAAAGGTATAAAACTTAAAACATTGGGTAGGTAAGCAAAAGTGCTTGGCATTAAAAATGGATTTTAAGTGTTTTTACTCAAATTTTAGATATAAGTAAAGAAAAAGTAAGGATTGGAGATGTTCTTATCCGAATGGTAAGTAAATGATATTTTGTTCCTCAAATGATTTCCTCCTTATTTCAACCTTTTATTTGTTATAGTTCAATGATTTTTCTCCGAACACAGATCTCGTTTATTCTGGTAAATTTATGGGCCGAAAATATGCAATCACACTTTAAATGTAAGATGACAAATGTAACAGTGTTAATCTCAGTACTACTTCAACTACATTTTCTATCCTACAATATCATGTCTACATTCACAATCAATTACTAAGTCAAACAAACAGGACCATAGCATAAATAAATCGTTGGAAATTTTCTTTGCATATTGTTTCTTCTTCTTCCTCCTAAACCCTATTGCTAATTATAGCTTCCTCCTCCTTCTTCTTGGATTATGATATTGGATCAAGGATAATGATAATTAAAACAAAGCATTTATGACTCTTTATGAGACTAATAATTCTCCATTTTTTACTCTTTATGAGATTTCACATTGTGCCCAAACGACCCCCATTTTTCCGTCTTGGTTTGGGTAAATTGAAAAAACTGGTTTTTTGGTTTTTTTGGTTTTGTCCTTATTCAATAATTTTTTGCATTTGTTAGTTTTCGGTCGATTTTTTGTGGTTTCTTAGCTTGTCCCGACGAGAGGAATCTAATGGATTATTTTTTGTCTTTATTCACGAAACTTTAAGTTTGGCTAATAATTTTACACTTTTTAGATTCCTCTCGTCGAGACAAGCCAAGAAACCACAAAAAATCGACCGAAAACTAACAAATGCAAAAAAATTTTGAATAAAGACAAAACCAAAAAACTAGTTTTTTCAATTTACCCAAACCTATCCAAAGCCTCCCCATCTCCTAGCAAGAGCAGACCTAGGGGTGCATGCGGGACCCAGGCCCTGCACACCTCTTAATTATTTTATTATTTCTACTACATGTTTAAGTTTTGTTTATAAAAATTATGAACTCATATTCCCTCAAATTGTGTAAAAATTATTAACACAGGTCCCCTTAAAATTGTGTTAGTAGTATATACGGATAATATTCAGTTATTAATTTATGAATATATGTAACTCCGCCACTGCATTAAGAATTTTGTGTCTGCCACGGCCTCGTGGTATATAGCCTCCACTTTATATTGACGAGGTAATTAAATATCCATCCGCTTTTTGGGTACCACTTAGATTTTCATCCCCCATTCTTTATGGAATTATATATATAAATGGAAGTAATTTTTTAATTCAAAATCAGTTACTTTTGATTGATCCACACACCCTAAAATTAAGATATCCTTCCTAAAATCAAGGGATTCGAAATGGTGGAAATTCAAAAGAGGGATAAACCATATCTACAATACGGTAATTAAATGGTTTGTTACATCAAATTATGGTAAAAACTTTTTAAGAACATGTAACAATGATCATGGTAAAAAGAAATCATACCGTATAGAAAAATTGTAAAATCAGACTACCATGGTAAAAAAAAACTTTTGCAACTCGCATTTCTTATTTATAAAACTTTTCATTTATTATGGTAAAAAAAATAATATAACGAAAAATATGGTAAAAATAGACGACTTTTTACATGATTCCATGGTAAAAAAAAATTGTTCACAGCAAATCATGATAGGATAGTCGTAATACCACAAATTTTTATGATCATGGTAAAATCTGCAGCCACAAAACACATAAACATGGTAAAAAGCAAACAAAACAGCCACAAAGACAACGACAAATCATACCCATCACAGTCCATTTAATACCAGTGTCCAAAATGATGACAATACTCCATTGCTACTATATAAGTTTAGATCGACTTTACTGGAAATAGAACCCAAAACATGCCATATATTAACCGATTCCTAGTAAACCCAAAAGCATAAACAGGAGTCAAGTCATGGTCAGAATTTTCTTCGAACCCTTTCGTGCAGCCTTGATTCCTTCATCTTGCAATTGTTTATCCAAGATCCATTAATTTATTCCGTCATTGAGAAAATCATGCACCGTGTCAGCTCTCAACTTCCGACTTTCTGTTTTTGACAGAATAGAAAACTGTTTCATTGTGGAAGTATTGTCTAATGATGTAGCAAACCACTATACCACATTCAAGCCTACTAGGAAATCAAACAACCAACATAAAAAAAACTGATTTTACCATATTTTTGGTTATCATCTGGATAATGGATGAGTGTAAAACTTATGAACTATGTCCAACTTTTGTTGATAAGGGACGATGAAAAAAAAATTTACCTTACAAGCAAACTTTTGTTTCGGATGATTCTGGTAAAGATTTTCTCCACCTAGATGAATGAATTGGTCCGGCAACTTGGGACTCCAAGAGGTGAAGTTTTTGGACAGCGAAGATGGATGATTTGGGACCACGAAGGGACAGTGAATATGGATGCTGATTTTGTTACTCCGACAAGTGCAGTACGTTGGTTTTCTGACCACGAAAACTTGCGGCGAAGGTGGACGATTTGGGACCCCGTTGTCGAGATGGTGGAATGACGATGGTGGGACGGTGAGATTCAGTGGACTACCGTTGATTTGGGATTTTGGGACGGCAAGATTCAGTGGAGTAGTTTTGTTTTGGTATTTCTAGGCTAGGATTAATTTGAGATTCAGTGGACAACGAGATATTTGGGATTGATTTGAAGAACCACAAATGAGGGAATGGATTTTATCCCAACATCCCGTAATTGTGGTAGAGGACCTCCTAATTTGAAATTTGTCCATTTCTACCGCCCCCTATATGCAACTTTGATTTTAGTCCTCAATCCCCTAATAAATTAAATATTATACATAAAGGGCAATTTAGGGTTTATTTGAATCTCGGGATGAGAACATAACTCCCTAAAAAGCTCAGAATGATTTTCTATTTTCAAGGGAATAAAAGGATGGTTATTTAAGTGCCCCTATATTGAATTTTAGAGGACTCCACACCTGTGTGACTTGTCCATGTAATTCAAACATTCTTTTGCCGAAGAGAAACCATAATTAGAAATTTATATATGCAAAGGAAACATATGCAAGGAGGGTATGCATGTTACTAATATTTTTCACTTGTCTACCATAACATTACCATTTAAAGAGAGAAATTCTCTAAAAGTGGGTGTTGGTTGGATGGAGATTATCAGCTGCCCAAGTCAAAGTTTTAATCATGACAAATTTTCTACACATAAGATTTGTCTTAAGATTCTCTAAAAATTTATTATCTCGTGTTTCAATTTTTCCTAGTTCCACAAATATTTGTTTGTCATTCATCATTCCTAATCTATTACGTAGATGGGGAGGGGGGAATGAGACTCAATCTCGAAATGTAGTGTGGGACATCTAAAAGCTCTACCACATGAGCTAACCACCACTTGCTCCACATACATATTTTGATGAACTCCACACCGATATCTATTTAAGCAAGACAGCTATCTTGATCACAAAAATTCCAATAGAGTACTGATAAATTGATTGATCAAATATCTCTTGTTTCTCAATTAACTTCGGTACATTATATTAGGGGTATGGAAGCTCCATTTTGCTGCAATAAAACTCGAACAAATGGAAATAAAAGCATCCTTTCCACTGGGTCAAGACGATCTTTTATGGGTATTTAAAACAATTGTGCTAGGGACACAACATTCCACCACGACACCAACCACAATAAAATACGTGGCACTATATAATTATTAATTGGTGATTGCAAAGTAGTTTCAAAGTGTTTGTTCTCTCATTACCAATTATGCAGTGCCACGCAAGTTGTTGTTGGTATTGCATGTGGACTATGGTGGAGTGTCGTGTTTCTAACATTATTGTTTAAAATTGTGGTAGACTGTGATGCTGAGGATCCGGTCCACCGGGTGCAACTCGATCCGAATTCGCACCCAGGGACCGCCTTTGATGATTCTGCAAGACAGAAGGATCCAATCCCAGGTCAAGCAAAATATGCTCGCTCGTAGTAGTATTTTTACGAGTGACGGCCGGAAGCCCCCATAGAATTCGAGACTCGGAAATGGTGAAGGAAGCCAACAAGATGGCGAGGAACAAGAGTGGCAATAGGCTTGCATTTGCAGAAGTTGATTTAGCCATGAATGGAGAAGTGATCGAAGGGGGGGGGGGGGCTTGGTGGATGGCTTGAGCTACCAAGGGGATCAATGAAGAGCTTGAATTGCATGGCAATGACTAATGAGCTTCCTTATTTATAGGCCCAAGCGAGAGAGAGTGAGTGAGAGAGATAGAGAGAGAGAGAGAGCATTACATCCTAATGGCAATGGGGGAGATCATAAAAACACTGAAAACTTCTTTTATTGAGAATACGTGACCGGTCCACGTTGGATGCTTTTGTCCATTTTCTAAACAGTCATATGCTATCCACCTCTCACTCTCTCTCTCTCTCCCTTTTTGTATCTCACCAGCGTTGTACCAGTTTAATGCACGAAAAATGAAAAAACAACGTTAAATGTCCACAATTTTTCCACTGTCACCGTGTGTCTTGAACGGGTAAAATGATAGTATATATGTGTGTGGTGCAATCCCAGTTAGGGTAATTTTTTTTTTTTTATCGGCAAAAAAAAAAACTTATTGATAACTCGACTAGGGTACATCGAGGAAAAAAAAGAAAGGAAAATCACTCGCGGCATGATGTTGATACATGAGACAAAGAGATAGACCCAAGAAAAGAAAAACACCCAACAGAATGCTGGATGGATAAACATCATCAATATAACAAGGAAAATCACCCAATCAAATTCTCCTCACACAAAGAAGACGCCAATTTACCTAAACACACAAAACACCCAACCCTAAAACCTCTCACACACAGAGACAATACACCCCTAAAGAACACCACTGATATACTCCCCCAATACAGAATTCTTGCTTCAATATACCATTTAGCGGGTTGAGGTGTTTCTTGTAGGACAGCAAATCTATTGGTATCACTTTCAATCATCTTTTTCATTATCAAAGCATCACTTTCCATAAAATCCAACCCCAAACGATTGCTAGCAGCAATTCTTAACTGAAATTCACTTTCGACATCCAACTATCTTTGGACACCAAGAGTCTCACTTTTTCCACAAATTCACTTTCTTATGAGCTCATGCAATATTCATATATATGGCTTCTAATTCTTCTCCTAATGATTGCCGGTCAAAGATCCACCATAAGATTGATCCCCTCCATTTGTGATGCTCTTATATTGTTTGGAGATCCCGATGTTATTGGTTCCACCACCAGTGGCGGAGGTAGCCTAGGCCTAGTGTGAGCCCAGGCCCACACTCAATCCTTTTAAAAAAAAAAAAGAATTGAATTTGCCTTTATAAATTGCCTTTTGTGAAATATTCTCTTTTAATCACTCTCATATACTGTAGATATCATTTAATTCTCATCTATTTATTCCAAAAATATGACAATTCCAATACAATGGTGAAATGAGATGTCTAATGCAAAAAATAGCCACCACTTACTCTTTGAAACCATAATGTCCAATATTCAAAAAGTGCCTAAACCATGGCCTATAAGCATTATACTTCTTTCTTTCTTTTTTGAACGGCTATAAGCATTATACTTCTAGTAATTATTTACAATTTTAAGGCTGTCTTGTTTATTTCTATCTGTCAATAGAACCCATGCACAATGTAATTCGAATTTGAAGATTTTGGAATAAAAGATATCCTTTCTAATTGGAGCGTATTGATAGATATTACAATTTACTTCTTGTATTATTGTGTTGCTCGTACACTTGATCTTCTATATAAGACAATTCAAGCAATTCTTTTGTGTTGATAATTTATGCAATTAACTTTCTTAATAATTATGTTAGCTTAATTTTTGTATTATTCTTAGGACAAAAGTTCTTTTATTGGTTGAAGTATGTATAAAAGGTGCCTCCACTCGCTCTGATTCCTAACTACGCCACCGTCCACCACTGGGTTATGATGTCCATCCATATCCACTGCTAGTTCAATAATGTCATCCCCTTCATAAAGGGTCAATTATTTTGCCAAAACACTTCTTAATCATCTTTCGTGTCAATTTCGTACGTGTTTATAGATCAATCTAACTAGTTGTAAATTGTAATATGTGATCTCGAGTAGCATAATTGTGATTTTTTTGCTCACAAACTGAGCTTGTAAACTTGGTCAATCAAGCTGTATAAGTTCAACTTACAAACAAAAGGGGCGAGAGGAAAGTAGAGAGAGCGAGAGCGAGAGAGCCTCTCCCTAGGATTTCCTGGCAGCCGCCACATTCCCCCTCCCCATCGCCCCCTTCACCTTCTTCCCCCTCCTCTCCTCCACTCCTCTCCTCTTTTACTTCCCCCACTTAGTTTCCGGTGACTCCCCATGGCGATCGACCTCCTCTCCTCATTGCATGGGCGACCGAAACCTATTTTTTGGGCAAAGGGGGAACCGGATCTGGGATTTCCAATTCCAGACTTCACAACTCCGGCAATGGCCCCGTTGATTTTCTTTTCCTATAATTTCTGTTCTCTTTTGTTTTTTTCTTTTCTTTTTTTGTTTCTTGTAGGTTTTTTTGGTAGATTTAGGTAGATTGTTGTACTGGGGCTTTGATTAATGAATTTTTTTTATCTCTTTACCACGAAAAAAAGTTCAACTTACTTTGTTATATTTCGATACTCCGTACATCCCACGTAAGAGGGCATTAATCGTTTGTATCCCATAATTCTTTTTTTCTACCTTGCGGAAACCACTCAAATTGGTTGGTCGGTGTCCTTAGCAGTTTTTATTTTCTGAGTGTCCTTAGCAGTTGGTCAATGACCCAGAAAGTAGTTTGTCCTCACCGTTGAAAATGTCAGATTAATGAATATTACAGGCAGACATTTTTATCGTTATGTTACATATTTGATATAGTAAATACAAAACCTTCTAAAATGGGAATTCAGGTGGCGTGGAAAGCTAGCTTGTCCGGCGATTAATGGGGCACCCCACCCCTCTCTATGAGTCATCAAATATACTAGGTTTTTACCATGATCATTATCCAAATCTCTTACCGACAACTCATAATGGGAAGATGGCGAATATGCTGCACTTTTTTTCCCCACATAACTTTTTGAGTAACTTTACATTGGGCTGTTATCTGTCGACCTATCTATGGATAGAATTTCAATGGATAGAGAAGGAGAGGGATTTAGGCCATCTAATGTGGAGGTTTTGGGTTCAACCATCACATTAGGTGAGGTAGTGTATCCACCACTTCCCTTTTTCCCTCTTGAGCGTTGGGCCCATTCAATACATGGGGAACGAAATTAAAGATATCAATATGAACTCTTGGCCCATGAATGAAACAGGTACAATGCTAGTAAGGGTAAAAGGAAAAATGTGTAGGTAATTTTGAGATAGGAACAAACCTTTGAAAATTTGGTATGCCCTTTATGTATAAAGTCTCGTAACAATCAGAATCGAATGGACATATTGTTTATATATAATGGTAAAAGGAGTCATACAAAAGGGGTGTGATAGGGTGAAATAGTGTGTTTCCGCGAAAGAAAAACAAATGGAGAAAAATATCAACCCATGGGAAGTGGAGACTGGAGAGTTATCTAATTATGGAAATTAGTAATTAATTGATAGTGGGTAGTTATTTTTTTCCTCAAAAAAAGCAGTTGTGTGAGAAAAAGGCGAATGAAAAAGGGAAGAACAGAAATGTGGGATACAACGTGGCAGTGTGATCTGGACCTGGGGTAGTTTCTCATGCAGTTAATCACACACACCTAATGAGAGAACCACGCGGAAAGGAGAGAGAGAGAGAGAGAGAGACAAAGAAACCTACTTTTAAGGAGAGTTTAGGATTTAGAGTTCGGAGAGTTTTGGGAGGGCCAACTACATTGCTATAGGGTATAGTGCTCGCCCGTTCATTATCTTACTCAATTGATGAATTGGCAGGGAGACGGATATACATACATGAGTCTCCATGTTTTGGGTCTCAAAATGGAGCTTGGTTGGAGTCCATTGAATCTCCATATATATGTCCAAAATATGGAGATATGAAGCTTGGTTGGAGATGCTTTTAGGCAATCTAAAGGGAAAACTTTTGTCTTTGGTTGTCATGCAGGGGTGTCCGGGTGCTTATAAGCACCTGGACTTATCCCTTTCCAATAAATCAATTGCAAGCCATCCAGGTCGGGACTCAGGAATATTTGGATACACATTACTTTCTTGCTTCTTGACTCAAAAATCGAACCCTAATTATTGTGTGGGAAGCAAACCCACCAATCAACCAACCTAACCCTTCGGACTAATAGCATATCCTGCATCAAATTAGCTAAGGCTAGCCGAATTTTGAAAAGTACAACAATAACTTAAGTTCATTTGAGCAGAGAGACTCTTACAGTAAAAGTTGCTTGATGGATAACAAAATATATATAGATATGATTATATGAATTTGTAGTTTGTATATAGGACCCGTAATTTTCTTATCTTTATAAATTTGTAGTTTGTGACATGTGTCCAGGTACCATGTTAATGGCATATGAAAAGTCAATCGTATGACTTAGCTGCCAGAAGGGGCTGTTTTGACGTTAAGTGTGAAATTTCTTATTTTTGGGTTGGTGTGTTGAACCGATCTTTGTGAGAATGTTTTCGGAGGCTTAAGATGAAGCCTTGTGCAAGTCGAGAGGGCTCGAAGAGCCATATTTCAAAATACGCTATTTTGGGATTTCTTGAATTTGTTCTTGGGGTGGGTGGGGGTGTGTGTGTGTGTGTGTGTCTATTTCAAATTAGTCTTTCTAGACCCCACCATTGTTTCCGAATAAGGGGTACTTCTTTATAAATTTGTAAGTATGAAGTGTTTGTTTGTAATAATCGGGGGTTCAACCTGTGGAAGAAGAAAACAGCCTTCTTTTCGGAAATTTTCTTGGTAGAACCGATTCTATGTTTTCCTTAAAACTGGCAGCCTTATTTTAGTGACTCCCTAAAGCCTCTTGAATTGGTTCTAAGAAAACCTTAGAAATGGTACCCACTGCAATTTTTTAGAAAAATTTTGTTCTCGATTTGGCCTTCCATAAAAGGTGGACTTACTCTCATTTTCACCCAAACCAAGAAATACAACTCTAAAATCACCCATCTACCTTCTTTCTTCATTTCTTCCTCAAACCTTGGTGATTTCACCTCATTCCACCGCTAATCTACAAGATCTACTCATTCTACACCATGAATCTCTCGTGAATTTTGAGTTTGGCACTCTAGAGGTAAGAACTTGTATTTTAGGTCTTAGCTCACTACAAGAAAAAACACATTTGGCGACCAAATATGGCGACCAAATCAATTTTAGTTGCCGATTGTAGCACCTTCAGCAACAAAATTTTGTTTGTAGCCGTATGTACATACTTTTGGCGACAAAATCGTTTTAGTCGCCATATGCATACTTGGGGCGACCAACTCGACTTTTGTCGCTGATTGTAGACCCTTTAGCGACTAATTTTTTTTTGTTGCCACAAGAAGTACATTTGGCAACCAAAAAAATTTTGGTCGCCGTATGCAATGCCTTTGGCGACCAAACATCGGCTTTGGTCGCGGAATGTTTAGAGCCAAAAATTATACAGTGCGAAATTATTGGCGCCAAGCGTAAATCTTGTGGAGACATATGGCGACCAAAAATTTTAGTCGCCGATGGTATATTTCGATAAATTAAATAATATAATAAAATAAAATACTTTTCAAAAAAAATATAATAAAATATAATGCAATACATAATTTTTGATAAATAATGTTATACATTTGTTAATATAAAAAGGAATATACGAAAAGATAATACATATAAATAGTTTCTGACAAATGGAACATAAATACATGGGTAGCCCAGTGGTTAGGTGTTGGGTTAAGAAGTAGGAGGTCGTGGGTTCAATTCTTAGCAGGTGCAAACAAGGTTTGATTAATTCTCGAGCAGCCATGTGGCACAATAATTTATTTTTTTTCGTATGAACTTTTGGCGACAAAATATTGGTCGCCGATGTGGTACCTTTGGTGACAAACGGTTTTGGTCGCCGTATGGCTCACCTTTTGGCGACAAAATTTTTTAGTCGCCGTATGGCTAGCCTTTGGCGACCAACTAGATTTTAGTCGGCGTAGACATTCCCAGACGAGGTTTCGGCGACAAACTGGGCGACTAAAATATTGGTTGCCAAAATATTAGGGCGACTAAAAACAACCCTTTGGCAACAAATTTTTTGGTCGCGGAGAGCGATTTTTCTTGTAGTGGCTCTCTCTCTCTCTCTCTCTCTCTCTCTCTCTCTCTCTCTCTCTCTCTCTCTCCCTCCCTCTCTTAAACTTGTGGCTTGTTTTGAATGACCCTCGCTCTAGATCCCATAGTGTAGCGTGGAGGAGGTTTGTACTTGGTGATTGGAGGTCGAATCCTTTGGTTGGTGCTAGGGTTTTTCTCAAAACCAAGTCAGGTAGGGATTCATTCCTTTTTTACATGATTTATGGAATGTTTAACGTATATGTACCTGTTTAACCTTGGTATCTTGTTGTTGGAAAGTGGTTGTACATGAAGAGGTTTCTGTTGTTTGATTACGGGACTAAAAGTTTCAGTAAAGTCAAGACCTTCTGTCTGCTGGTTGCCTCTAGCAACCAGTCTAGCCTTATAGCGAGCTATAGAACCATCAGAGTGCCTTTTCAACTTAAAAATCCAATGGCACCCTATGACATGACCATGAGGAGGTGGAGGCACAATATACCAAGTCCCCTGTGATAACAATGCTGCATACTCAGTTGACATAGCTTGTTGCCATTCCACAGACTTAATAGCTTCATTAAAACTCTTAGGTTTAGATGAATAAGAAGTGGAGATGAGAGAGAGAGAGAGAGAGAGAGGAACTTTAGGTTTGACAATACCATGCTTTAATCTAGTGACCATAGGATGATGATTAGAAGGAGGATTAAGAGAGGTAATAGGAAGAGAGACTAGATGAGAAATAGGTGCAACTGTCTCAGGAACAATGACAGGAGAAGAAGAAGATGCAATAGGAACAGAAACTGATGGAGGAGAAGAAGTAATTGGAACACTTGTAGTAACAGGTATGAGAGGGATAGAGAGAAAATTGTCATGCTCAGTAGCCAAGGAAATGTTAAAGTGAGTAGGAAAATGAGAAATATATTCAAAGTGTGTTGGAAGTTGAGTTGTGTATTTTGAAAAACAAGATGAAAAGCTTTTGTCCCACATTGGACAATTAGAAGAACTTAAAAGGCTTTATATAACACAACCCTTGAGTGGACTTATAAATGTGTGGCTAGACCCAAGGGAGGTCTCGCGCGCACACGAAATGGGCCGAGGTCCAAGCCAATTTGGGGAACCCGCTCCGGAAACCAGTTAACCGGGTGCGCGTTGCGAACCTCGCACGCAGGGGGGGTGCAAATCCGCCAATTTGGGCCTCGCGTGCTCATAAGGAAAGCCCATATTTTTGCTCAATTTCAGAAACTATTTTTTGAAGTCAAAATCGAAAATCTTTTTATTTTGGAAAGCTTTGATTTTTGATCAATCAAAAAAAAAAATGTGTGTAAAACGTCTTCATAATCAGCTCGCTAATTGATTCAATTAGCGCTCTGATTGATACCGACTGATTTCATTTCGTTTCCAAAAATTGTTTTTTACCGTTCCAATTTTCTGCTATAAAAAGGGAGCCCTTCTCATTCCGAAAAATATACTCTTCCACGTTAAAAAATTCCAGAGAGCAAGAAGGTCGAAACAGTGTAGTGTAGTCAGTTTTCTTTTGTGCAGAGAAGGCCGAAACAGAGAGTGAATTCTGGGTTGTTTTTATCCTGGGGACGGCGTGGTGTGTTGAACTGCTTGCACAATCTGAGCAGAGCTGCGAAACGTCTTAAAGAGAGCGACCTAGTCCGCGACTCAGCCATTAATTCATTTTGTTCGGTAATTTGTTTTCATACACAGATTCTGAGGTAACACGTTATTATTTTCAGCAATTGTTCCAATAGAGTGATCACAAGAAGATGAGGTAATGAGTGTGTTATATGGAAAAGTGTGTTCAACAAACTTGACATGTCGCGAGACATAAACTTTTGCCAAGACAGGGTCATAACACCTATAACCTTTGGAGTGAGGGCAATATCCAAGAAACACACAAAGGGTGGATTTAGGGTTCAATTTATGAGACACATAGGGCTTTAACCAAGGAAAGCATAAACATCTAAAAGGCTTTAAACCAAGGTAATCAGGTCCTTTTTGGAAGAGCAAAGTATATGGAACTTGAGAATAAATGGCAGAATGAGGAAGTCTATTGATAAGAAAAACACTGGTGATAAGAGCTTCAAGCCAAAACTTGATAGGCAACTGGGCTTGAAGTAGTAGAGTTAGGGTTGTTTCCATGAGATGTCTATGCACCCTTTCAGCCCTCCCATTTTGCTCTGGTGTATAAGGACAAAATGTTTGATGAACAATGCCATTGTGAGCAAAAAATTGACCCAAATACTTATTAACAAATTCCCCCACCCCCCATTATCAGATCTAAGAGATTTAACAAGAGAATTGAATTGAACTTTGACATAGGCACAAAACTGTGTAAGAACAGATTGCACATTTGACTTGTAGTGTAGAGGAAACAACCAAATATATCTAGTGATATCATCCAAAACAACAAGGCAGTATTTATATCCACTGAATGAGATAATAGGGGCAGGACCCCACACATCCATATGCAGCAATTCAAAAGGTTTCTGAGCATGAAAATCAGACAAAGGAAAAGGTAGCTTATGACTTTTAGCTACATTACATGAAACACAATCCACATGAAAAGGTTTTTGAATTGGTAACTGAAACTGATTCACTAATTGTTGAAGAGAAGTAGAATTCGGATGGCCTAACTTTTGATGCCAAAGTGTTGCAGAAAAGAGCTGAGAAGGAGTTGATGAAGTAGATATCAAGGCTTGAGGAGAAATGCTAGAACAAGCCTGAATTGGATATAAACCCTGGTGTGAATGACCTTGATGCAGAATCTGATTGGTTTGAATATCCTGGATAACAAAGCCAAATGCATCAAAAATTAACCTACAATTGTTATCTGATGCTAACTTGTGTACATAAAGTAGATTATGATGAATGGAAGGCACATGAAGAAGTTCATTTAAAGAAAATGGATAAGGTGTGGGCAGAATACCCTTAGCAGAGTGTGCAACTGGAACTGTATGACCATTCCCTACCATAACATTTGCAGGACCAGAATAAGATTGTTGTAAAGACAAGTTAGTGTGTCCAGATACCAGTTTGCAGGAGGTTGAGATGGTGGGAATTAAACTGTGTGGTGGCATGATATGGAGCATAGGAAGGTTGTATGGTAGTGGAGTAGGCAGAAGGATAAAAGACAGTGTGAGGAGGAAAATTGTGAGGTAAAGGTAGAAGACCAGGACTAAGAGAATGAATCCTAGAATCTGGAAATGAAGGATAAGAGGTTTGAAGCATGTGAGCATGTGGAACAGAAGTTTGAAGCATGTGTTGCTGTGGAGCAGATTGTCTCTGAGTTGAAGCATTGTTATATGGGAAGTAAGTTGGGGGTTGATAGTTCACATTTGACCTGTGGTAGCATGTCTTAGCTGTATGATTGGTTTTTTTGCAGATCTGACAGGGAACATTTCCTCCATTCCTTTGATTTCTGTTCCCTCTTTGTCTATCATTATTACCCAAATTTCTGTTTTGATTCTGTGGAAAAGTGGCAGGATACATAGATGGTGGTTGTGGTTGTGTAGAGAGATATTGATGACCATTCTGTACTGAACTAGAGGATGTACCAACAGTAGACACTACTGTTTTATTCACAGCAAGAAAAACAGATGAAGAAGGTAGTCCAGAAACAGATTTCCCAGGTCTGTTTTTCCTCATATCCTCTCCATTAACAATAGTAACCAATTCTTCAAAGGAAAGATCACCAATACGTGGACTTAAAGCAGTTTGAAGAGTATCAAAATCAGGGGCAGACCATGCAAAGCATGGAAAATTAAATCATCATTACTAAGAGGTGCCCCTGCTGCAGCTAACTTGTAGGACAATTCTTTAATGGTGTCAAAA
Organism: Vaccinium vitis-idaea; assembly: GCA_963854785.1. Classification (NCBI taxonomy): domain Eukaryota; kingdom Viridiplantae; phylum Streptophyta; class Magnoliopsida; order Ericales; family Ericaceae; genus Vaccinium; species Vaccinium vitis-idaea. The sequence continues at coordinate 32,027,907 of OY978218.1, forward strand.
TACGCATCAAACGTAGTTGTTTTAGTAAGATTGAATAATTGTTGCTTCAGATCATGGATGTGTGTTTTGGAAACAGAATTAAATCTATTTTCCAGGACCTGCCACACTTGACAGGCATGATCTAGACCCAAAACTAGAGGTAAAGTAGTTGCAGATATTGTTGCTATAAGGCAGGAAACCAACTGACTATCAATGACTGTCCAAAGTGCAAAATCAGGTTCATCAATCGTGACTTCTGTGGTTCTAACATCAGTAGATGAAAGACAAACAATTGTTCCATTTACATATCCAATGAATTTGTTTGCCTTAAGAGCATGTTCCATATGTGTATCACATAATTGTTCGAATCAAGCTTAGTAGGTACGAACGAGTGAATATTAGAAATTAGAAATACCAGTGATGGGGGTAGATTCAACTTCACGTTGGTCGAATCTGCAGATACTGCTGAGGAAGATGATGATGCTGACATGATTGATCAATTTTGTTCTTCGTCTCTAATCTTGAGTAACAAATGTTGAAGAAACCCTAACTTCAGGCCGAATCTCGATAGAGTTGCAGATGAAACCCTAACTTCAGCGATAACCACAATTCAGGATCGTAATCTTCAAGACAGATGTCAATGGCTCTGATACCATAATGAAATTGTAAAACTGATCTTCTCTACTCTCTACTTAGATTGATGAATACCCAGTTTGCTGAATAGAAGAAATCAGAATCAAGAAAGAAGAGGAAGAAGAAGAAGAAAGAAGAAAGGAGAGAGAGAAAGTAAAGTTCGTAGATCTGTTTTTGTCTCAACTGAATGAATGCCCCAACTTCAGGAGTGATTACTCCTTATACAACTCAAGGCACTAGATAACCACAGTTAAACTCTAATAGAAAATAAACCTAACTATGGTTAACAACAAAATTACAGTTATATAATAACCAAACACATTAGCTACTAATGAGCCTTGCTAATAACATGATTAACTAAATGTGACACTAGGTCCACCAATCAGTGCGACTCTAGGCAGGAGTGATGAGACCCAATAAACGCTCAACAAGGGATTACGATCCCTTAAACACTTGGCATGGGTGACGAGGCCCAATAAACGCTCGTAGGGGATACGGGTCCTAAAATGCCCAGTTTATGACTCAACATGCCATATAAGTTAAAGATGAAAGTTAAGGGAATAATTGTGCAAACTTTTACCCGTTAACTTTTCAAAAGGGATGCATACAATTATTAACTCTTTACCCATTAACTTTTCAAAATGGGTAAAAGTTTGCACAATTATTAACTCTTTACCCTTTAAGTTTTCAAAAGGGCAAATTGATAATCGTGCAAACTTTTACCCATTAACTTTTCAAAACAAACATTTATTAAGAGACAGCCAAAAATGGAAATCTGTACACTAAGAAAGGGACAAAGGGAGTAAGATTTTTCTACTGGGCGAAATCATTGCTCATCTCTTCTATTTTCAGGTACAAATCTAGATACATAATTGGAGTACTTGGTATGCATGAAGTGACATCTTTGAGAGCTTCACTTTTAAGTTCATCATCTTGTAAACTCAATTTTTTGAAAGATGAAGTTGTAACTTAATTTTACTACTTTTGACTCAACGGTGGATGTAAACCTCTTAACTCTAAATTTCCTTCTAAGTACTCATTGTACTTCGGGTTGTAGTTTAATGACTTTTATTGGGAAGCTTAGTCTTGTTATGGGAGAGTGACGTGAGGTGATATCATATATAACCTGAATTGTGGTACTTTAATTACGAAAATGATAATATAATTACGTTGAAAATCGAGGTCGTGATAGCAAACCCCTGAGTCTCAAGGTAAGACCACTTTGTCAACCCTTTTGAACCTCATAAAAGTGTAGAATACCAAAGCAAAAATAAAAAGGGTAAAAATTTGCTTAAAAAATGATACTAGCTTTTTTGGTATAGTTCTTTCTTTTTATCGGGAAAAAAAAAAAAAGTTCATTAACTCACATAACACCAAGTACAACGAGTTGTATATATAGTAAACGGATAAACGAAGATCAAAACGACAACGACGGGAGGGACCAACCAACTGAGTTGTATATATAGTTTAATCTAGAGGTTGTTAAGGCTCATGCAATGCTTCTCTAATATTGCATGACTAGGTACGCAGGTAGCTCATGGACCCGGCCGGCATACAATAATGGAGTACCGTATAGATTTTATGTATTTCTAGTAATATGTGTTGTACGGTAGTAAATTGTCTCATTTCCTCATTCTGTTCGCTTGAACGTACGATTTGAAGGATCTCTCTTCAAAGAGAAGAATTGTGAGATGAGCGGCGTGGCTGCTGTGCAGCCACCGCACAGCAGGTGTTGTGCACCCATCAGAGCTGTCCATTGCTCGGATGGATGACCCAAATTTCACCTCAACACATTTGCATCTGAACCGTTCGTTGCCGCGCATGCAAGATGAAATCTGGGCCGTCCATCCGAGCAACGGACGGCTCAGATGGGTGCACAACACCTGCTGTGCGGTGGGTGCACAGCAGGCACCCCAAATCAAAATGTTAGTGCCGAAAGGTTGTGTTCCAGCCAGAGGATACTCGATCGATCCAATACCAAAGTGAGTCCTTCCACAAGGTAGTATCAAGTAGTGGCGTATCGTTCTAGGGTTTAAAGTGTACCTGTTAGCCCAAAGGTTTCTATAACGTTAGTGATTTTGATGATAACAAAATAGATTTTATTAAAGGAGAAACATAATTGATATTTTGATATGTGGTACTCATTTGAATTAATTGTGTACTTTGTAGGATTTGATTGAGGCACACAAAGAATTACTAATCTACATCAAATCTTATCTCCAATAGCCAAGATTTAAATTTAAAGAGGAGAAGATTAAGGACAAATCTTATTCCCATATTTATTTTATGAAATGTCTTTCTCAAATATTTGTTTCTTAGTGTTCTACTGCACGAAAACAAGAAGGCATATTTAATTCTCCTTGAGTTTATTGAAATATCAATGATGTAATTATATGTCTAACCAATTTTTCAAGTTGGGGTGGCTTATGAATTTGTGAAGCTTGAAGTTTTAGTGGAACTGGCACCTTATCTATATTGATCCGCCGTGTAATTTTCCACATGCAAAGATTGCAAGTGTTATGGAATAGCATGAGCAAAGTGTTCCCCTACTTTTGGTGATGGCAAAGGAGGGAAATATTATGAAAGATAGAGGGGGAGAAAAAGCTCAAGCAGAGAATGCACCAATTAAGGGGGAGTATATATCTTATTTCTTTTACTATAATTATATTTCTAAAATTTATTTCCTTAAAATCATTAATGGTTTGCCATCATAAAAAAGGGGGAGAATGTTAGCCCAAAGGTTTCTAGCTATAACCTTAGTGATTTTGATGATAACATAATAGATTTTATTAAAGGAGAAATATAATTGATATTGTGATGTGTGGTACTCATTTGAATTAATTGTGTATTTTGTAGGATTTGATTGAGGCACACAAAGAATTAATCTACATCAAATCCTATCTCCAATAGCCAAGATTTAAATTTAAAGGGGAGAAGATTAAAGACAAATCTTATTCCCATATTTATTTTGGAAAGATCTCTCTCAATTCAAATGGCTAGAGCACCAGGGAAGTCGATAAATTCAAAGTCTTTCACTGCCTTAATGGTATCCTATTGGTTCAACGGCTAGTGCATCAAATAGGAATGATTTGGCATGGCTGCTAGTGCATCAAATATGAATGATTTGGCATGGCTTAATTTTGTTCAATTAATCCCAAAATACATTGGATACCTCATTTCCAAAGGTGAAGATCTTCTAACGTTCAGAATTTTGAAGAATAAAAGGAGTTGCTGTAACAAAGAAAGTGAGAGAAAAAAAAAAGAAGGCATTCATATTGAGCTCAAAGTTTATTGTTTTATTGAAAACAATAGAGCTTCATATTGTTTTTATCTACACTTTTGAGAGTGTTTAATTTGTGAGATTTTATTGTAAAAGGGAGTGTGACCCATTGTATATCTCTTGTGAGAGGTTATTTTTTTGTGAGTGATTTTGGAGAGAAAATCATTCGGTGTTTAGGTGTGACTAGCACCAGAGTCAAAACTAGTTGGGTTAGGTGTGACTAACACCGGAGTAAAAAATAGTTGGAGTGATTGGGGATATTGCTCGTTGTAAGGGTTTCTCTAGCACCCCGCGAAGCTAGAAGGTGTTGCTATTGGAGATAGTGCAGCAAATCCCAAGTTGGACACTTGGGAAGTGGACTAGGCCGTGAAGTTGTGGACCGAACAACGATAAATCTCTGTGTTTGATTTTTCTCTTCCCTTACTCTTTATTTACTGTCAGATATTATTGCATGTGTGCTTGAATCAGTTTAATTTTATTGGGTGTGGCGGTTAGTTTTTTTTTTTTAAATTCCGCATTATTATTGAGAAACACAATTCACCCCCCTCTTCTGTTGCTATCTAGGCCAACAGTACCTCTTACAAAAAGATCGTCTTGGGATTGAGCACCAAGTACTCAAAGTTCTGATAGTAAAGAGGGTGTATCTTCCGGTTTTTATTTTTTCTCATGTAAAGATTTACAAATGCATAGAATGATTCGCGGGTTTCGATGAATTTGCAACAAATTTTCATACTTATACTCGTTAGTTTTCATTGATGTTTCAAAAATTAGGGAGTCACAACTTGGCCATGCACTAATAGTATTTTTGAGGATTGATTGGATGGAGAATTATAGAGAATGGGTCTGTTATTATAATTAGAGAGAAAGAACGAATTATAGATTTATTTTTCGTAATGTAGGTACTGGTATAAATTGGAGTATGTAGTTATGAATTTTTAATGGAGGATGATAAGGAAAATAAATTCCATGAAAATTATTGGAGGAGAGACATAAAAAAACAAAGTGTCGGATGAGATATGAGATTGTGTGTGCATGTGATTGGTGTCTTATGGGGCACAGGGTCCCACTCGATTTTGTAATGTGTGCAAGGATCTGCCCAGAAAATATTTACAGTCTTATGTCATGGTGGCAATCCTAGTATTAATTTTAAGAGTGTTGAGAAGAGTATTTGGGATAGGATCCTGCTACGGGTACAAACCATTTTGTACAGAAAATGTATAAATCGCTCTCGCGAAACGGCGTGATTTTGGTTCAAGCACTTCTAACCGTCCGATTGAGCTGAAATTTTGTGGACCCCATCGGAAAAATGTTCTAAAAATAATGAACGGTTCGGTTCACTCGTGTGGGACCCAAAAGTGGGTCTCTGAGAGCGATTTGTACATTTTCTATACAAAATGGTTTGTACCCGTAGGATTACCGATTTGGGATATCTGTTTCTTCTCTGTTCTGTGGTTGGAGAGAAACTTATTGTATTCCACGGGTATTTGTCAAAGGCAAATTTTGATCTGAAGACGTACTCAGTTGAGGATTTCAAGAGATGTTTGCAGGGAATTAGAAAGTTTAAGGCTGCTAAGATTGTATTTCAAGATTGAAGTTTGGAATCCTACTGGAAAGCTGAGCTGAAACTGATGGGGAGTACTGTATTCTGTTCAATGAGGCTACCACACCGTTTGCAGGGGCGGAGGGACCATAGGGCTGGGTGGGCCCTGGCCCCCCGCAGTTTAAAAAATATACTGAAGAAAATTAGAATTTATATATAAATTAAATTTTTTTTTCTATTTTCAGAGCTGGGTTACTCGTTTGAAATTAAAATAAATGTTTCCAGCAAAATTTGAACCAAATTGTTACAGCCCCAACAAAATAAAAACAAGCCTAGCCCAATTATAAGAGTTCATATATAATAATCATGTAAGGATAACGGTTGTCTAACATTAGGTTCAATGTGGAAACACTAAAAAATTGAAGGGAATTAGATGACTTCTTTGCATACAACTTTTCATCATAAATACGCTATGTATTTTTGTCAACACTAGATGAAAATCCTGGAGCCACTCCTAAACTCGCCCCCCCCCCCCCCGGGATTCTCAATCCTGACTCCGCCACTGACCGTTTGGGTCTCAGATATCTGGATCCGGAAGTGCATGTGATAATATAGCTATGCTTTGGGGTGCAAAAGTTGTCGCTGCAATGAATAGGGTGGAATGTTACTTCACTACAGGGCCCCCCCCGCTTCCGGAGGGGTATTACATGACCAGAGGTGGTTATAGGAGCATGAATGATTGTGTCCGAGCACTATAGGGTTTAGGCGTGTTAACAGAAAGGCCACGTCCGACCAGCTTCTGGATCTAATTTAACAATTGATTCCGTCCATATTGCAGATCTCATCGAAACGCACAAATGTGGTTTGATACCAAGTCAATTGAAGACCAATTAGGGTGTCAACGGAGTAAAAAAAAAAGAAAATCAAAATGATGTTCTGCACACACACTATAGATCAGAACCTACAAAATTCAGTTTCAATTTTTTTTTTTATTCGTTCACATACAAATTGGTATCCAATTAAAATGATTTTAGGATCAACATTTGGCACTTCGACAAGATCTACAATATAAACGGAACGATCATTACATAAAATACGAAAATTGGCCAAAAACCCAATTGCACGACAGCTCGAGGTGTTGTTTCTGGGCAGACGTATTGCCAAGAAGCCGTGTTCTAAGTAGCGTGGCCAGAAATATCCAAGTGGAATAATTCAGGAAAAATTATTCAGTGTCCCAGGAAAGGAGCCTCAGCCCCTGTTCCCCCAAACATTTGTATGGTTCTCATGATAGTGTGTGGAGACCATATAAATATGTGGTGAGAAAAAAGGGATTGAGACGCCACATGTTATTGGCCCTAGGCCACTAAATTATCTCTCATAAGTTATAAAACTATGATCATTTTTACAATGTTGGCAACGAATTCTATATGGTCGACGTTAAAATTGCGACTTAGGTAAATCGGGCAGTAGGAATTCTAGAAATTCTGGTTATGGTTTATTGGAAAAAAAAAAAAAAATTATATTCACTCTTTTTAACTTTTTATGAACTTATATATGATAAAGATCACTACTACAATAATGCATAAAGATCACACTAGGAAAATTATAAAGATCACGCTTTTAACAAAAGCGTGATAAAGAAAATTAGGTAGTATTTTCGATCTCGCTTTTACTAATAAACTGAGATGGTAAATATTTTTTAGGGTAAAAATCAATTAGACCTCCTCATCTATCACTCATTCACACATACACCCCCTCATCTTTAAAATCTATCAACCACACCCCCTCATCTATCAACCTATGTGAAATGTGTAACGCCGTTAAAATTTATCATGAACTGACTGAAATGCCCCTTACTATATATACATTGTTTTGTTATAGTTTTCATTTGAAAAACAATCAATCTCCTCTCTTTCCTCTATCTTCCCCCTTCTCTGTCTTCCGCCGCAAAGGATGAGCAGAAAACATGAGATTTCCAACCTTTTCAAACTTGATGCAACGGATTCAAACACCAGGTGAGTGATTTCGAGCACTGGGAGAGGATTTCGAAAGTGGAGATTAGGGTTTCGGGGACTGGGTACCACGTTCGAAGGCTAGAGTTTGGATTTCGAGGCCTGGATATCAATTTCGAGAGCTAGGGTTTAGATTTTGAGTTGATTCGAGTAGAAGGGTTAAGATTTTGAGAGGATTCGAAGTGGTATATACGTGATTTAGGGTCTTTCGATTTTGTTGAAGGCTATTACGAACAGTATACAGGTTTTTGAAGGTATATTGCAGGTATTTGGGTCTCTCTCGCTCCGATCGATTTTGATTATGCCAACAGTCGGCTGCGATTTTAAAAGTTCAGAGAATTTCTGTCCTCGATCGTATTGCCGTTCTTCTTTGTTTGACACTGTAGAGTCCGACGTGATTTGTCTTTTGGCTGGGCCAGCAAAACCCACCCGAACAAAAAGTGGGGATGTTAGATTTACGTTATTGTCTTTGTACAGATTTTGAGAATTTAGAGGTTTTGTGTGAAATGGTGCTTATTTAAGGGGAAAGATCATAATCGTAGCGTCTTGATGCAGCAAGTAAGCTTATTCCGTTGCTCCACCGCCGACCACCTACTCACCTACCCGGCGCCGGAGCAAGTGCGTGCTCCACTGCCTACCGTAGATCTGTATTTGTGCATCTTAACTATGTACCCAATTACGAGATTTTAACAAGTGTCTCATCAATTGCCCATCCCCTTAATCGGTTTCAAATTAAAGCCTTTTGGGCTTGTATTTCCTTTGATTATGTATTTGACAACATGGTTTTTTTCTGGGAATTTGTTTATTTGATGACTTACATAAATGCAGGACAGAGAAGAGGCGGGTCTGAAGGGAGTGAGATGAGATGATGATATAGAACTGGGTAGACAAAACCTAAAGATATCGGAATCCAAATTTTTGGGGAACAGTTCGTGGGATAAATTGGGTTTGAATTTTCATGGGTTTAATAGAGAGGGTAAAGGGGAAGAAGAGACAGAGGGGGGGGGGGGGGGGGGGGATGAAGATGAGGTTAAATGTGGCATAAATGTATGTATTTGGATGGAAGTATCGAACTTCTGTTAAAAATATTGACGGAAGGGTGTGATGTGATACGGGTTAAAAGATGAAGGGGTGTGATTGATGGGTTTTAAAGATGAGAGGGTGTATGTGTGGATGAGTGATAGATGAAGGGGTCTAAGTGATATTTACCCTATTTTCTATCTCTACGACTAAAAAAACGTGATGTAAATTTCTCTTTAATCTCGCTTTGTTCTCAAAACCGTGATGAAAAAAAGAAGCGGAGACTCACAAGACTCCATGATGGTCCATGGATCTTCTTCTCACGCTCCACACTCCCTCGTTTGGAAACCCTCATTGACCTCTCTCTCTCTCTCTCTCTCTCTCTCTCTCTCTCTCTCTCTCTCTCTCTCTCCTCTAATGTTTGGCGTCGATCCCCTCTCCTCCACCTGCAGGCTGTTCTCTCCCTCTCTTTAGATCTCGTGTCTACAGATGTACAAATGCATTCGCGGGTTGCTCTGTCATTTGGTTTGACCTAATTTCCTAATTTTCTACGTCTTTTTGCCTTAGGTATTTTTGTTCATCTATTCTGCAATTTTCTTAATTTCACGTTATATTTTTAGGATTAATCATCAGCTTGACAAGAAGGAGCCTAAGAGGTCAAAACTTATGATTCTAAAAGGGAGAAATAGTTCATTAAAAGCCCAAGAAATACATAGCCGCTGTTATTTTTGGTATGTTCGTCTTACATGTACTTCCTTTAATCTCGGACAAGATTTTTGAACTTCTGTGATTCCTTAAACACTAACCGGTGGCGGATTTTTTAAGCTAATTATGATAAGATTATGGAACACTGAAATCTTTCGTATCAAGTTACACTACCAGTGCTACCAAATCAATTGACTTCGTAATATCTGCCTACAAGTCGTCCAAGTAGATGGGAAAAAAGGGTTAACATCTGCCATTATAAAGAGCTCTGAATGGTTGTCACTTGGTGACTATGTTATGCCCAATGCCGTATTGAATTAGTCGTAATGGTATTCTAATGTAAGATTATTGTCAAGGCAATCATGAATTAAGGGCTACATTAGAAGCAAAGGAAGATGCATTGGTAGAGTTAGGCTATGAACCCAATACACGCACATAGTAGCATTTAAGCACAGTTAGACACTTGGGCAATAAATCAAACACCCTGCGTGAAACGTCATGCTTTTAGCAAAGATAAGAATTGTGTTAATGGGAAAAGTGGTTGAGGAAAGAAGGGGAAATTTAGCAGAGAAACAACGGGGAACTTGTTGCTGAAGTAAAAGCAATACCTTTAAGTTTTGTGCGCGTCTCTATCGGAGTAGCCAGAGGTGGGCAACTTGGATTTGATAACTCTAACGTACAATGCACAGAAGACCCATACACTTCGCCCTTCAAGACGAACTAAACACTAGTTTGAGATTGTTGCCAATTCCATAAAAACATGCAATAAGACTACAGAAAGAATCGCCAAAGTCTCCTAGACACTCGGCAAGAAATTCCACCAGGGCCACCCTACCACCATTGACCACCAGGTCAGGGAAACGCCCCGAAACCTTCAACAAGATCATTCAAGTTATAAAAACGAGACACCTGAGGTTTATATATATATAGCCATTGTGACTAACAGAGCAATTTAATCTTAGGGCCATCTGAAGGACCTAGGGTTTTCAGATTCGGTTTCACCGATGAAAGAATTTTCGAACAATCTGGAATACATATACATGCAAATACACACACACACACACACACACACACAGAGAGAGAGAGAGAGAACAGACCTGGTGCATACATGGTGGCGGTGCTTGTTCTCGGATCTGTCAAACCAAATGACAGAGCAACCCGCGAATGCATTTGTACATCTGTAGACACGAGATCTAAAGAGAGGGAGAGAATAGCCTGCAGGTGGAGGAGAGGGGATCGGCGCCAAGCGTTAGAGAAGAGAGACAGACAGACAGACGAAGAGAGGTAAATCAGGGTTTCCAAACGAGGGAGTGTGGAGCGTGAGAAGAAGATCCATGAACCATCATGGAGTCTTGTGAGTCTTCGCTTCTTTTTTCCATCACGGTTTAGAGAACAAAGCGAGATTAAAGAGAATTTACAGTCACAGTTTTTTAGTCGCAGAGATAGAAAATATTTACCATCTCAGTTTATTAGTAAAAGCGAGATCGAAAATACTACCTCATTTTCTTTATCACGCATTTGTTAAAAGCGTGATCTTCATAATTTTCCTAGTGTGATCTTTATGCATTATTGTAGTAGTGAGATCTTTATTATCATTGGTATTAATATTTGACGAAAAAATATATGCGCAGAAATAGAGATATGAAAAATGCTAGTTTATTGAAATGTGTGAAAAGTATATATATATATATATATATATACGGCTAGTATCCAATCCGGGATCCCGGATATCCCGGATTGAAGCATTTTGATGCTTTTCCCGATATTTTTTTGACGATCCGAGCCGTCCAATGTGTTCAAAAGGTGTTTTCCAAGGCCCACGCGGGAAATCTTCAAAAAACAATACCGGGAAGGGCTTGATCCAAGCGGTTTTTCGCAAAAAAATGCATATTTACAGTTTTGCGAAAAACGCTTGGATCAAGCCCTTCCCGGTATTTTTTTTTGAAGATTTCCCGCGTGGGCCTTGGAAAACACCTTTTGAACACATTGGACGGTTCGGATCGTCAAAAAAATATCGGGAAGGTGGAGTCCCGGATGGTAGAGTCCCGGATTAGATCCGGACTCATATATATATATATATATATATATATATATAGAGTCCCGATCTAATCCGGGATTCCCGGATCCAGGACTCCACCTTCCCGATATTTTTTTGAAAATCCGAGCCGTCCAATGTGTTCAAAAGGTGTTTTCAAGGGTCCACGTGGGAAATCTTCAAAAAAAAATACCGGAAGGGCTTGATCTGAGCAGTTTTTCGCAACATTGTAAATATACAGTTTTTGCGAAAAATTGCTTGGATCAAGCCCTTCCCGGTATTTTTTTTGAAGATTTCTTGCGTGAACCCTTGAAAACACCTTTTGAACACATTGGACGGCTCGGATTTCCCAAAAACAATTTTTAAAAGCATCAAAACACCAAAAAACCTCCCATCCGGGATCCTTGATTGGAAAATTGCCGTATATACAGGAAGATGTTCTATTGAGGACTCCCTCAAAGATCTCCTCCGTGAGAACCACCCCTTTTTTGATTTTCCGGACCAAATTTCGACGATCCGAACCGCTCAATGTGTTTAAAACATGTTTTCCATGGCCAACGCGAGGAATCACAAAAAAAAAAATACCCAAAAGGGCTTCATCCGAGCAGTTTTTCATAATAACCGTACATATATAATTTATCGAAAAATGCTCGAATGAAGCCCTTCCAAGTATTTTTTTTGGACGAATCCTCGCGGTGACCCTTAAAATCACGTTTTAAACACATTGAGAGGTTCGGATCGTCGAGATTCCACCCCGATCCATGAACTCCGCAAATTACGAGTTTGAGGGAGTCCTTAGTAGAACGGCATCCTATATATAAGTATATTGAAAAGTGTAAAAAGGTGTACTGGAGTATGTGTTTTTTTTTTTTTTGTGCTTATTGTGTGTGAGTGTGTCCATTGGACACACCTTAGCAAAAACCCAACAGATATTGTCGTGGAGTTCATTCGTTCAAGTATATATACACAATCATACATGCACACACAATCATACATGTACAATCATCCATGCATACTAAATTTGCATGATGTTGATGTTATTGACATACAATTTGACTCTAGGGAATTTTTCAAAACCCTTCCCAAACTTTGACCTCAATGTCTCAAAGACTCCTGAACTTCGATAAATTTCAATTACACTCCTAAACTATTAAGACGTTAATCAATTAACCCCTTACCGTTTAAATTCAAAAAATCGGTTTTTTGGATGTCACCTTCGTCTTTATTCACAAAACTTTAAGTTTGGCTAATAATTTTATACTTTTTATATTCCTCTAGTCAAGACAAGTCAAGAAACCACAAAAAATCGACCGAAAACTAACAAATGCAAAAAAAAATTTGAATAAAGACAACCAAAAAAACCAGTTTTTTCAATTTACCCAAACCAGGTTGGTTAAGGTGGTGGACCCCAACATGAGCCATGTCACCGTTTTAACAGCAATATAACCGAACAAATATTCCATATCACCAATTTTCGTCAGCCAATTGACGGATTTAAACGGTAAGGGGTTAATTGATTAACGGCTTAATAGTTTGGGAGTGTAATTGAAATTTATTGAAGTTCATGAGTCTTTGAGACATTGAGGTCAAAGTTTGGAGGGGTTTTTTGAAATTTTTCCCTCGTAATTATTGTACTTACAAATTATTATCTGAGCTATCTTATTATTTTGGTATGATAAACTGACTATCCGCCATAATACATTTTTTTCACGTCTGCGACAGATTTAGCCACGATTGAATTAGGGCAACCTAATTTTTCTTGTTTTTTGAAAAATTATTTTGGGAAATTCTTATCGTACTTGATTTTTGAGGGTTATGGGCTTTTTCGTATGTAGGATTTTAGGCCCATCGCAAGTTTTTGGAAACTCTATTGTATTTTCCAGATTATTAGAGATGGATTTTATTATGCTATTTTATGGATCAGATCGAATATTGTAGGAAAGAACATGATTAATTTCATATGAAATGTCGTACTATAACAACGACAATTACCATGTTTTGCAGTTGTAAATACGAGTGTCAAACCAGGAAACCTAATGATATTGAACAATCGATCTCTTGAAGTAACCGTTACTTAAGAAACATGCATTCAAAAAACGTACTCCCTCCGTTCCAAAATAAGTGTCTCTTACTCTCTCTCTTACCGTTTTTCAAATTAATAAATTAAGTACTTCCGTGTACCGTGTTTCGAATTTTTCTGCACCGAATTAAAGTACTTTAATTTGGTGTGAAAAAGTTTGAAAAATGATAAACATAAGTACTCAATTTTTTGATTTGAAAAATGGCACGACTTTTCGTAGGAGACACTTATTTTGGAACGGAGGGAGTACAAAAGAAAGGGTCGACCTAATGGACGAGTCAAGCAACCAGGTCATGGAATTTGACTTGTAAAAAACCAGCCGTTTTACTTTTGGAAAAACCTGCGGGTATAGAACGAAATACACAGAAAATGTATAGAGCGGTGGGGCTTTGGTTGAACCACTTCTGATTGAAACGGTGGGGCTTTGGTTGAACCACTTCTAACCGTCCGATTGAGCTGAAATTTTATGGGGCCCATCGGAAAAATGTTCTAAGAATAATGAACGGTTCGGATCACTCGTGTGGGACCCAAAAGTGGGTCCTCGAACACGCTCTGTGCATTTCGTTCTGTACGGGTAGCAACCTCCTTTACTTTTACACAAGGAAACGATCCCCTCCAGTCAAAGCAATGGCAGAGCCGGAAATTAAAGTTGGAAGAGACCAAATTATGAAAGAAATTTTGGTTTAAAATTTTTTTCATGACTAATTAATCCAGTCATTCGAGTTTTCATGGGAGGGTTTTGCCAAATGAATTTTTTTATTGTCAGCCCAGTGAACTGATAATAAGGAAATAAGAAAACAAAAATAAAAAAACATAAACTCCAATGTAATACAATCATATGTTGGTTGATAAAATCAAGCCTTTGATTTTATCCATTCGTGAGGAGAGTTGATAAAATCTAAGATTTTTGCATTAAAAAATCTAAGATTTTATCAACTCTCTGCACGAATGGATAAAATCCATTCGGAAACTCACCATAATCTGACATAATTTTTAACATCATTAATGTTCTTGACAAGAAGTACTTCTAAAAAAAAGAGTACTACTCTATTTTATTATTAACGCAGACTTGTAGTAAAAAAATGCCCACAGAGACCTGCCGTAAAACTGACAAGGTCTCTCATCTTTTTCTTCCTAAAAAGTATTGTTACCAATTTTTTCAAGACTCTAATTTTAATTTTGAAATTTGCCCCGACACCAATGACTTATTCCTTCATGGTTAGTCCATACGGAGCTTCGCTCTGACCTTAATAATGTGCAATAGAACTGAGTCACTAGAATTAGTCGAGCTGCGTGTGAGCTAGCCCGAACGTATGAGCTAAAAAAAAAAACAAAAAAGATTTCATTTCCATTGAACAAAAGTCAAGGATCCACCTCTGCTGTTTTCATGACTTCAAATATTCTGGAGTCTCCTCCTCCACCAGATCAAAACGACAAAAGTCCTCCTTCACACTGTACAAAGTCAACAGCGGCGTCGACATTGTGTTTGGAGAACAGAGAATTTCAGATCAATTGGTTGAGCGGATCAATTGAGCGGCTTCGATTATTTGTGTGCTAAATTCAGATGAAATTTTAGATGCATGAGAATTTCAAGTGAATTTTAGATCAATTGAATTTCAAATCAGATGAAATTGAGCGATTTCGATCATTTGTGCAGAAATTCAAAATGAACTTCACACAATACGATGTGCATTTGGTGTGTACCAAATGGTGTACGCATAGTGTTTTTTTTTTTGTTTGAAACTTATGGACATCATCTATGTTTGTTCAAGAAATGTGCATCTAGCACAAAAGTCTACATTATTGACTCAAAGCCACCAAAAATATCTCTCCTTCATATCTAACCCATTTTTCCCGTCAAAACATTTAAGTTCTCCCTAGAAAATTCCACCAACGAAGTTTCCCCAACTCTTACCCTCTATCACATACGTACTTGGGAGCAATTTCTAATACCACGTACACCTTCACGTAAGTCGATTGTGTATTTGTGTACGTTTATGGCTTTAGAATTTTTGATTAATTAGTCAAGTCTCGAGACCTTTGCGCGAGGGACTATAAGAGTTTTGTGATACAACGCCGCATAATAATGGCACTTTTACGCTTAATTACGCACGTAGTAGCACAATTGCACGTTGGTCCTTCTACTTTCAATTGAGACTTATAACTCTTTGCATGTCTAGTGAAACACCAACGGCCCAATTTTCACAAATCATGTGAGTGTGTTTGTGTGTGTATGTGTTTAGTTTTAACATTTTTTTTTATTAGTAGGCCTCGTAGTTGAGGAAGGACACTAGGATTATTGTGCCAAAATGATACAATAGTAGTGCTTAATTACACTCCCCACAACTTCGCTTTAATCTTTTTTACTTTCAATCGAGACATATAACTCTTTAAACATTTAGGGAAATTAAAACCTCACAACTTCATACGTATGACGATATACAACGAGGATAACAGAAACTGGAATGCATTCCAAACAAATGAGGGGAAAAAGCTATACTACATATGATTTTGGGCAAAATTACAAGGACTAAAGTGGGATACTTGTGAAGGTGTAGGGGCTAAATGAATCAAGTAAAAATGTCAGCGACTTAAAGGTTGCTCGAATTTAATTAGTCCAAAATATAAAAACGTTAGCAGCTAATCAGTTCTGGTAAACAGCGTGTGCAATTGTGCATAGACCATTAGACTCCATAAACAATGTTCTGTCAAGCATTTGATGAGGGGGCCCACCATGTTCACGTAATTTTTGCATTTCTTTTCACTTCTCTCTCATAATTTAATCGCATATTTATATTTTATACACACATCACACTAATTTTTGTAGTATAAATTAATTGTAACATTGCTTGAATTCGTTTCACATCACTCTCTATCTTCTGTTACTAAAGTATTTATTTACACCTTTCCCACATTGGTGAGTGCGTACAAGATTAAAAATTCTTTAAAAATATTCTTTTTCCCTTTCGCTTAACCATAGCAAGAGTGCGGAAAAATATAAGGTAGTATTTGGATCTCATGTTTATTAAATATTTTGTACACTTGCCATAAGTTTTTAGATTGAGTTCTCCAGAAAATGGATTAGAAAAGTACTATATGAATTGCAATTTTTTAAATTTTGGAAAAGACCCTAGAAATTGTAAAATGGTATGTTTTTTAATAGTTTTTGTCTTCATTGATTTTATTAGCTTTTGGTCATATGCTTTTTAAAATATTCCAGTTAATCCCCCATAATTTATGGAAGAAAATTGCGAGTTTATTTAATTTCAAAGCAGATATTAGATTATGAAGCACAAATTCATCTAACAGTTTAAGCTGTTAGAGAGAGAAATAACTTTATTATTTATATCTTCAACACCAGGAAAAAAAAATGGAACCACTTAATATTTAGGGCAAACTTTATCCTAAAGTACTCCTCCATTTAATAATTATTAATGCACGGCAGAAAACCAACAATTTGAGGGAGGTTAAATTCAACATTCAAGAATCTTCTTCTTGAAATTTATTAAAGTCATCGCAGTGTCTAATTATACAGTGCTCCCAGAGTACGACCATGTGGTGTGCTCCTAGATACCCCAACACCACACATTCTCGTGGAGTCTCTGATTAAGTTTGGACTGTAAATGAATGTGTGATGCTGAAGTGTTGCAAAAGTACCACGTGACCATGTTCTATGACTACTGAATTAAATTACACCATTTTTTTTTTTTTGGTTTTTTGCGTACGCAGAAATATATAATGAATGTGGAATAAAAAAACCCTCTTTAAATGGTACCTACTTAATAGGGGAAAAACTTAAAACGCAAGCAACTCAAAAGAAATGTAGGTTTCAAGTGTGAATGCAAAAATTAAAAGTCAATCAACTAAATAGGAAATATATTTAGGAAATCAAAACTTGGAAAATTAATTTATTAGTTTAGATTTATCTATAACGACACATTCCCTTAATCGAAATAGATACAATCAACAAAGACGGAATGATTGAACAGTTATAATCTGAACATAAAAACGGTCTGACGACGGTAGAGATGCTTATATTTATATTTATATTTATATGTGTATACATATTTTCGCTACGTTTTCACATGGAAAACCAAAAACCCACCTACATCGCAACTCCCCTGCAAGCGTAATGAAAGAAAGTGACCGTTACATACATAAAATGTACAATAGTAGTAACTTCTATAGTATACTAATATTGTTTCCACTCCTTTTTTTGCAAACCTCTCTCTCTCTCTCTCTCTCTCTCTCTCTCTCTCTCTCTCTACAATCAAAACCAGTCTCTACCTCTACCTCCTCCGCCACCATGGACGAAGACGACTTTCCACGTCAAAACAGGAACCAATACAACTTAAACAACAAAATCATGCTCACCGCCGTCGTTTCGCTATCGGTAGTGGTGACAATCGTGACCATACTTCACATATACGCGAGGTTCGTCCTCCACCGCCAAGCACGCCGGAGGGAGGCCATGCGACAACTCCGGCTGGCAGTTTCTCAGGCGCACGCCGCCACCGAGTTGCCCGCAAGCGGGCTTAACCCGGCCATCGTTGCTTCTCTACCGGTATTCGTCTTCAACCAGACAGGATACAGTGATGACACATCACCCGGGACGATAGAGTGCGCCGTTTGTTTGAGCTTTTTGGAGGATGGTGAAATGGTTAGAATTTTACCAAATTGTAAGCATACTTTCCACGTGGAGTGCATTGACAAGTGGCTTACCTCACAATCAACATGTCCCATTTGTCGGACTGGGGCAGAACCCCGCCAACTGTCTCAGTCCTCTGAGGCAGTGCGAGTCAGGGCTCTACCTACAGCTCCACCAGTGGAACGTGCAAACTCTGCATTAACAAACGCGGAAGGGACATCCAATGGTGGGGTACTAGAAAGTACTCCATCCTCAGCAAAGATCACTACAAATAGCGGGCCGAGCTCGAGCTCGAGGTTGAGTTCTTTCCGGAGGATGCTTAGTCGGGAAAAATCGTCCCGGCGGATTCAATCTTGTGGGCAAGAGGATGTCCATGGAGATGTTTAGAGCAGTCATTTTAGGTGTAAGCATCCATTCCTATATTTTCTTTCTTCTCTCTATATATATTCTGTGTTTGTATCTACGAAGTTCTGTTCTTTTCAGAAAGGTTAGAGAAGATGATCACCATATCATTGTTAATAGAGAAAATAATTAAGTGATTTAATTATTTGAAATTATTTCTTTGCAATTTCCATTGCCTTATCTTTATGTGGATTGTGTTTGTGTATGACTCTTTTTTTGTTTCTTTTGCTTTGCTTAAATTAGAGAAATGATCCGGGGTACCGTTGGGTGTCCTACAGTGCAGCATTCGAGCCGTTGATCTCGGCATCAACAGCTCGGATATGTAACTTGTCCATATGAAATTAAGACCGTTGAAAACACAGTCAACAACTCGAATGCCGCACTATAAAGCTGTCCTACAGGGACGCCCTACAACACCCCGTTTCCTTAGAAAAATTGATGAATTTTTGGGTTCCAATCTTCAAAATTCAACTTAACACATATTTTGGCTTATTTTTATTTGTTACAAACTTTTGTTGGTTTTCCGTAAAATCTTTTTTATTTATTTAATCGCAATGAAGGTATCAAAACATTAAAAAAATATTGGTCAAATTTATACCCAAAAAATCAGATAAGGCAAGATAATTGAAAAATCTGTCGGTCTTATAATATTCTTATGTTTAATGAACTTTCTAAGTTTTGTGGTCGTACACGTTTTTACTTCGTAAATTATTCTCATAGCGACGTATGAGAAATTCACAAAAATTTAACGCAAACTAACAATTAAAAAATGTCAAAAGTAAACCAAAAAAAAGTCAATTTTTAAAATAAAAAAAAATTACGGCAAGATCCCCCTAGAAGAGTTTGTTAGAAAAATGGGAGTAGCTAGGAATTTGGTTGAAAGCCTGAGATTCTACCTAGTACCTACAATATCACATAAATTTTGCTTACCTAAGTCTTAAAAGAAAAAAATTGGCTTTTGTTTTGGTTAGCTAATATGAACCCAACATGTTCATTTTTAATACATGATGTTGACAGGTAAGGTACAGCCCATGTGCAGAAGCTAACTTTGGCTTCCGTTTATAATCATTGACCCAATAATTAAGCCTAAACTGAAATAAAATATGCTTAGAGTGTCAACTTTAAACCATAATTTGCATCATTGGTGCTTGTGGTTTTGGGGAAATTCATTTTAGTAGCTATCATTTGTCCATACCATTAACTTAACCCTATGCTTTGATTTCCATTTTCATATAGTCGTTGTATCGTCTTGCGTAAATTTCAAATTATTATTTGCTCTTGAAGTAAGGCCATATGGTGCTCCTCCACGTGTCTTATGATTGGTAAAGTTTGGAAGACCAATGACTTTTGCTTTGATTAAAAAAAAAAGGGTCAAAAAGTCATGTGTTGTGATTGATTTGGAGCATTGCTCCAAGAGTAATAAATACTAATGAAATAGGGAATCTTATAGTGTGGAGCCGCACTATAGGGATGTAGTACGGCATCCATGTCATTGATCGCGCAATCAATGGTCCTCGTTTTATCTCAGCACTTGTATGATCCAAGCCGTTCATTGATAAATTATTCTTTGCTCAGTTAGTGTTAGCATTTCTCCAAGAGTGCTAAATAACACCTCGTTTAAGATCGAGGGTATTTTATATAAGAGATAGACTCTCTCCCGTAAATGGTATGGACGGTCTAGTGCAAACATATTTGAGCATTTAAATATTGCGCATCCCTCGTTATAAAAAATAAAATGCCAAATGCTATATTTGTTCACGATAAGTGGCACTATATTTTTTATTATGGGCCAATCCGGTCCGGTATAGGCTTTTGTGGGCCTAGGAGATTGGAATAGTTTAGAGATCGCCGAGTCAAAATTCAGTTTGGTCAAACATAGATAAGAATTAAATGAACAAAAATAGATTGGTAGAAGGTAAAAAAAAAAAAAGGGCAATTTAAGTTCTAAATTATTTTGTCATCCCTTTTTTCTTGTATAAATTGGTTTGATCAAGCTAATTTTGTTCGTGATAGACCAAGTCCTTGAGCTCTATAAAATGAATGATTTCGGTCATTTCAATTCTTGAGTCCCTCAATGATCGAAACTGGACTGGAATGGCCGCAATAAAACTCAGGGAGGAGATCGGTAAGCAGAAATAGATGTGCAAACTGCAGAGTTCAAATTCTTGAAATCAAAACCATGGAGGACTGAATTGAAATCTCAGTAGAAATAGATGTGCTATGATTTCAGGGCCTCTGGGTTTGTCCTGCATCACCTTTCAGTTTAATTACACAAATTTCGGGTCAACGCCGTGGGATTTGGGTACAAGTAGAGGTTCACGCGGTCAAGCCACTCACTCTCATTCCGCTCACGGACATTTTTAATTTTTCGCAGTCAAATTATGTGATTTCATGCTGGAATGGATGGGTGGTAAGACTAAAAACTAGGATTTGAAATGATACCGTTCGTAAAATGGTTGGTGTGGCATTTACGGAGAAGAAGTTGAAAGAAAATAGACTGGTTTGGACATATCTACCATAGACTTGTAAATACAATGGTTAAGAGAGTTGATATGATAGTTTTGGGTAGTTCTCGCATCGCTTTTTTTTTTTTGTAGAATGCTCGATCAGTGAGAAAAAGTGTTGGCCGAAGCCAAAAAGAGGTTGACCCACTTCATTTGCCAAGCGAATGATCTTCGCTTCGCTTCGCGGGAACAACAAAAACACCCATTTCGCTCACATTATTTTTAGTTTTGAAAGAGATGTGAGTAGGTAAAATACTATTCACCAATCTTTTTAGGGAGAATTTGTGTTCTCATTGTTGGGAATGCTCAAGGCAACCACAACAGCCTCAACAAACTCTTCCCTATCCCTACTTTACTCAGCCAAACACAAAATATATGCTCCAAGAGGCTCAATAAACACCTCAACAAAATACCCACTTCTACAGTGGCAACCTATTTCTATCAATTTATAGGGAGGTACTGTTCACACCTCAACCATTGTTTATTCTTTTTTCTCTCCCTCAAACCATTGTTTATTCTTTCTTTTTTTTTTCTCTCCCTCACGTTCTCTCCCCCCCATTGTTTCCTGTTTATTCCACCAAATTAATTTCTATTTAATTAAAATAGGGAGGATAGTGTGAGGAATTATTGGAGTTTTGAAAGACATGTCAAGGGCATGGTTTTGGAGACGGTAGGCCATTTGGTAATGGAGTGTGATTTGGGAGGCAGCACCAATTTGAACATGGACTTTTAGTGCAGTAAGCAGATGTGGATCTGTCAATGGCATATTGACGTTGGGGTAGAAGGTGAAGACAACTGTTCCGGCATTAAGGGTTGTCTAAACAGTGGTGATGTAGGCCTGTTGGTACTAAACGAACCGAGTATCCACCAGAGCAAGTTGATGTGGGCTGGTAAAATGAAAAATGTGCACTGTTCACTACCATTTTTAGAGAAAAATTTACTAAGACTGTTGGGATGGCCTTATGCCGCTAGGGGTGCTCTCTCATAAATCTCATAGAAACTTCTCTCCAAGAAATAAATATTTCCTCCCTCCCCAAATAAGTGCTCTCTTTGAAATTCTCTCCATAATCTGGAAGGAATATCTGACATGCGATCTAGACCAGAACATGTGGACCAATAAAAATCTCAACTTGTGTCCCTATCGTAGTAATCAGGCCGTGGGAATTGGCCTCCCTAGCGCGACTTCGATCTCCGCAGCAAACTCTTCTCCTCTTAAGCCACCAAGCCACTAGATCTCGCTCTATTCCCGAATTTATAAGGTCAACACCTACCTCAAGCATGCCGCATTCTAAGCCATCCAACCGGGGTGTTAATGAGCATTTTGGGGATGCATCACGGAATTGGCCCGTTGGCCTGCACCCGTCCCTATTCCATATATTTGCGGTATAAGGCTTCTTCCCCGGTTACTCTTCTTGAGTTCTTTCACTTTGGACCTATTTTTGCCCTCAACACAATCTGTAAAGGACTGTATGTGGGCTCTAGGCCACGATCCTCCCAACTACAAAGGGCTAATTGCTATACCAATCACTCGTGGACGTGCCACGTGTCTGTCTTCAAAGGTGCCACGTGCCGAGCATTAGTTGTGGTCAGCAAATTAACTAGTGTCGACACGTTGACTTGTTGACCCTTTGTTACAAACCACCTCTAAACAAGTTGAGGTAGTTGGAAGTTTCCGTTATGCGAACTTCTTGATCTTTCTGTTTGTGGGGAAAAACTGGGAAAATCTAACATAAAGTGAAACTAAAGCAAACTAAAGGCAGAACGTAAGGATCTGGCAAGCTTCACAGGTTCAGACCCATGTTCGGTGGATTCTCCATTTTGGTGAAGTATGCGTGGATTTTACTATTTTAGTCCAGTTAGGTTTCCCCTACAACCCAAGTCCAAATGGTTAAGAGGAGCGAAACGAATGACTAATCGAGGTGCCAACCAAGTTCAGATACTGCGTTTGGAAACTGAACCAGACTAAAATTCATGGGTTAAAAGCATAAAAATCAACTGCATGATCTAAAGAGAACTAACCGCAGGAGCAATATACTATTTTTCATTGATTCCAACTTAGTTTAGTAGAATCCGCAACAAAAATTACCTACATTCTAATTTCACAAACAACATTTGCTTTTGCATTGTAGTCATCAAAAAATCAGTGCGGTTGCATAGAATAAATGAAGGGTGATAAAGGCCCAGCACAATTTACCAGCATTAACATTGGCACTGCCACTTATATCTGCGCTAGTTGGGGTTAGTCCTCCTATTGCCGATGACCCTGCAGCACTTCCGTTATTCACTGCAAGGCTGCATTGCCAATCACCACAAATTATACAAATCACAAACTAAATATATTCAACAGAAACTAGATTAATAGAAAATGGGTATGAAAAATCATGTCACGTTAACGTTCACTGGTAAATAAGTGGCGGGATCACCTTGTTTCGTAGAACCTTACCTTTCCGTGACCACAAATTAATGGCAATGGGGCAGATTGGGGCATAACCAAACCGAACCACAAAACCATTACCCTATACGAATTCGCCCCAAAAACCGAACGGAGAGAGGGAAGTTGTCCCATACCCGAACCAAACAGGGATCGGGTATTTCCTGAACCGAATGGGTTCCCAGATTGACCAAAAATTATTTCCAGATTCAACCAAACCCAGATTCCAAGCAAATTCACTTAAGAAAATCCAAGCAAATTCCCAATCCTTGTATTAGTTGTCTGCAATAATCCACTGCTAAACTACCAGATTCCAATTCATTTCAGAGAGGGGTTTCAAAAATCATTTTCATATCTACTGTTTTTGGCTCCTCATTCAGACATGCACTGACCAGGTTCTCTCATGAAATCAAACTAAATCTGGCATCCCAATGAATGAGAAAACTGCAGGTCTAGAAGAGCAGAAAACAGAGAGAGAGAGAGAGAGAGAGAGAGAGAAGGAGACTTACGACTTTAAAGGGAGAGAACGACGACGAAGTTAATCGGAGAAGAGGAAGATCAGATCGATCAGCAAGGCAGTGAAGTTGATCGGAGAAGAGGAAGATCGACTAGCAAAGTCGATCGGAGAAGTGGAGAAGAGCCGCTTGCAGCTACCCATCCCCTCGTCTTCTATAGTCGTGTTATGAGAAGTGAGATTGAGAAATGAAAACCCTAGGTGTGTGAGGGATTTGTATATATAAGAGGGTATTTTTGTAATTTTAATGTTTCGGTTCGGTTCGAGGATCGGTTCAGGTACCATATAAACCATAACCGAACGGGTTTCCGAACCTAACCCGTTCGGTTATCCCCCCACCTCCACCATACCCATACCCACGGGGAAAAAATCGGTTAGGGCTCGGGAAAACACATCGGTTACAGTTCAGGTACCCATCGCTTCGGTCAATATTGCCATCCATATGATATGGTTGATATGTGAAATAACCAACATATATATGTACAAATGCAACGGAAAATGACCGACTTCACTATTTTGAACGACAGATAATTACAGAACGTAGCTACCAATAAGCTCAACGGAAAATTACATCTTGGAAAATCAGAGTATGTACTGGTTGACCACTGTTGCAATAAGAAAATTATGTCATAGAAATTTAGCTATCAATATGATAAGGTTGAAATGTGAAAAATCCAATCCACGTATGAAATGAAATAAATGAAACAGAACATTAACAACAAATTTATTTTGGACAATGAAATTGCAACAACAAAAAAAAAAAAAACTCCCATTGCCCTGAATAAAGCCTAAACCTTGGAAATGAGGCTATCTATGTTGTTAAACACGAAGAAATCTTTAAAATATGTTGTTGTAAAGTTCCGCTTTGATACAATAGCGTTGTTTTGATGGCTCCAATGTGAAGTCAGACAAATAACCAATATATGTACAATACAACACATATGTTAAAACTTGGGACACAAGGAATTTCTTCATGATATGCTTTATGGCCCAGTATTCACTCTTTTGAGATATGTCTACTTGGGACACAGGGAATTTCTTCATCATATGCTTTACAAGCGTTGTGCCCGTCCAATACATGGGATCACACTAAAAAATTCACATTTATTTTTTCATTCCCATACATTAAACTGGCAAAATGCTAGTTGATAAAGAATTAAAAACAATTCCTTTCTTCAATGTTGAATTTCGCCACTTGAATCATAATCTGTGAATGTAGATGGAAATGTGATACAACATTACATTTGAAGGTGAAGTGAGACAACTACGTGTGGGATGAAACTTTGGCAAGAGGGAAACTCTAACAATTATGTTGACAACAATACTCCACAAATAATTTTCCTTCTTGTGGCACTAACTGAGACCCCCCCCCCCAAAAAAAAAAAGAGTAACCGAAATCGGACATCTAGTTTTGCTTTACCAATGTATTGCTTGGTATTGTGTGGGTTTGACCATCTCCAAAGTGATTTCTAAGAGCAAAATGTGACTAGCCTTTCAGTAAAAATCCATGAACAAATTCTCATAACCAAACTCCGTAGGGAAATTACAGCAAAGAAATTCTCGTAACCAATGGAGGGGGGCAACCAAGATAGGTAGTAAAAATCTGAAAACAAATTCTCGTAACCGAACTCTATAGGGGAAATACCACGAACAAATTCTCGCAAACAATGGAGCATTTTGGAATTGTTGGAGGAATATGAGTGTGTATCAGGCGTGAGGAAAAAATGAAGGGAAACAGACAACTAATGGAAGAAAATAGTAAATGAGAAGTTATTTCCCCAACCCCCACCCAAAATCCTCTCTCTCTCTCTCTCTCTCTCTCTCTCTCTCTCTCTCTCTCTCTCTCTCTCTCTCTCTCTCTCTCTCTCTCTCTCAACTTTTCTCTCTCTCAATTTTATAAATTCAAAAAAATTCAAAAATTTAGGAAATTAGGATTAGGGGTTTTGAGGGCTTAACCTGCTATAGGATATGTAACGATGATGGCCCAGTATTCAGTCTTCTGAGATATCTTTACTTGGGACACGTGGAATTTCTTCATGATATTTATGGCCCAGTATTCATTCACTCTTTTGAGATATCGCTACGGTAGAACTTGATTTAAGTTTTCATTTTTTACCGTTCACCATAGAGAATGTACCTAGACGAGGTTTAAACGGGATGTGGTCTTTCATAGAATGGTTTCTTTATATTGGACTAGTAGTATTCTTCATTTTCCTATGTGGTTTATAATGAACGTTGGAAGTATTTGGTCAAACACCCATATGTTGGTGTAGGTCATCTGATGAAACCATTTTCCTTGTAAAGCATCTGATGCAGGAGCATTCCTCGATCTAAGCAAAAGTATATTTTGCAGCCATTGTGGCCAACTTAAGAGTCGATTTAGTTTCTGAGTGTCTTCTTAATTCCTAGTCAAAGTGCCTTCCAAGTTTCTAGTGAATGTCTTTTAGTTTATGGTCTAAGCATTTATAATGTGTCTTACCTATCTAGTAAATTGTGTCTTTGATTTTAATAGTGGTCTAGGTATTTGAAAGGTTTGTATTGGAAATTGTCTAGCATTTAATTTTAGTTTTGAAGAGTCATCTTATGTAATGCCTATTTATAGGCCATCTAATGAATTGAAAGTGAGAGAATTTTGAGTTTATGAAAAATATTTGCAACTATTTCTTGTTTGGAGTTGAGTGATTCCTCCTACAATCAAGCGTGTGGCTTGGTCGCGTCGAGTGACATCCGCGATTAGTAGCATCGAGTGGCATCCGCTGCCCCCGGTCGAGTAGCATCCCAGGACTATCCTAACATCGCAGGTCTCGGCATGCATCAGCATCCCTCTCAAGTACTGCATCTTTTGATGGACTGTTTAATACCCACATCTCATCTCGAATGCTTAAATTTTGATAGTGAACAATTCGAGGTTAACCTAGGCTTGAGGTTTAGGTATTTGCTCCCGTTATGTCTCACTATTTCGAAACCTCTTTGGTGCTATCAACCTCTTGTGGGGTCATTCCACACCGGACTTTGTTCCGATTTTAAATGGGATCCTCTCTCACGGACAGGTGATTGATCCCCAAGAGTTTAGTCAGCGTGCATGTAAGCTAGCTTGAAAACCCAAGTTATAATGAACAATTCGAGTTCATATCCTAAGATATTCATAGCAGGCAAATCAGGTGCCCAAACCCCTTCTTGTATACAAACTTGGATTTGCAAAGAAATGATACCAGTTATTCCTGGCTTTCAACCCGTAGGGAACCTTCACATATAAAGTTAATCTTTCTAATTAGTCATTTCCACCATATTTTCTGTCTGGCAGAACATTAGCTCATCACAATTCACAACGGGAACTACGCAAACATAGAATACAACTAAACACAACAAAAACTACGCAAACATAGAACACAACTAAACGTATACATAGCAAGGTTTTTTATAGTAGTAGCAGCCCCCATAACTTCAACGGTAGCCGGAGATTCAATGATATGTAGTGGGAATCAGATGTAGCAGTCATGGACTTTTTAAAATCGTTTATGGCGCTGGAGCAGTAAAAGCAGTTTTAGCAATCAAGTATCGGTCGGCCGTGAAAAAAATCAAATACAGACTGATATGTTTCAAAAATCGGCTGATACTAGTGTGGATCTTGGGTATGTCGGGTTACATAGTCGGAGTATAATGGTATGGAAAAAGAAAAAAGTGTAGCGGTATGAGAAGGATAAATAACAAGTACTAATTGATAGCAGATATGGCCGATACTTAAATATGTCAAATGCAAGCCAAGAGTGCAGAAAATGCATACACATTACATTTAATAATTTATTTATGTAATCAGATTTTAATACCCATTACATCAAGTACTGCATCTTTTGATGGACTGTTTAATACCCACATCTCATCTCGAATGCTTAAATTTTGATAGTGAACAATTCGAGGTTAACCTAGGCTTGAGGTTTAGGTATTTGCTCCCGTTATGTCTCACTATTTTGAAACCTCTTTGGTGCTATCAACCTCTTGTGGGGTCATTCCACACCGGACTTTGTTCCGATTTTAAATGGGATCCTCTCTCACGGACAGGTGATTGATCCCCAAGAGTTTAGTCAGCGTGCATGTAAGCTAGCTTGAAAACCCAAGTTATAATGAACAATTCGAGTTCATATCCTAAGATATTCATAGCAGGCAAATCAGGTGCCCAAACCCCTTCTTGTATACAAACTTGGATTTGCAAAGAAATGATACCAGTTATTCCTGGCTTTCAACCCGTAGGGAACCTTCACATATAAAGTTAATCTTTCTAATTAGTCATTTCCACCATATTTTCTGTCTGGCAGAACATTAGCTCATCACAATTCACAACGGGAACTATGCAAACATAGAACACAACTAAACACAACAAGAGCTACGCAAACATAGAACACAACTAAACGTATACATAGCAAGGTTTTTTATAGTAGTAGCAGCCCCCATAACTTCAACGGTAGCCGGAGATTCAATGATATGTAGTGGGGAATCAGATGTAGCAGTCGTGGACTTTTTAAAATCGTTTATGGCGCTGGAGCAGTAAAAGCAGTTTTAGCAATCAAGTATCGGTCGGCCGTGAAAAAAATCAAATACAGACTGCTATGTTTCAAAAATCGGCTGATACTAGTGTGGATCTTGGGTATGTCGGGTTACATAGTCGGAGTATAATGGTATGGAAAAAGAAAAAAGTGTAGCGGTATGAGAAGGATAAATAACAAGTACTAATTGATAGCAGATATGGCCGATACTTAAATATGTCAAATGCAAGCCAAGAGTGCAGAAAATGCATACACATTACATTTAATAATTTATTTATGTAATCAGATTTACCTGGATGGGAATTTGCAGCTACCATGACCTGAAAATTCAAAAAAAACAAAACAAAATAAGACAAAACCCCCCACAAAATTAAACATTTAAAAAGTCAGACTATGAAAAATCCCAAATTTGGAGCAAAATGCTTACTGGGGTTGAGAGAGGTGAGAGCAGCGACGCCGTCAAAGTTACAGCTATCTTCCGTCAATCCGTTTCGGAGAAAGTAATCATTGAAGGCATACGACGCCGTGGTCAGCAAGTCGGTGGAGACGAAGCAGCGCCCGCCTTGCTGGATGGGCCCGCAATCGCATTTCCCGGGGCCACAGGCCCAGTCCAGCGCGGTCTGGATGGCCGAGTCCTCGGCGTTGTTCTTCACCACGCACCAGAGCTCCACCGCCGCCGCATGGCCGTTGGAGGCGGCGGTGGTGGACTCTAAGTGTACTATTGAGAGGAATATGAAGAAGGGGACCAGAGAGGAGGAGGAAACAGCCATTGTTACTTTAGAGAGAGAGAGAGAGAGAGAGAGAGAGAGAGAGACGCGGCACTGGGGAGTGGGAGACGTGGGAAGTGAAGTGGTTTTCAATTTTTGGCGAAGGTAGTGGGGGGTTATTACACCCTAGAAATGCGACCGTTGGTGTCTTGAGAGACGTAACCACACAGGAGGAGGGAGAGAGAGAGAGGGCGGAAAAATCTGTGCTGCTACTTTCTCTATCTTTAGGGATTGCCACTGTTTCTTTCCGGAGTAATTATTCAACGCTCTGATAGTACTACCACTTGGCCTTGGCCTTGCGTATTCCCAATCATTTACGTAGCCGACAAATTATTCAATATAAACATTCATCATTCTCTCTTGTTAGATAATTCGGAAACAAGGGGTAGCCCACATAGTATGATGTCAATCTTTTATTTATGGAGAGTATTAGGGGTGTTCACGGATCGGATCCATTCACGGATCGGTTACGGATCGGATCGGATTGGACGGATTTGACAGATTAAAGAAGGATTATTGAGCGGATCCGATCCGATCCAATCTGGATCCAGAACCGCCAGATAAGAAATTCTCGATCCAGAACCGAACCGAACATTCACAGATGGATCAACGGATGGTTCGGATTGACGGATCGGATGATCCACTGGACAACCCTAAAGAGTACCACATGACAGTACCACATGACATTGACAAATGGTACTCTAGAGACCTAATAATTTGCCTTCTTTCACTAACTTGTTGGACAGCCCTAGAGAGTACCACATGACATTTCCATCTAACTTGTTCGAATTGATATGTAATTAAAGCCACGGGTCTTGGGTTCAAGGATTGGTACCACCAAAAAAAATAGTAGCCTTCTTTCCACGAAAGAGAAGTGTCAATGATTAAAAAAAAGAGTGTCAAAGTCATTTCACTTGATAATGAATTCGTTATCTTTTTGGACTCAAAGTATGCATATTGAGATCTACTTTTATATGAAATTTACTTTTGACACTTTCCAAAATTACTAGCAACACTCTAAAAAGAGAGTGTCAAAATCACTTCTTTAAATTTATATTGATTTTGGGGAAGATAGTTTTGGATCCAAAAAAATAAATCAAAAATTCCATTTTTTTTTCCTCATTTATCGAGTTCGTTACATGAGATTAATAAGATGATTTCCTCGCCCATCCCCTAGTTTACTGTTTGTGGACAGGAAATCATGTGGTTTTGCGAATTCTTATTGTGGGCTTCACTGTGTGTTCTGATAATCTGAACCATTCATCTTGTAGGGCTCGCAGAATAGTATATCCATGCAAAAAATCAGCTTTGATCGAACAACGATAGGTATATTAAAAATTGAATTTTGGCTCATAAAATTGGTGGTCATAGATAATTGAAGTTAAAAGCTATTGACCTAATCCAGGCCGTCCATTTTATAAACCAAAATTCAATTTTTTTGATGTAACTAAAGATGCCTGATCAAGCTGATTGTTTACACGAATACACTATTCTACAGATCTTACAAGATGAACAGTTCAGATTATCGAAACAAACACATGGGAGGGCCCACCAATGAGAATCATCCTTGTTCGTTTTGGGTTTGAAGACCCGGTTTTCTCAATTATTATTTAATTATTAACCATGTTTTCAAATATTATTCTCATTTTTTTCTATCTCTTACTAATCATTAACCCCTATTTTTAATTATTATCCCTATTTTTTCCTTCAATCATTACAAAAACCAAAATCCAAAACTCAAACCAAACACAACCCTCATTCTTAAAATTTTGCCTTGAATTCATACTAGCCGTTATTTTCTCAAAACGTGTTTTGTTCAGTCCTGTCTGATCATGCGAGTACTTTTTTTTTTTTTTTGCGCAATGGAATTTATCACGCGCGTATTGTGCATGCAAACAACTCGACAGGCCGGAAAAAACAAAATAGTAGCAGTTCAAAAAAACAAAACAAAAAAAGAAACAAAATAGTACCACAGTTTTGGACCTGAAATGGTCACATAATAATTTACGTCTCGAGAAAAAATTTCATACGGAGAGGATACGGACATGTGGTGCCCGGCGTCTAATCTTTGCCGTCTAAACATGTATTGGACGGCCCAAATTTGAAGAGGTAAATTTGCCTCCAAAATTTACAAAAATACCACCCTCAAATCTAGGTCGTCCAAAACATGTTTGGACAGCTCGGATCGGATGGAATGTCGGACACCACGTGCGTGTCCCTACCGTTTCCATATGCAAATTCTTCTCCATAGAAGGGCCAGCTATTCCACAAGCACAGCAAGGCCAGTGCCCAGATTTGGTGACAAAATAGCATCTTTAATGTACCAATTACACAACTTTTATCCTTAGACATTGAAAATATATGTCTACTATCAAAATCAAAGGCACTCTAGAATACATTCAACCATACCTCTCTTCATGTCAACAAGTTATTTAGAGCTTCTCTGGTTTTCCAGCTTACTTTGAATAAATAAATTAATAAGACGCCGAATAAGTTACAATATTCTAATTACAATGAAAGACTAAAGTTAAAACTTTCAAAAAAATGCTTTCTCCAAATACCAACAGCTGTGATTGATCTTAGGGAACCACTACTGGCATCATACAATTTTCCAAAATCTACGAGAGTGTGACGACGTATTCAAATATATAGACAAGAAGTATGGAGAGCGGGTAGAGCGAAAAGGCCACCAAACATGTCCAGAGAGGGAAAGTGGTGCGGAAACTGGCAAAGACGCCCATGAGAATGCAGACAATGAGAATAACCAGCACCTCTGATGAGAAGCTCCATGTCAGTTCCCGAATGTAGACGAGCCCTAGGAAGACCGACAAAGAAAGTATATTGCTCATCGTCACTGATCCATAAATCTGCAGGTGACAAGAAAGAATGGCCCAAGTGAGCCTAAACAACGCAAAGCCATGTGTGTTTATTACATGAACAAACAGCACAAAATAAGAGAGCCTATTTGGTCATGAAAATCATCTGCAAAATACTCAAAACACTTAGACACCACAAAAGGCTTAGTAAATGCTAGTTGCTAAGATTTCTTAACCGGTGCTCATTGCTAAGATTTTTTAGTTGGATATAAAGTTTCCACATGGTATCATAGCGGGGCCCATTCCACCCACATTTAAAAAAAAATTAATCTACACCACACGATGACAGATCCAGCAAAAAGGCTACACAATGATAGACCCAAAAAGAGGCTACACGTGACAGATCTCAAATGCAGCTGCATCTGAGGGAGGATGTTAAGTAATACAATTTGCTTGGGTATGGAATGTGTGATCACATAATAACATGAGGGACCTCTCCAATCATTGCCAGTTGATTTTGAGATGGATACAAAGTTTTACATTCTGATCTGAGATTTGTATAAAACTGGAGTGGAGAATCAAACCTGAGAAAATGTTAGAGAAGCAGTCTTGTGTTTCTTGTTTCTAATGAAAATTAGAGCTGAAACCCCCTCACTGCAGCTGGCAAAAGGCAGAACCACAAAGGAGACAAAGAATGTAGGGACTTTTGTGGCGGAAGAGAAATTGTTAACAGCATCCACCAGCGGATTAGCAAATACACAGACAGCAGCAGTTCCCAGAAGCAACATCATCACTGCTTTGAAGGCATTCCACTTGGGATTTTTTATGCTTGCTTCATCCTCGTCGCTGCTATCACCCAACAAGTCGCGTTCTTTCCTTGTTTGCTGCATAAAAGGAGATACAGATTTCGCCACCAAGATTAACGATTTGACTCAATAGTGCACAAAAACAAAAATGCATACCGAATGTTGAATGAAGAAAATGATGGAAAATTGGCAATTCTGGAATCATAGGCCCAAAAAATTTCTATTTGTATCAAGTCACACTATGGCAAAATTATGACCACAAAGAAAAATACTATACAGAGATGATTTTCAACGAATGACATGAAGTGGCAATGTCACAGAGGTTGTTTTGATTTACTAACATTAAAGGGAGGAAAACCGAGGGAGCGAGGGAGGAAGGAACACCATTGCCTCCTCCTCCCCCCACCGGCCCTCAGTCCTCTTCTCTCTCCCTCCCTCATCTCTAGCAACGGCGTTCCTCCCTCCCTTCCTCGGTTTCTAGCGTAACAGCAAAGTGGAGTCTTGTCGAGTGGTGGTGTTTCAAGTTGGCGACTGGTTGTGGTTCTTCATCCAGTGTGTTGGTTCTGCAGTGACAGCTTGTGGTGTGGAGGTTGGGATCTTATGGTGGCTGCGGCGGTGGCGCGTCTTGGCAGTAGTGGTAGTCGGCTTCCTCAGCCGTGTAGGGAGGTACCGAATGCTGTTGTTTAGAGATTAGGGTTTTCTTTCAGGTGTGGGCTTGACCCGATGGGTGTTCCTTGATTGGCATCTTGCCAATCTCAATTGGAGTGTGGGTCTAGGAATGGGCACCTGATTGTTCTTAGCTTTGTTCAGGAATATGATATCGTTCTCCTTGTTTCTTTTAGTTCTTTGTATCATTTTCAAAGATTAATAAAATAATAATTTTGCCGTTCAAAAAAAAAGCTCAGTTATCAAAATCAGTTGTGTCATGGGCCACAGGGGACCCATACCCGTATCGTGTCGTGTCGACAAGATTATTCCTCCCAAAATCGCGGATTCATGTGTCATAGCACAACGGCCGTAAACTATTGATGCATGAATGATTTTGTAGAGATTCTATTTTCCAAATAACACTGATGTACCTGATAGAATTCAGATAGAAATTTCAGATGTGGAGAATCAGAATCAAGACACTGGTTTCCTGCATACTTGGCTGAATGCTTCGCCTGATAAATCCAGTTCGAGATTCCATTCGCAAACTCTTCCTCGTCAATAAGGGAGTCATCAGTTTTATCAAATTCCTGTAGTATTGATTTTACTGCATCATCTATGTCCTCCGCATCCACATCTACCTCATCAAACCGGATTCCAACTATCAATGCTCTTAGCTCTTCAGCTGAGAGGTTTCCATCCTTGTTAACGTCTAGCGATTGAAATACCCTGCCATCATGCTCATCAACGGCGCATTTACATTAGAAAAGTGTTTGATTTAGAAGTAGTTTTCACATTTTGCCTGATATTTTCGATCTAATTTCACCAAAAGTTTCAAAAAACAATGTAATTTCCACAAAATATAACAAAAATGTTCTAAGAAATGAAAAGGATCAGAGGGACGAACTTTTTTATAACATCCCTGTCCTGTCTACCATCAATCGAGAGGATTCTTCCCAGAGTACGCGTCCTAAAATAAGTTAAAATTCCAGACATTACATGCTTATACTTTGCGAAGGCAATTCTTCTCTTCTGAACCTTGGGCTGAAAGACCTGTAAGTAGCCGGAAGTTTGAACTACTCAAGGAAAGATATAGACATGATATAGGTACATGCGCATATGAATAAATGCGTTCATATGTGTGTGATTTGAAAGAGAAACTGAGAAAAAAAAAATTAAGTGAAGTAGATAAATTACCTGATAGAGACAATAGGAGATGAGAAAAGCAATTGAGAGAACAAGAGCTGTCAAGATGAATAAGCGGCTTTCGGTGGTGGTATTAAGGACCTGTGGTAGCTGCACTATTATGAAAGGAGTAACAGATAGAACCATTATCCTTGCAGCATTGGTTGTCCAGATATCAGTACTAACACCAGAACCTGCAAAAATTTAGCAAAATATCAACCTATATATGGTTTCTTGTACATCATGCATCCTGCCTGAACACATGAAACCATCTCAATGCACAACGAATCGATTACATATAACCCATTTTAAAGAAACAGTTTATTTGAAAAATAAAAAGAAAAGAAAAAGGGGAAAGTAACTGTACGGGAAGGCATAAGAGGAAACGAAACCGAGAGCTACCAATAGTTGAAATGCCACAAAGATTGCAATTCTTTATCCAATTACACTCTTGTAAGTAAAATGGAGTGTAATGTATGTACCGGTTAAGCTAAATCCTTTGGTATCTAGTTCATCTTTCGCATTGGCATCCTCCAGATCACACTTGCCAACGACGACACAGGATCCCCATAGCAATGTCAGGAGCATCACTATTGATCCAGCTAGTAACCCCATCCCAACTGATACTTGATCTTGAGCAGTTTCCTTGCTTCCAGATAACCCAGATGCTGCAAAAGCCAAATGGGTACTTTTGTCACACAAAAAAATGTTTCAAAAAACAATTCCTCAACCTAAATATTGTTCTTCAGAAGAATTCGCAAAGTACTATAGTCAGGTGCGGTTGTGTTTGTTTAATATGTTAAATTATGCTCTTATTAACGAACCACAGACAAAGATGATGTAGTCCAAACAACGACCCAAAAAACGGGTAAGAATTTTTACATCTGTGCTTGGATCTTGAATTTGTGAAACGACTTATGATAGACAAAAGAAACACAAACAAAAAAGAAAAACTTTTTTAAATAATAGAAAAACTATTTTAAATATTTTGGATCTCCATTATTTTTTAAAAAGTTATTCTTTTCTTCGCACAAATCCCTCCATGAATCTAAGATCCAAACGTAGCCTAACAAAAATCTCGGATGTAAAAGAAAATCTAAACACCGATTACCTACTTTTTATAGATGTAAAAATGCAATTCAAGTCTTTGCTTTTTGGGATCTTTAGTTGCAAATCGATTGACTAAGTATTGTTTTGAATTTTTCTTTGGCCTTTCTGGGTTCGAAGTTATAAAAATTTAATACATAAAAAATTGGTCAAGCACTTATTCCTTATCTTCCACAGTTCCACTAGATAATCTATAGTGTCGATATCCAGCCGCCGCAGCTAAGTACTATTACTCCCTCCGTCCCATTTTAAATGCTCCCTACGTATATCCGTGTCATTTTCAAACGTCTATATCTTTTTATCGGTAAGGTTTCTAAAGTTTTAAAATTTTTGACTAATAGAACTAATTGAGATCTATCAAATAAGATCCATATTGCATATAAAATACATTATAGAATGAAATCTATAAGAGTTTTAAAAAAACACGCATAACCGTAGGGAGCATTTAAATTGGGACGGAGGGAGTATTATCCAGCCGCCGCAGCTAAGTACTATTATTTTGGATCTCCATTCAAAAATCTAAGTTCTACAAATCCAATGACCACATAATGATAAACTCAATGCAACCTGTAACTAAAAAAAAATTACAATTTTTTCAAAGTACTCAATATACCATTAGAAATTACAAGTTGGTCCGGTTCTTAAAGAATAAAGAGATGTATGAGAGAGAGAGAGAGAGAGAGTACCAAGGATGACAATAGCATCAGGGAGGGCAGAGAGAATAGGCAAAACAAGGCCACCAATAATACCAGGGCCAAGAATTTCCAGCAAAATCTCACATCCTTCAGACAAGACTTTAGCTGCCTGAAACATCAAGTAGCCATAGGCAAGAATGAGGAATATGTTTCCGGCGACCGTCGTGCTGCACGGCAAGAATCCATATGTTTGCTCACAGTCATCAGAAAAAAACAAATTCTTAAGCACAAAAATGGCCTGATCTATTGCATTTCCCACTCCTTCTGTTGCCAAACAAAACAATGAGAAGTTGGGAAAGATTTGTTTCCCTACATGGATGACTAGGAGGAAGAGGAGAGGGAGAATAGCTAGAA
The DNA here is from genome assembly GCA_963854785.1 of Vaccinium vitis-idaea. Lineage (NCBI taxonomy): Eukaryota > Viridiplantae > Streptophyta > Magnoliopsida > Ericales > Ericaceae > Vaccinium > Vaccinium vitis-idaea. Next base: position 32,064,609 of record OY978218.1, read on the forward strand.
CAAAAAAAGCCATGTTTCATCTTAATGTTGTTGTTGGCATAGTTTTTGATCATCTTTAATATATATGTAATTATGTATGAAGGTTTTGTCTTGTTGAATCTTTCATAAGTTGTTTAGCTTCGAAGGTGTGACCACCTGAGGTGATTAATTATTTGGTACTTTCGGCACACCAACTTAGCACGCTAATACGATGCTCCGAAATCGTGTCGTGGATACATAGAGTCAACTTGACAACTAATTCGTCAAATGTGACCAACTGAGGTGAAAGTCCTTACGCTGAACCTTCGAGACCTTAGAAAAAAGAAAGCTTGGAAATCTCCTTACTACCTAACTAGGGTTGGTTCGGTGCGTCACTAGTTCAAGTTTTACCATCAAATTTTGTTTCAAATCTTAGTAACATTTGGTGCATGGATTGAAATTAGTATTTTTTACGGCTCGGAACATACAATCAGATATAAGCGCTTTGACCTTGACGTAAGTGTGATGGATTCCCGTAAATTACTGTGGAGTGCTAAAGGCAAGACCCCAGATCCTTTGTGTCAAACAACCCTGTGCCTCTGTGTGCCAAGGGCTTTTGGACTGTTAGATTGTGAAATTTTTTTATGTTTTAACATTTCTAGGTGATTCAACGGTCGAAAAACCCTTCGGCACAGGGTTGGCACATGAATTTTCCGGCACATAATATCTAGGGCCATTAAAATGGGGCCAACAAGATAAATTATGAGAATATGTCTGTTCACCTCAGGTGGAAACTCCATTTGTGAGACTCGTCATGAGAGTTCATTCCATAATCTGAATTGTTATTTTGAAGAGTCCGCGGATCAGTATGTCAATGTAAAAAAATTAAATTGAAAACAATATGTACATCAAAAATTGAATGTCGGGGTCATAAACTAGACGGTCAGATTTTTTTTAATTAAACTATCTATAGTCGTCTATTTTATATTAATCTATAGACGTACTGCTTTGCAGACCTTACTTGATAAACGATTTAGATTACTAAAATGAATGCATGGTAAAACTCAAACAATGAGTGAGTGGCAACCACCATGGAGTTTCCACGTGAAGTGGAAAAAATTTGATCTCATAAGTTATTGGACTTTAAAACGGATAGTGAGCAAAGATACTAGAAACTAGAAAGCAAATGTGAAAGCAATTTTAGTGGGAAATAAAATAATCACAACCCTAGAGTGTGATTATTCACGAATTCCTAGATAATTCAACCTACTCGAATAAAATACTAGGATAACAATCACAATCCTTGGTAGTTTCGCCCGCCATGCCAACCCATGAATTGGTCAAACAAATATTGATCATGTACGAGGTTTTTTTTTAAATAGTAAAAAAAAACCCAGATAATCAACAGAAGATTGTATGATTTTATTAACTAATTGAAGTGAAACAAATTCTATTTATTCCACGCCAGATATTGTTTAGAGTAGTGAAACCACCCTTTTGATGTGTGTCATTACATGGAGAACTAAACTGATTTTGGTCGATTACAAAAAGTCGTGATTTTTCAAAGCAAAGAAGTAAAACACGTGTACGAAAGTACTTTTATTTTTTTTTAATCTTTTTATTATGTGAAAATTAAAGTTGTGAAACCTTATGCTGCTTCTAAATGGGAGTAACAGGTTGCCGGATTCGCACAATATTGTGTCGGTCATATTACTTTCTTATTAATTACGAAAATAGGAAATAAATTAATATCTTAAATTGCCACACAAGTTATGTATTTGACGTGGACTCAACATTTAATTAGTTAAGGATTTGAATATAGAAATAAGTTTCCGAGCAACTACTCCAACAGTGCCTTCAAATCGAACGTAACACTAATTAATTCTAATATAATCACATAAAATGACTTCTCTATTCGGTTCCAAGCAGATTCTCATAAATGTGTCAAATAAGATTTCCCGTTCATCTTCATGCTTCAATTTTTATAGTTAAAATCTGGTGTCCGGACCAGTTTTATGCCCATAATTATCAAATAATATTCAAACCTTAAAGTAACACTAAAGTAAATAAAACCAAGACAAGTTTGACACTTTTTGTTGGTGTGTCAAGTTTGAAGCCAAAATCAATGATGCTCTTGACCATTACTAGTCTTTTTTTAAAACCTTAATCTAGAAGGGTTTAATACAAAGTTTCTGCGTTGAACTTGGGTTCTATGATCTAGCAAGTTTGCATGTATTATCGTTGCACTCGCGTTCTCTACCTGTTGTGTTCGTCACTAGGTTGGTTATTTGTCGGTTTCTATAGAAAAGCTCGTCGCTAGTAGAACCATTGTTGCAACTGTTTATTTAGGCTTTGCATTCACATCTCCAACATGGTGTATCCTTTGATTTTCCACCACGATTCTTTTTGTTATTGCCGTGGTGTCAATCTACATTAGGCCAGGCCTTTACTCTTTTTGTTGTAATAGTTGCTCGCAGTGAGTTGTAACCTTCTTGTTATTAATAACCACCAAAAAATAGCTAAATCAAACTTAACTATTAAGTTATGGACTTCCCTAGAACCTAAAATACTTCAACAAAAAAAAATTCATTTTTCAAATATGTTAAGTGCATAGAAAAGAGGTTAGTTTTGTCTCGTCTTTTTTTTCTCCTTTCGACAACGATGTATGTACCCCATTCTCCTCGTATATATATATATATACAAACAACTTCCAATAAGGGTCCCTCATTTTAAAAAACCGTGCGGACCTGCCCCTTTTTTGTGTTTCCGGACCAAATTTTGACGATCCGAACCGCTCAATGTTTTTAAAATGCATTTTCCAAGGTCCACGCGGAAAATCTTCAAAAAAAAATACCCGGAAGGGCTTGATCCACACAGTTTTTGTTAAAAACGCTATATATAGCGTTTTTAACAAAAACTATATAGCGTTTTTAACAAAAACTGTGTGGATCAAGCCCTTCCGGGTATTTTTTTTGGACGAATCTTCGCGGGGGCCCTTAAAAATGCATTTTAAAAACATTGAACGGTTCGGATCGTCAAAATTTGGCTCGGAAACGTGAGGTCCGCATGGTAACTTAGATAAGGGACCCTTATTGGAAGGGCTTCCTATATATATATATATATATACACGGACGATCCAGTCAAGGATCCCGGAAATCCCGGATTGAAGCGTTTTGAAGCCCTTCCCGATATTTTTTTGACGATCCGAGCCGTCCAATGTGTTCAAAAGGTGTTTTCCAAGGCCCACGCGGGAAATCTTCAAAAACAAAATACCGGGAAGGGCTTGATCCAAGCAGTTTTTCGCAAAAATTGCATATTTACAGTTTTGCGAAAACCGCTTGGATCAAGCCCTTCCCGGTGTTTTTTTTTGAAGATTTCCCGCGTGGGCCTTGGAAAACACCTTTTGAACACATTGGACGGTTCGGATCGTCAAAAAAATATCGGGAAGGTGGAGTCCCGGATCCGGGACTCCCGGACTAGATCGGGACTCTATATATATATATATATATATACACAAAACTTCCAATCCAAACTCCCGGATTTTATTTCGTCCGGACCTCCACCTTCCAATTTTTTTTTTGAAAATCCGAACCGTTAGATGTGTTTAAAACGTGATTTTAAGGTCCAACGCGAAGATTTGGCAAAAAAAAATACCCGGAAGGGCTTGATCGGGGCAGTTTTTCATAAACTGTTTTTATAGCGTTTTTGTGAAAAACTGCCCCGATCAAGCCCTTCCGGGTATTTTTTTTGCCAAATCTTCGCGTTGGACCTTAAAATCACGTTTTAAACACATCTAACGGTTCGGATTTTCAAAAAAATATTGGGAAGGTGGAGGTCCGGACGTTAGGTCCGTAAAAAGGGGTTTGGATAGGAAGCTTACTCTATATATATATATATATATATATAATATTTTTTTGGGCAATTTTGGGCAATAGTGCGAAGATACCATGACTCGACTTAGTGACCCCACAAGAGTGCACCACTTTAGAGGATTAGACCTTTGGTACATACCAGGTAATTATCAGCTTAAATTCTTAAATATTTATTGCTTTGTCATTAAGACTTTTCCAATATTTATTTAGTGGGGCAAAGGGAAAGCCACTTGTACTTCCTTAGTTATAGCCTTCCCTGGATCTCTCAAATATTATAGGAGTATGATGCAAACAGAGGAATGGACTAGGTAGGTCATATCTATTTTTATATATTTATTTTATCGGCAATTAGTAAATTAAATATGTACGGGAGTGTGCCATTAATCTCTTTCTTTATGCCGTTGCTGCCCCAGGAGCACTCAATAATCTCTCACATCTTACTCTTTGCTAATATTGTAGTATGTATCTTGAAAATTTAGAGAATTTTAATATAAGTACAGAAGTTCTCAAGTTCGATTTTCCTTGCTTGCAATTCTTCGGGTCGCCTCCCCCTAAGTGTATGCGTGTGATAGAGCTATGGGAGGGGATATAGAGATCAATCCGAGGTTTTTTTATTTTATTTTAGCCAATAGAGAGAATTTCAGTTCACGAGAAATGCTATTACAAACTACCGAATATTAAGATAACAGAATAAAAATAATCATACAAACGAAAAGAACATAGACAAAACCAAAACAAATGAAGGATATATAAGTCCAGCGAGACATTGCTTCGGCCGTCTAATGTCCGTGATCAATGTATGATGAATATATGATGTTGAGCTACTACTGTCACGGTAGTTCCACATGAATGACGAATCATCCGACACACATTAAGACAAGTAACCACCAAAGAGATTTAAGGAGGCATCCAGCGGTCAACTCGTCGAGGAATTGCATGCTTGATGTTGATACCAAACAGAAACTGATCGATCCAAACCAGGTGTCTGTCACACACCTATGGTCAAGAGCTCCGCGGCACGGATAGACGTCGTGCAACTAGATAGCCAAGGCCAACTACGGAGTTCTATAATCGGTAGACTCTTTCCGGCAGTTTCTCTATCAGTCCGAGTTATACGCAAGCTAGACCTAGACCGCAACACCCTTTCAATATTATCCCAAAAAAAATTGTTGTAAAAGATGCTATACTGCTTTGTGATGTCTATGATCTAGCTACCTTTTGTGCATCAAATTAGCAAGTTAATTGCGGGCAGCACTTAATCCTACGGTTGTGTAGCTGCACCTAAAAGTGCACTGAGGTTGTTTGGCTCAATGCCGAGAAAGTTGACACTCTTGTTAATGGATTGGCCCGTTGGGAAGGAATTTGGATCAATGCTCACCACATACCCTTATAATCTTTCAATTTAAATGTGGAATTAATAACCATCGAACAACACAGAACAGAAGCAACATTGTGTTGTATGAAGTTTGTACAAAAGGGTACTTTCTTGAGTTCACCATTATTGTTCAAGCAGTGGCTATATGGCAGATCCAAAAGATAAGTTCAAGCAGTGGCACTATGACAAATCCAAAAGAAACGTAGTGTGACAATTTTCAATAATAATTTCGGGAAAAAAAAATCGACAGGTATAGTACAACCGAATAATACCAAACTTAAATGTCTTTCGCAACACATAAAATATTCCAGTTCTACTACTGAATGTGTAATTATTGTAGATTATTACGGAACTTAACACATTAAGGGTGAATACTTATGTAAATGTTTCAAGAAGCTAATTGAAAAGGAGTAGGGATGATATCTGTGCTTAAGGCCCAATGAAAAGGAGTAGAAACTAGGGATGATATCTGTGCTTGAGGCCCAATGAAATTAATGTTCTCTTGTTTCAAACTCAAGCCCACATTTGGATGCTTTTAGATGTTTCCAGTAAACCCAAGGCATCTTTTTTATCTTTTCTACTATGAAAACCCACCCTCACGTGGTGTCCGATCGTGCATCTCGGAATGGCCCAGATTACAGATAGAGAAAGAGGATAGAGAAAGAGAAAAGAGAGGGGGAAGAAATCTGGGTTGTATGAAACACTTTTAAGATGCACTGTTGGGCACGTGGTCATACCTAACTGGCACCCAAATTTTTCTCCCCCCATGGCTAATGTTTTCTTTTCTTTTCTTTTCTTTTCTTTTCTTTTTAACAGCGAAAAGGAGAATTTTATTAATCATTAATCAAATGAGTATAAATATAGAGTACAACTATAGGATTAAAAAGACGAAAGCATGACGACATCTCCCAACAAAGTTGGCATCCATGAGTCCATGACTGAGGTTGATAAATGACCTAGAAGTTTAGTTGTCATACGTTGTTGAGATCCTAATGAATTTTAAAGACATTCCCATTTGGCTTATTTATCGGACAAGAAAATTCAAACAAGGTTGAACCATGTCGATCTCTACTATCTTGAATTTTTCATGCATCACAAATTTAATGAGCCAGTTATTGATTTCTTCAAAACTTAATTTGAAAAACTATCGAGTTTCAAAACTATATTCAAGATAAATTGTTTAAATCACAAACCGATCTCAAACAAACGTTTAACGAGTGAAACACGAGTTCAAACAAAAATAACAGCATTGAGGCTTTTTTATGCCCTACGAAAAAAGGTCTAAAAAATTACTCCTGTTTTTTCCAACGCTAAATTCGAAATTTCAGAGCAGCTAGATTCTGAATTTCCAACAGTGCGTATTTTTAATATTTCTGGTTCATATTTTCAGAGCAGCATAGGCTGGCATTCTTGCCGGTTCATATTTTTAATATTTCCGGTTCACTGCAGTTGTATACCCGACGACTGGGTTCAAAACAATTACTCAAATGGACCTTGATTTGCATTCCTATGCTCGTCGACTCGGATCCTTCAAATCCCACCACTGGATTCAACAAGGCAGAAAAATCCACCTCCTATTTCTCAAAGTGGGTGTGATAAGTTCTTTCGTTACTTTTGGAAACCGCCTATTACAGATGTACATAAGATGCAGCCACATGAATGATGCACAACAACTGTTCGACGAAATGATTGATAGAAACTGTTTCACTTGGAACACTATGATTGAAGGCTACATGAAGTCAGGAATCAAGGAGAAGGCGCTGGAGCTGTTTGGTTTGATGCCCCAAATGAATAGTTTTTCATGGAATCTGGTGGTTTCGGGGTTTTCAAAAGCGGGTGAGATGGAGATTGCTCGTGGGTTGTTCGATGAGATGCCGAGGAGGAATTGGGTCGCTTGGAATTCGATGATTCATGGGTATGCAAGTAACGGTCGCCCTAGAGAAGCCTTGAGGTTGTTTAAGGAATTGGGTTCGGATCCTGATGGAGAATCACGTGGGGATTCATTTGTGTTGGCAACGGTTATTAGTGCTTGTACTGATTTGGGAGCTCTTGATTGTGGTAAGCAAGTCCATGCTCAAATAGTTGTCGATGAAGTGGAATTTGACTCGGTCTTGGTGAGTTCTCTCATAAATATGTATGGGAAGTCTGGTGATATGGACAGCGCAAGTCATGTTTTGAATGTGATGCAAGATCCAGATGAATTCTCTCTATCGGCATTGATCTCAGGGTATTCAAATAGTGGTAGAATGGAAGATGCTAGAAGACTTTTTTCTATGAGAAGTGATCCATGTGTTGTGTTATGGAACACCTTAATAGCAGGCTACATTGCCAATGAGGAATCGAACGAAGCTTGGTTCTTTTCAAGAAGATGAGAGAAAACGGAATTCAAGAAAACTTTTCAACTTTCTCTTGCATTTTGAGTGCATGCAGTAGTTTGCGTATTCCCGAAAACTGCGAGCAAATGCATGCTCATGCTTGTAAGTTTGGAATCATCGACGACCTAATCACTGCTAGCGCTCTTCTTGACGCATATGCAAAGTGCGGAAGCCCAAATGATGCTTGCAAATTATTTGAAGAGTTCAAAAGGCATGACACTATTTTGCTGAATTCTATGATCAATGTATACTCCAAATGCGGACGAATTGAAGATGCCAAACAAATCTTTGAGAGCATGGAAACCAAAAGCTTGATCTCGTGGAACTCAATGATAGTGGGATTAAGTCAAAACGGTAGTCCAATCGAAGCCTTAGATCTTTTCTGCCATATGAACGAGATGGGCTTGAGAACTGACAAATTTAGCCTTGCCAGTGCGATCAGTGCATGTGCTAGCATCGCTTCACTTGAACTTGGTGAACAGATTTTTTGCAGAACTGCTATCATTGGCCTTGAATTCGATCAGGTTGTTTCTACCTCCGTTATCGATTTGTATTGCAAGTGTGGTTTTGTTGAAAATGGACAAAAACTGTTCGACCGGTTGATTAAATTCGATGAAGTTTCATGGAACTCTGTTAATAGGTTATGCAACAAATGGCTATGGAAATGACGCACTGAACCTGTTCAATGACATGAGGCGTGCAGGTGTTGCTCCTACTGAGATTACTTTTACCGGGGTTTTGTCTGCCTGCGACCATTGTGGACTGGTCGAAGAGGGACAGAAATGGTTTTACGCAATGAAACATTTCTATCATGTTGATCCAGGGATTGAGCATTACTCTTGTATGGTAGATCTTTTTTCAAGGGCAGGTTGGCTAAAAGAAGCCATGAACCTTATTGAAGAGATACCATTCAAGGCCGACGCAAGCATGTGGTCATCAGTTCTGAGAGGGTGTGTAACTCATGGAAACAAAAGTCTTGGAAGGAAAGTGGCTGAGAGAATTACCGATATCAATCCTGAGAATTCAGGGGCTTACATGCAGCTATCAAGCATATTTGCGACTTCCAAGGACTGGGAAAGATCAGCACAAATTAGAGACCTGATGAGGGATAAGGGAATACAGAAGAATCCCGGTTGTAGTTGGGCTGAGGGTTAACTAAAGGTTGACGGTGACATATTGTCTGCTTTTGGCTAGGGGCTCACAGCTTTTACCACAACTCTGGTGTAAAAGTAAGAGGACTTGTGACGTCAGAGAAGTCACATAATGCGCGTACATAAGTGTGAGCGAAACCAAAAGCAGAAGTGTGCAAGCACCTTTAAACATTACAAACTAATCCGTGGGAGGGAGGATTAAGAGGGGGAGCGTAGAGCGAGATTGAGAGCCTGAGAAAAGAGTCCGATGTGCAGATTTTGTGACCAAGAACGCGAGACTTCGGTTTTTATCCTGTCCCCGACACCGGAACTGCAGTTGACACTTGGCCGTGAAGCCATCAGCCAAGGATATCCAAGATGGATAGCATTATGGAGCTGCTACCGATCAATTGGTTAGTATAAGAGAATTTTCAATACATTTGTGTTGTCTATCATTAGGCAATGAAACATTATGAAATGCCACCATTAGAAAACTCAAATACCATTTTGACTGTGTTTGGTTAAATAGTGTACCAACGGTTTCAATAATGAAAATGATGATAAGAGAAAATCGAGGTAAACCTACTAATTTACTACATTTTCGTTCTATTTTTTTCTTTGACCTTTTTCTTAACTTTTTATCACGACTAAAATATGTATATATGCTCCTTCGGTTTAGTCTTGCTAAAAGGGCTTGCTTGAAAAGACTTAGATCCTTAACCTGGAACTATTTGGGCAGACAAACCAAGTCCTAAGCTTTACCAGTCACATGAAATAACAAGTGAAGAAGTGGTTGGGAATGACAGAACTTGGGATGTAATGGAAGGAACTTGAATTCAATGGAATAGCAAAACATAGTCTTCATTGCACGGAGGGTACTAAGGCCAGAAAGAACGTGATTCGGGTATGGGCAACAATCCAGGAATTCCTCTATTCTACAATCCCCAAAAGAAAGGAAGCGAGACAAAATGCATCCATCGAAGTGTAATTTGCCTAGTAATTTTGCTATGGCCACCAATCCAGGAACACCATTCTTCAATTTTATTCGGTGTGAAATTTTTCATTAAGAAAGACACAGAGAAAGGCCCTGATGTTGATATGCTCGCCCTGACAGCATCTGCTAGTTGACAGACTCATCACCACTCTGCTATCCCGGTATAAAAAAAAAACCACAACATAGCGCAAGCGCATGACCCAAGAAATCTTCCGCTCAACACGTTGTATTTAACAAAAACAAAAAAAAAGGATTCGAGGCACTACAGGAATGTACTCTTAGCAGTAAAAGAATATCTGTGAATCTGAACCGTCGATTGTGGGATTGACGGTCAGATTGGGGGAACAACAACCCTGTAGTGCCTTGGGGAACTATACGGACCCCAAATCAAAAGTTGTTCTGCGGAGCATCAAGATATGGACAGTGAGAATGATCGAGTAATGCCATCAGAAAGTGAAAAGAACAGATATCGTTTACTCTAGTTCACGTGCCTGCAAGAATTATTAGAAGATCAGAAACATGTGACAATAGTAGTTCATTCTTATTTGTGCACAATGATATACCTACTTAATGCAGGCAAATTCCACCGAGATTGAATCCTCAATTCCCTTCAAGAAAGGAATGACAACAAAGCATGGCCGGTATAATGCTAATAAATATAAAACGAAACTGTAAAGATTTCAGTTCGAAGTTTCGGGCAGGATATAATCAAAACAAGGTCTCAACGCCGGATATTAAGGCATCCGCATAATCACACAAAAATACAAGAAACTTTTTTAGTCATATCAACACAAGTTTTAAAGATTAAGTTTGACCTACATATCAACCACATCTGCCTTTGGAGTAGTTTCAACTGGTGCACTTTCTGATGTTACCGAAACCTTGGGTTTCGCAGACAACTCCTTCAGTAGTTTGAATTCATGCGCAGAATCTATCAACCGCTTATCCAGCTTTAGAACCTCAGTAAGATGCACCTCCATTTTCGCCTCTATTTTGCTGAAGACATCTTCTTCAAACTCCTTCACCTTCTGCTCAATCACAATACGAACCAGCTTCTCTTCTTCTTCCCTTTTCTGTCGTCGTTTCTCCAATTCCATTGTGCTGAGTACGAGGCCCCCAGGACCCGCATCCTTGTATACTGGTTCTTCTGGAAGCTGACACTGTTGCCTATAATCCGAGAATGTTTTCTGGGTTTCCTTCACAGCCTTCCGATAACCATCTAAAAGACTACCCATTAAATAAAGTTCACGTTCAAGTCTAAAAATTTCCCCATCTTTCTTCTGTATCTCGTCGCGTTTGGTCTTTTGCAAGTGCTCAATCATATCATCCCTACGCTGCAGCTCACTAAGTAAGAGTTGCTGGTTCATGTTTGAATCTTCAAAAGCATGCTCCTTTGCCTGATACACCATCCTTGCTTTACCCATCCAGTGCTGCATTTCTTCCATGCACATTTCAAAGTCGGATGATTTATGACTCCAAGGCCCGTCACTCCTAAACCTCTTATGCGAGATATCATCTTCATGGACCATCTCTCTTTTGCTGCCATGCCCGAAAATCGACGGGCCACCAGAAGTCCCATGTGTTTCTGTCAAAGAGAAAGGCATTTGGGTTGTCTCCATACCTTGGAGAAGATTACCCGTTATGCCTTCTAAAGTATTGCCCTGTGACATAAGATTAAATTCGTCGTCCTCCGGTTCCTCCTCTTCTTCTTCATCCACCTCGTCCTCCTCTTCTTCTGGTTTCCTCTCCTCATCACCATCCGTAAACATATTAGCTTCTATGTTACAACAACGCTGTAAAAAGTGGTCACCCGCACTATTCTTTCCATCCAAAAGCCATTGCCCTTGTTCATCTGCCTCGCTGTCCTCTACATCCATCATGTCCCCTTCCTTAACGTCTTCATCTTGCTCTTCCATCTCAGCTACCTCTTTCCCCAAAGTCAATTCAACATTTAGTTCCTCCCCCATAACATTGCCTTCTGACTGTTGTCCCTGAAAATCATCAAACCCACCCATCTTAAGTTCATCACCACCATCCTCTTCCCCCTTCATTTCCAATCCTGCCTCCACCATGGGTTCTTCCCCCGCATTCACTTCCTCCTTAACATCCACCCCTGCCTCCACCACAGGTTCTTCCCCCAAATTCACTTCCTCCTTAACATCCACGCCTGCCTCCACCGCAGATTCTTCCCCCAAATTCACTTCCTCCTTAACATCCACGCCTGCTTCGATCATAGGTTCTTTCCCCACCTTTACTTCACTACCACCCTCATCTTCCTTCACATCCACCCCTACGTCCACCATAGGCTCTTTCCCAGTCATCACTTTACCACCATCCTCTTCCTCCTTAACATACACCCCTACCTCCACCATAGGTTCTTTGCCCGTCTTCACTTCACCACTATCATCTTCTTCCTCCTTCACTTCCACCCCTGCTTCCACTATATGTTCTTCGCCCATCTTGATTATATCATCAACCTCTTCCTTCTTCGCTTCCACTACTGTCTCCACTTTCTGTTCTTGCACCATCTTCACTTCACCGCCATCATGTTCCTCCTTCAATTCCACCTCTGCCTCCCCCTTTGATTCTTGCCACATCTCCACATCACCACCATCTTCTTCCTCCTTCACTTCCACACCAACATCCTCCCTATTTTCTTCCAAAAACAACTCCTCCCTCTGCGACCTAATCAAGTACTGCAAATGCGACGCATAATAACACTCCTTCAACTTATCTCCTTGGTTCAACTCCTTCTCAACCATAAACCAAATCAACCCTGCCCAATCCACCTTGTCTGGATGCCCATCCTTGACCGCCTTAGTCCAATTCACCACCTCGCCCGGCAATATCCACGTATCCTCATGCAAAAGCAACCAATTCGACACAAAATCGTCAATAAACCCTATAGACTCATCGGTAGCAACTGCCTCAGAATCTAAATCCACCACCTCCGACAAAACACTTCCCCCCTTCTCTTTCTTCACTGGCAACTTAAAAGCCCGGCCCAAATCAGCCCGGTTCACCGCAACCCTAAACCCATTCACATAACTAGCCCTAGCCTCGTAATTGGCAATCAACTGGGCAATGAGATCGACGCGAACATCGCGATCAAACTCTATATGGACGAAATCCCACAACCCCAGTCGCTTCAGTAACTTCTCATGTTTACTGAAATTCAGATTCTTTGAAGGCTTAAAAGGAATGGGTTTCAGGTTTTCGATTAGGGTTTGGACTTTTTTCTCAATGGCTTTCTGTTTCTTCGGTCCGCCCTTCTTTCTCTTGTTGGGTCGTCGTGATAGGCTCGTGGGTGATGTCAAAGTACGTGGGTTGGGATCCTGGTCTGTAACTGGTGGAATAATAAGAGGAGAAGGAGAGAGAGAAGAAATACCTGATTTTGACATGCCCGATTTCCCTATCTGTTCTTCCGTTTGGTCAACGATTAAAGGGTCTTCTTTGTGACCTTCTTGTTGTTGGTTTTGAGTTGGATTGAGCTGTGATTTTTCTGGGTTTTGTGGGTCTGGGGAGTCTAGGGTTTGGGTTTGAGAAGATTGAGACTCAGATTCAGTTTGTTGCTGATGATTTACCTTGTCGTCGAGTAGGGTTGAGTTATTAGCGATTTGGGTTTGTGAAAATTCGGGATCTTGGTGGGGGGTAGAGAAATAGGTAGAGGGAGGGGGAGCGGTGGACATTGGGGAGACGTTTGGTTGATTGTGACGTTTTGTTCTTGGGGCCCGTTGTTCTTCTTCTACAGTACTTTTTTCAAGAGTGCTTTTTTCAAGAAAGTGGAACTTGGGAAAGGATGTTTATCATGTCTCACTCAGAGGCCTGTTAATCAGGGGGATTTATCGAAAACTATTTTGGGTAATTATGTATACCCAATGTGTTTTTGATGAATTTGAACCAGACCAAAGGTGTATAATCGGTCTGGTTCGGTCCGGTTTGTACGAATTTTCAGGACCAAACCGGTTATCCGGTTTGAGAAATGTAAAAATTGGGACCGGACCAAATAAAATCGGTCTGGTTTCAATCGGTTCAACCGATTTTGGTTCGGTTTAGCTAGTTTAGAGAATCAATAGAGAATAACAGGAAAACAAAAACCCATATCAAAAGACTCTCAGTCGATAAATCATCGAAATCATCCACACACAAAAAAAAACACCAAAATCATAGTTCGAGTACGTTTGTTAAAAGGAAAAGGTGGATTTGCCTTAGACGATGATGGATTTACGAGATGGTGGTGTCAAACTGAGAGAGAGAGCGAGACAGAGTGATGATAATGGTGCCAGAAGATTATGACGAAGATGCCATCGGTGGGTCGACGGTGGTGGGGTGGTGAATCGGTGGGATTGCCAAGAAGAGAGATAGATGAGAGACCGACAGAGGAGAGAGAAGAGAGCATTCTAGATTTGGGGGATCTTAGATTGGGTTTTAGGGTTAAAGAGAGGGATTTGGGTTTTGGGATTGACAACTGATTAAAGATCTAATAAATATATATAGGAAAATAAAATCTATACCAAAAGATTCTCAGTCGACGGTTCATCGAAAACATCCATAAAAAGAAAGGAAAAAAAACACACCAAATCATAGTTGGAGTACGTTTGTCAAAAGGAGAAGGTGGATCTACCTCAGACAATGACGAATTGACGAGATGATGACTCGCCATCGACGATGATGGTGTCGGACCAAGAGAGAGAATGGTGCCAGAAGATTATGTCGATGACGGCGTCGGTGGATCGGTAGCGGCGTGGTGAGTCAACGAGTGTGTGGTGGTGAGTCGGTGAGATCGCCAAGAAGACAAATAGATGAGAGACCGACGAAGGAGAGAGGAGAGCATTTTAGATTTGGAGGATTTTAGATTGAGTTTGGGGGTTAAAGAGAGGGATCGCCAAGAAGACAGATAGATGAGAGATCGACGAATGAGGGAGAAAGCATTTTAGATTTGGAGGATTTTAGATTGAGTTTGGGGGTTAAAGAGAGGGATTTGGGTTAGGGAATGGCAACTGATGAAAGATTTAATAAATACTCCCCCTGTCCAGATTTGTTAGTCTATTTTGGGAATTCGCGCCACTTTTCAAATGATTATATTTTATAATTTATAATAATTTATGTAATTTTAAAAACATTGTCTTATAGAACTAATCAAGATCTATATGTCCAAAGATATCTCTAATTTTTATCTGGTTGCAATAGAACGAGGGACAAAGATGGATGGAAGTATATTTATTATGTATTACTACAATCATAAGGGGACATGCAGCGAAACCCTCCCCCAAAATTTTTGCACATATCCGGTTTAGTTTGATTCGGTCCAGCTCCGAGGCCACTCAAACTGGAAACCAAATTGGAAAAAATTTCACAATATTTTTTAGAAACCGAACCGATTCCAAGAAAGAAACCTAATAAATCCAGCATTTTGGTTTGGTTCCCTTGGTTTTTTTTTTTACACCCCTAGTTGATAGGAGTGCACAAGAAAATTGATATAACCGTTAAATCAATCTGATCCGGACCGAACCGTTTTATTTGGTTAGGTTATGCGATTCATTTGTCTAGTTATGGTTCTGAAAAAATAAGAACCAGTAATTATGGTTCGGTTACTGGCTCTCAACTTAAGAACCACGATTAGAACCGGATTGTATAATTGTAATATATATACATACATATTAATATATTTATGTGCACATAAACACATAATTATGTATCTTGATTTGGTAAGTTCATATTTTTCTTCCCTAGTGAGGTGTTCACTTATGTCTATTTAGAGTAGAAATATACTTTACAAGGAAAACTTTAATGTACTATTACCATAACTATTTGACCCTACTAATACCCAATTTTCAATTTTAATTTTCTAGTAAGACGTGTTACTGAATTTATTTTACCGTTTTTAGACTGTTTTATTCTTTGTTTAAGCTACTCTATTGGTTGTTTTCATCAACTTTAGGAGTTGTTCTATTGATGGTAGATTGTAATTACATTGTGTATCATGTGGATCATATTTGGTTTCGAATATTATAAAATCCTATAATTATTTTATGAGTTGTTTGGTGCTCCAAATTCTATATAATCTTTTCAGTTCATGTGTTGTGAAAAAATATTTCGACGCTAATCGGTTAGAACCTTAATCGGTCCGATCTTGCGGTTTGGATCAGGAGAGGTTCTACACGTATATTGGTTGGGTTTTGGTTCTTAATTTTCTAGAACTGGTCGGAATGGTCCGAATATTAGATTTCTGGAAAACTTGTCCAATCTAAATTGTGTGCACCCTAACTAACTGAAACCTCGTGAAATCACACTTTCTTGTTATCTATAATTGAGATTTCATTTCTATTCACCCCCTTCTTTACAAAATGAGTACATGAATAGCAGACAATGGGTGCAAACAAGCAGAGCCACAGGCCTAAAAACTCGAGTTTGAGCTTTTGTAACGAGCCTAGTTTGATTTATTTACTAAACAAGTCTCTATAAACCCAAGCTGAATTTTAAAGTGTTGAACTTAGTTCGTTTACTGGACGAGCATAAAATTCGAGCTCAACTTGCTTACTAA
This sequence comes from Vaccinium vitis-idaea, assembly GCA_963854785.1. Taxonomy (NCBI): domain Eukaryota; kingdom Viridiplantae; phylum Streptophyta; class Magnoliopsida; order Ericales; family Ericaceae; genus Vaccinium; species Vaccinium vitis-idaea. The sequence goes on from OY978218.1 coordinate 32,080,857, forward strand.
ATCAACCGAGCCGAGCCCTGCCCTTAACAAACCAATTCTCATGTTGCTCACAAGCAGCCTATTCATTTCCTAAGACGGCTCCTCTTATTCTACGATAATCCAAGCTGCAACTTGCAGCTCCACGAGTCTACTCGGAACCGGTCGATTCCTGAGCCATTCGTTGTTACATGGTTTTCTGAGCCTACGAAAAGCATTCATCAGCTAAACTTCTAGAAAAAGTTTGTGGACTAAATTTTTATTTACAAATTCCGGCACAAATGACTTGGAAATTATCAAATGCACGTGGACTCTATAAAAAGTAAAGGATCTATGTGTGTTGACACATTTGTGCCAGGATATATGCACCAAAATGTGTACCTAGCATTTTTCAGTGGCGTAGCCAGGAGATCTGGGAATGGATTAATATATGCACCAAAATGTGTACCTATGCACCAGGAGATCATACAGATGGATTAATATTTTTGTACAAATAATGTAACAATTGCAATTTAGAAAACTAGGTCGGATCAGAAAATAATATCTTAATGACATTCATTTGAATACCACAGTTGAACCAAGACTTTATTTTTATTCCCAAAAAATAAAGCCCTCGACGAAACTAATTATAATAAATTACTTAACATTCTTCATATTTTTCAGCACATCATGCAATAAGGTCTCTCTCTTCTTGAATCGTCCTCTGATGGGGTCGGATCTGGCAAAGAAATGAAGCAAGGCCTGGATGAGTTCCTCCGGGCAATAAATCACCATATTCGACGCGGCGGCGGCATCCAGCGATATCTTTAAGGGCGGGGGTTTTCTATTTTCTACTCCCTCCGTTCATTTTTTAGCGTCAACATTTTCATTTTGAGTTGTCCCCCCTTAATAAGTGTGTTTTGAAAAGTTAATATGTAAAAGTTCGTACAATTATCATTTTGTCATTTTGAAAAGTTAGTGAATAAAGAGTTAATGAATAAAAGTGAAGAATAATTTTGGAAAGTTGAGGTAAAAGTTGATGTGAAAAGTGCAGTGTTTCTTTAATAAGTTGGATTTACGAAGTAACACACTTAAAAACCTGACGGAAGGAGTATTTATTTATTTATTTGTCTAAACCACTGGTATCCGGAAGCCCACTGGACCCCGACTAAATCCGGTTCGAGGCGGGTCGGTATTTATTTTCATTTGTGTAGATTTTGTGTGTGTGTGTGTGTGTGTGTGTGTGTGTGTGTGTTTGTTTATGCTTTGTGGGATTCCGATTTCCCCCTTTGTGGGTGTTGAACGTTGATTCATCTGCGTTTCCTACTTATTGTTTGAGACAAGTTTCCCTTAGAGATTCTCTACTACCTCCTTTGGCTAAATCCAAAAAACTGATTTTTTGGTTTTTTTGGTTTTGTCTTTATTCAAAAAAAAATTGCATTTATTAGTTTTCGGTCGATTTTGTGTGGTTTCTTGGCTTATCTCGACGAGGGGAATATAAAAAGTATAAAATTTTTAGTCAAAAACTTAAAGTTTTGTGAATAAAGACGAAAAATAATCCAAAACACAAAACTTTAAGTTTGACTAAAATTTTTATACTTTTTATATTTCTCTCGTCGAGACAAGCCAAGAAACCATAAATAATCGACCGAAAACTAACAAATGCAAAAAAAAATTTAATAAGGACAACGAAAAAAACCCAAAAACCAGTTTTTTGGTTCATTTATGTGTCTTGTAAGTCTGCAGCACACGTCGTAGAGACTGTCAGCTTATGTGTCTTGTAAGTCTGCAGCACACGTCGTAGAGACTGTCAGCTTATGTGTCTTGTAAGTCTGCAGCACACGTCGAAGAGACTGTCAGCTTGTTTGGTTCATTTATGTGTCTTGTAATGAAATCTTTGCCTACGGGATTAATGCAATGTGTTAGATGGTGTTTTCTTGAATGGAAATTTCCACCAAAGGTCTCTCTCTTCCGCCCTTGGCAGTTGATGCAAATTTGGAAATCGCAAACAATCAGGATCATGAAAAAGACACCAGAAATTCATGAAAAGACACCACAAATTCATGCTCAAGGTATAACGTGCATGATAGATAGTACTAGTAAGCAACAAAGTGGTACAAAACTAACCCAATGCAAGTAACATTTGTTCAAAACCTGAAACAAACCTCAAACAGACATTACTAAATGACTAAATGTAACTCTCAACATTATCAAGACCTAACTAGAACCTTTCCCGCCAAACAAAATCGCCACAAGCACAATTCATCCTATAACCAACTCTAGGCTTTCAAACCAATAGGAATCTGCCATCTCCGAAACCAGAAAACATTGCGGGCTGTTCTTCAAATCTCTTCACTTGCCTATAGCCATAACCACTTTCACGGTTTCACCACTATTTCCTGCATTGATGGTGATCCCCAGTTTTTGCTAATGCATCTTCCATCTTTTCTCCCACCCGAGGCTTTCCACAAATTACAGCATCACCACTTTCAAGCGTCAATAGCACAGAGCAATGGAAGAGTGAAATTGCAAGATCAACAATCAGTACTGTATCCTTTATTTTTGTTAGTTTGGTGCAACGGAAATAGGTACTGTATCCTTTATCTAAACAGTAAGTTTAGGGCAGGATGAGATTGAGAAGCAATCAAGCCATGCAGTGAAAAGGAGAAGGTGAGTCTGGAGGATAAGAAAGGTGATGAAAGGAAAGTGTGTTGAATATATAAATTAGCAATAGAAAGGGACGAGAGCTTTTTATGGGGTATAGGAGAGGAAACAGGAATAGGCAACTTGAGGGCGAAAAAAGGGTTAAGGTTGCAAAATTGTATGAATGATCCGGGTTTCGGAGGTGTAGGGAAAAAAACTGTAGAGGAATGAGAACGGATTTTCAGTTTTTGGCGACATTCTTTTGTGGCAATGATAAAGGTCAGCATTCTGCTGGTACGTTTTGGCTTCAGAATGGCAAGCTCGGAGTAAATTTGTTCAACGAGAATGTCTTCTTTTCGATCTGACACGTCTACGACATAAACAGAAAGCCACCACAACACTAATGAGAATGGCCTGTACGATTATGAGTATCTTCAAACCTGGAATTACCAATTTCAAACATTATTGTCAGTGAAAGTTTCTCATTTTGCACCATAGCTATCATACCCAAAAGTACAAAACAATACCTGTAAGTTTCTGAGTTGGGTCCTCGGAAATTATTCCCTTTTCCGTTAATTTCACATCAACGGAAGTCAAATCAGCAGTTGTACCATAATTATTTGTGTCGTACGCAACATTTCCACCCATGACACACGTATTGTGACAAATGATGCTTCCATCATACTCGTCGCTTCCATCACAGCAATCTATAATAATAATGGATTGGCAACTGAATTTAATGCTGAAGGAACAAGAACAAAAGCTACCCTTTTATTGAACCATAAAATACTTCCTTTTTCCTTTGCTAGAGGAACCATAAAACCTCTAATTGTTGAAGGCCACACAAAGTAAACAAGACACAGATAATACAGCTTAAGTGAGGGCCAAGATTGTTAACCAAGGAAATCAACGATACCATGAAATACATGCAATTTGAAACATATTCTATTCTGAAATCTGAACAAGTACCTAAAGCCTCTAATTCAACGTCTAGACTTATTCTTGTTTGAAACTAGTTGGACTTCAAATGATGGATGTGTTCCTTGTAAATCCAAATGTTGGATGTGATTCTCGGAACATGTCCCTAATCCCATGGTCCTTTTCAGAGAAAATGAGGGCCTTAATCATCAAATTATAAGACAACAATAAGTACTGTGTAACCCTTGGGAACCATTTTCCCACTAGGTAGATCAGCTGTAGTTCTAGTTAAAAGCAAGATATCACTCAATGCACGTATACAACTCATTTAAAATGTAAAAAGCAACACTATCACAACACAGGTGACCTAAATGAAAGAACAGAATGAACTGGTTTCACTGAAAGCACTTACCACAAAAATGATCATTCACCCGAGAAGAAAACAAAAACTGAGGTACACTACCCACATTCTTACAGTAAAATTTACTTGTTGGACATGCTGATGTTCCTGAAAAATAGACAAAGACGGCTGCATGAGTCAAAAAGAGAAAAAAAAAAAAAAAAGAACATTAATATGAATAAATAAATAAAGCCTGACTTAGGTCATGCACGTAACTTTTTAAAAGGAAACATAAACACGCGCGCGCACACACACACACACAGATCTAATTGGTTTGTGTTAATATGAAGACGTGACAGGCAATCTACCCTCTCAACTATAACAATTGAGAATTGATTTCAATTGTATTCTCAATATGTTTACTTTACGGTGCACAAATAAATTGACTGACATCAAATGGTTTAAATCAACATATCTAATCAAGATTACGTTAAACCTACTACCCTACTCGATGGTGCAAATCACAATCAAATTCTCTATGTCACAAGTTGGCCCCCCTTAGTCACACATGTCTCCACTAATCCTTGTTCAAGTACCATACATCATTTTAGCAAGTACTATATGCATTTCGTCTAGAAAGAAGAATTGTGCCCTGATGGTGTATGAACTATGAAGTGTCCTCGTTGCACCAATTTTCTCCAACAGGAATACAGGATGGTCAAAGACTGAAAATTAGGTCCACAACACTAGTGAAACTCCAACAACATGTTATTTGAAGTCTACTTGACAAAGGGAAAATGTATGGACGCCTACCACGAAGGTAGCTCTAAACCATATTTTACAATTACAAAACATGTACTTCTGATCAAAACATGGAAGGAAATTAATGTTTTGAATTTTTTTTTAAAACAGTTAACGTCTTTCTCTTATGAAAAGCTATCTAATTGAAAGAAACAAACTTTACAACATTAACAATAACAGTAACAGTACCCATGTAATCCTAATTAATGGGTACGGGCAGTATGAGTGTATGACTACAGACATACCTCATAAAGTGGCTACTCTAATAAAGTTTTCTCATTGAATTAGTGTCTCCCTATTGAAAGAAACGTACTTTGCACAAAACAAAGTCGATGAAACCAGATTTGATCCGTACCTTTCTAACCAGAGTACATGAATGAAGAATCAATAAAAACAAACGCACTGAAAACCTGGAATTGTTCCACCCAGTTAGGATTTTGAAATAACGTCTCTGTATTCTAAAAAGCAAAAAAAAGGCATTTAATTCATCTCGAAAACACTTTTTCTTTAACAGCGAAACAAGGAGTTTATTAATCAACTGTAATGGTTACAAAGATTAAAGGGACGAGAGCAAGACCGCATCACAACTAGGGGTGGCATCCTATCTCAAATACACTTCAATAACATTTTCAATCCACTAGCACATCCAATTAAAACCCAGAAAAAAAAAAAAACCCGTACCACTTGGATTCCAGAAATAGAAACCATCACATCAACTATAACAATTCTTAACCCCAACAAAAACACATTTACCACTGGGCATAATACACATGCGAATTTTCTGCACATAGCTTTGAAAATGCTAAAATAATCAAGTGTGAGCAATACCAGGTTCATCGGTGCCATCAGAACAATCGCAGAAATTGTCATTGACACGGTCTCTGGTGAAAGCTTTCGATCCGTCTCTGCATTTTATCACCTCCGCAGCATAGTACTCCACATCTGCCAATAACAAACTCAACCGTTAAAAACAAAAAAAAAATTCATATACAGATGAAGAAAGAGATGCAGAGAGGGGGAGAGAGAAGACCTAGGGGGTGGATTCCGATTGGGAGAAGAGAAGCTGAGAAAGGGGCGAAGAAGAAGATGAAGAGAGAGAGGAAGTAACAGCTAGTGCGAAGACGCTGAAGACCGACTTTCTCCATCACACTTCTACGAAGACTTCTGGTCGATATATAGGGAAAAAAATTTAGATACCGAATGAGTACCATGTGACGAGCCTACGTGATAGCGCTCACTTCTACACAGTCTAGATTGAAATGAACGGCGCTAATTGCACACGCGGTATCTCTTGGTACCCGCTCAACACTTAAAAAATTGTTCCTACATAAGGAAGCCCATGTAATCCATAGTACATTTATCCATGTGGGCTCACTTCTTTCTGTTTTAGCCCGTATTGACTATTTTGGGCTATTTATTATTCTCCCTGTCTTGGGCCCAGTGGCGGTGTCGTAATTTCAATTAGGGGTTACAGTATTTAGGGGTACTTTGGATAAAAAAATGAAATTGGTTTTTTCGTTTGTCCTTATTCAATTTTTTTTTGTGAATAAAGACAAAAAATAATCCAACAAATTCAAAAAAATAAAATTGAATAAGGACAAACGAAAAAACCAGTTTGGTTTTTTTAGCCAAAGGACCCTTTAATGGGAGTTCACTTTTGTTTGTGCGTATCTGTAAAAATGTGAAGAGGAAGATTGCGTGTATATTCATATAATTGAATCTTGTCATGGACTTCATTTTATTATTTTAAGAGTATAAAATTCTGGTCTGACTCTCTTATGATTTTCAAACGAAAGTAATTGAAATATAACAGTGATGATTTAAACCAATCATTTTTGTAGAAGAAATCTTTCACAATATTGGTATAAGATAGTATGTATTTATCCTAATGCCAATAGGCGCATAACCTTAGCGTAAAAAAATAAAAAATAAAAAATAAAAAAATAAAACTTGAAATTGGGGTAGGGGTGGGAAAGGAAAATAATTAAAAGGAAATTTGTCTTCACACTTCGATTTTCTATTTTCTATTCTCTTTCTTCTCATGCCAAAGAATGGGAAAAGAAATTTTCAGTTTTCCTGTCGTCTTCCCTTTTTGTCTACAATAACCAAAATCATGTTCACATCGGAACGAAATTTTGGTACATATACATATACAGAAAGATACTCCTTCCATCCTTTTTTAAGTGCGTAGCCTCATAATTTTAACTTTTTTTTTCACATTAACTTTTATATCTACTTTTCACTACTTACCCTTATCAATATAATAATACCCACTAACTTTTCAAAAAGGAATTTACTTTTTTTTGGGTAAATAAAAGGAAAATGTGCTCACTTACTTTTTACTTTTTAAATAAAAGTAAATAAAAGGAATTTACTTTTTAAGGGCAAAATAGTTTTTTTGTATAAACTGGTTTTTCACGGTTTTAAATGTGATGTATTGTGAGAGAATGACATGTCTCAGTTTTTGGAAAAAACAGTTTTTTGTTAGTGGAACAACCCCTTATTAAGAGATAGCCCAAAATAGAAAGTTAAACACTATAAAAGGAACCGAGGGCGTATGTCTTCATTGTAATCTTGTCATTCTTAACCAAAGCACTCCTTGTCCAAGGGTTGCCAAAGAAAGGAACTGTTTATGATCGTCTCACCCCTTGCTTTGTGAAAGTTTGTCATTAAACTTTCAAAATTACTTCGCGCACGCAAATCCGTGTATGTACGATGCACGAGCGGTGCATCTTGACCGTCCAAAAGTATTTTCGACTGCCTGGATTTTATTTGCTCTTTGACTGGTAAGAAAACTCTTTGACTAGTCAAAAAGTAATTAAGATCCGAACCATTGATTTGATGAAATGGACCGTTAAGATGTGTGTGTATGCCTGCATGCATACGGATAGACTGGTTGTTAAACTTTTAGCAGTTAAATTTATTGTAATCAGGATTGCAAAGAGTTCAAATTGTTCACAAACAGCTGAAGTCCGACTCTTTAAAGTTGGTTTGAGTTCAAGGTACTTGTTTCATTAATGAATTAGCTCGAGTAATGGGGTACGTTAATGCCATCAACACAATTTCACTCAATAGGCCAGTTTGTGGAACACTGGTAAATTTAGAGATTTTGAATATTCCAGTAGATTATAATGAGAGTAGTTGGAGGAGTGATAAAGGGATTCGAGTTCCTGCATGGCGCTCCCTGTACGGCGCTTCTGTAGTGCATATTCGGACAATCCATCTCCGTAATCTATGGTCCGGATTAAAAATAAAATCCATGAAAGAGTTAATTCTTCTAAGAAACAATTTTTGTAAATACACTATTAGACGATCCAGATGTACACTACAGGACGTCCACTGTGTACTACAGAACCCCAATTTCGTGATTAAAGGAGATGAGAGAAGTTTTGATTGAAAAAGTTAGGGTAAGATTTGCCAAAGTTATCCTTCATCTCTTTTGTCTAAAGCCTAAAGCACTTACGTACCCGAACAGTATTTTCAGAGATAAAATACTAAAAGAATCGGGTCTTGAAACTCAAACAGATCAACAAGGCCTTAGTGTCTGAAAGAAATTCTGTTAGTGAAGCAAAAAAAAAGAAATTATTTATTATCACAGGTATGCATTGATTGGTTGAAGCTTCATCCTGTTAAGTATATAGAAAATATTTCAATGACGAGTCATATTCAGCCTGTGAGGCTGTGATAATAAGTAAGTACCTCGTAAAATATTTGCGACCACCACGTTACGAATCAAGATCAACTCGTGTGATATTCTTTCATGTGGCGTTCCTCGAGTGATGGAAAATAAGACAATTTGATCGATCTAATTTGTAAATCTAAATGTGTTTATCGTTATCAGCAATGGCTTGATCCAAAGTATTTGGTCATAAAAGAAATGAGTTGTTAGACAAAGATCATTCATTTGATCTCTCATGTCGTGACAATAATGCTTTGTTAAAGGTGGATACTTAGGCCCTTTCAAAAAAGATGTGTATCCAATCAATAGAATTGTTCGTAAAAATGAACATATCAAGACCTACAAAATAAATAGATCGAATGGTCAAACGAACTGATCATAAGATTGGAAAAGAGGGAAAAGGTATATAAACTTCATTTAATGGATACCTCATGATAGAACCCAAAAAAAAAAAAAAAGAAGATAATATAAAGAAAAACAACTTCTGTTCCCGTAATTAATGTGATTTCCGGACAAGTAAAAATCTGCTGGCGATAAGTGTAGAGCAAAGACTCCCCCTTCGTTTGCTTGGTGTCCATCAAACTTAACTAACCTACAATTATAAGAAAAAGGAATCATAAGTATTAAGATTTTGTACTTTAAGCTTTAATTGGAAATAAATGAACAACTTTGTTGGTGTATCATTATGTTTCATGCTTGAAATTAGTACATCAATCTCAAATTTATGCGACATTGAATCAAGATCCTCTCATGTGATGATTCCTCATGCGGTCCCTCATGGGACGCAAAATAGCACCTAGCACGGGTTCATATGACAATCCGAACAGTTCATTTTGTAAGTTTTGATGTGTTTAAAGTTTAATGTCCTTGCAAAAACTAAGTTCATATCGGACATCGGTATCTAGTTGAACAAATTATATTTTCATAATAAAAAAGACAAATAGACTCTGGCCGTCTTTTTCTCTTCAAATAAATATGATTCGACCAAGCTTTTACCGAGCTCCGATTAACTTGATTTTTTGCATGGACTGTGAACACATCGAGACCTATTAAATGAATTATTCGAAAAGTGAAATAAGATCACCGTGATGAGTTCCGTTTTGCGTCACATGAGGCTAGGGATCGATTATCAAAAAATTTAGTTCTTATAAATTGACTGTCGCATCTTTTTTTATATGAATTTGCAATCATCAATTTTCTTCTTAATTAATTACATACCTGAAAGATAGTATTGATGATTATGCATTGGATGTTGCTGTGGCAGAATTATAACTGAACCAAGATCTCTCTCTTGCCTTCTTCTCTCCAGGCCTTGCATGAGATGATCAGAAGAGTTACTAAACTGAGTGCTGGAATCTACAACGGAGCTACCATCATTGTTCTGAATGTAATTCAATGGATTATTCTGATGATTTGTACTGTTCCATCCCACCAAATTTGGTGCAGGTTTGTACATCATGCTCCCTTGTGCTTGCACTTGAACTTGTCCATACTGGCTCTTGTACAACTTAAGCTCCTCGTACACTTTCCTGTACTCTCCATAAGGACCCAAAACCGGGTCTTTTTCGCGACAAAACGCTTCCCAAACCAGCGTGTCGATGGCCCTTTTCCCATCTTCTTCGTTAAGACTTTTCACTATCTTGGTCACGTTGCTCACCCCGAACAGTTTGTGAACTGCTAGGAATTCTCGGTTCTTGCTCGCAGGAAAGAAGGGTGCCAACGCGCACTTTTCGCTGCACTTCTTTCTCTGGTGCTTGCACGACGCGCATGCCGGTGTGCCACTGCTCCGTTGCATCTTATATTAAGCAAAATCAATCACAAAAACAAAGAAAAACAACTTGACATATATGTTGAAAACACACTATAGATACGTATATATATAAGATAGTACATTGGAAGAAGAATTGGGACAGAAAAAGAAATCTAAGTGGAAAAAACATACCTTATACGAACTTGTTTATGGTAGAAAAATGAAAAGGGTGCCTAGATAAAAGGTGTGTAGTGAGAGCATGGAAAGATGGTCGATAGATAAAATGAACAAAGGATATTTGTTAAGGGTTGATTTGGATTTAGGTAGATCATAGGAAGAATAAGAGGGGTAAAGTACATAGATACGTATTAGATTTTGAATGACAGTTGTAAATAATATCTAAAGCTTAGAATATTAGTTTACGTGAAATTGTGTTACGTGGTGGGCGAGCGGAGAACACGGGGTCTTAAGGCATCCGGGTGGTGCTCCTGGCAACCCAAATCACACATTTATGTGGGGTCCATGTACTTAGTCATAGACCCCACGAGAATGTGTGGTTGTGAAGTACTCGGGAACACTATGAGGTGGTGCTTCCGAATTATTGAATAATATCACCTTGAGGTGAACTTTGTTCTTGTAGGACTTCTGTATGGAAAGCTTATGCAAGGGTTTTGTCTTCTAGGTAGGTGTAATCGGATGGATTTCATCTTAGTGAGTTTGCCACCTGACACAGTTCTAGTGGTCAGGTTAGAGAGTCCTTTGTGTTTCAAAGATTAGATTAGAGAGTCCTTTACAACTCGATTGGATGATAGGAAAAATTAATGATCCCTTATCCAAGAGTAATTTTGTCCTATGGTTAAAATTTACGGGTATTTTTCTTATTGTTTTAGTTATTTTGTTTTTCTCTTGATTTTTACTAGATTTTGTTTCAATTTTTTGTGTCAAAAGTTCGTCTTGATGAATGGAATCTAAAAAACAAAAATTCATCACCGATAGTCACAAAGAGTTCACTAAAAAGTTTTTATATAGTTTTCATTGTCTTCCAACACGAATGATTAACAGAGAAATCATGATAAAAAAAACCAACTAAAGTAAAATAATACCGAGTTGGAAAATTAATTTAGCGGAAAACCCACTCTAAAATATATAACTATGCCACTTGCTTCTAATCCGGGATCCCGGATTGAAGCATTTGTGGTGTTTTTTTTGTGTTGCCAATTGTTTTGGCGAAATCCGATCCGTCCAATGTGTTCAGAAGGTGTTTTCCAAGGTCCACGTGGGAAATCTTCAAAAAACAATACCGGGAAGGGCTTGATCCAAGCAGTTTTTGAAGATTTCTCGCGTGGACTCTTGAAAACACCTTTTGAACACATTAGACGGATCGGATCGTCATAAAAATGCTCGGATCCTAGAGGTCCGGAAGTCCGGATCCCGCACTAGAAGATGACCCCTATAACTATGATCCAAGAACAAGGAGAAAACACATACCCAAAGAACAGAAAATGATTTGGAAGTGATATAAACGGATTTAGTTTTTAGAAGGCATTTTTGCCACATTTATGTCAATTTACAGTGTTGCTATCAAAATGATTTAATTTTTACACATTAAATAAAGAAAAGTTATATTGACAAAATGAGAATAGTGAAAATCAATTGAGGGATTTACGGGCCGGTCAAAGACGCGGCCCATATTTACATCTAGGTCCAGCCGAAAAACTGATTTGTACCTGCAAGGTAAAAACATCTTCATATTCCGAAAATACCCCAGCAATGCGTGTCACTCCTCGTGCAAATCTTCCTCATCAGTTACTCACCACCACTCATACACAACAATCAAAACCCAACCCTTCTCTCATGCTCTTCACACATGTCACTCTCCCATTCATCCATCAGCCTTCATTGGGATTCATAACAACACAAACAATAATATAGTGGAGTAGTACAACCAAAAAAAAGAAAAGAAACGTACAGTACTTATCCCACCCTTCCATTCGTCCACTAGCTTTCCTTGGGATTCATAACAACAATGAATAAAAATTGTGTTTCTTCTCATCTATTCTAGTCTCATCTCTCCCCAGTCTCTCTCTCACTACAACTGAGGTTGGGTGGTTGCAGATCCATGTCCTCTCTCCCTCTCCTCTATCTCTCTCTCTGGTTGTCAATTTTAGAGCAAAACGGTATACAAAATTCGCAGTATTTATACAAATTCGCAGTATTTATACAAATTCACACTGAGCCAAAGGGGCCCAAACAAAAGGTATCTCATTCTAGTTTTCTCTGTTTTCATTTTTTTTTTTCCATTTCCAAACAATTTCCATAGCTCAAGGTTTATCACAATTCGAAAAATGAAGTAATTTCAGAAATTCGCAGTCACAAATTCGCAGCTTGCGGATTTTTTTAATCCTTTTAAATTCCTATTTTCCATTAGTCTTTATTGCATAACACAACCAAGGAATCATTAAAAATGAATTTGTTAAAAATTCGCAGCCAATCTTTTGAATTTTTTTTTTTTGAAGTAATTTCACAAATTCGCAGTCACAAATTCGCAGCTTGCCAATTTTTTTAATCTTTTTAAATTCCTATTCTCCATTAGTCTTTATTGCATAACACGACCAAGGAATCATTAAAAATGAATTTGTTAAAAATTCGCAGATCTTCTGAATATTTTTTTTCCAATCTTACATTAGGTTAATCACTGCGATGTTTTAAATTTCACATGGTAGGTAGCTGTTGTTTTTTACACTATAGTGGTGTATATATATATATATTTTTTGGGAAGGTAATCCACTGAGTTTTTTCCCCAATCATTTTGTACTCACTGCGAATTTTTCCGAGATCACCGGTCGCTGGAAACTAAGATCCGGTGGTCTCCGGAGGTTGGCGATGGTCGGAGAAGGCAGGTCGGCCGGTGATCAGTGAGTGCTGTAGGTGCTATATGGTGGTTGGCTTTTGAGGGAGTATTATTGTATGTTTCCGTTTTAAACTACAGGGGCAAAAAAGTAATGTTGCTACCTCAACTAAACATAATGGTAAATTAAAACGCACATCATCCTTGTTGGGAATTAAACACTAGTTTTCTGTACTAGCTAGTAATTTTCTGAAATCAATTCCCTTGTACCTAAACCTTTTACTCTCTAGATCAAGAATTCAACGCCTCCTCTATAGGTGTAGCACCTATATATAGAGGAGAAGTTAAGGGAAAATAGGCTAAGGTGGTTTGGGCATGTCTATCATAGACCAGCGGATGCAGTAGTTAAGAGAGTGGATATGATAGCTTTGGATAGAAACGCACACAACGGAGGGGAAGACCCAAATTGACATTAGATGCGGTAGTACGCAAAGATTTGAGTATACTAGGTTTAAGCGATAAAACAGCACTTGACAAAGCTCAATAGAGAGAAATGATTCATGTAGCCAACCCCAATTGATTGGGACATAAGGCTTGGTTTGGTTTGGTTTGGTTTGGTTTGGTTGAACAATTAGATAGCCTCCTAATAAATGGGGCCTCGGTCAGCAGGTCCGACCCGATTTTGGGCTGGATCCGACGTGGTTTATCGGGCTATACATCTGCAAAATTAGATCCTAGAAGATTTTGGGCCGAGGAATCCAAAGTGCTAATTTTGCTTTCTCAACACATTTTCACCACCGTCCAAACGGATTTACAGCCTCCATCGATTTGAACATGAGAACTCATAATGTGTTAGTAAATTATAGGATATTTTCGACCAATGTAAGATAATTTACCAGTATTATTATAGAGAGCCACATAAAACTGGATAACAAAATTATGAAAAAGAAAATGTAAGCATGCTAATTTGTTACTCCATTAGCTATCTCCTTGGGTAAGCTGATTAACATATTAGTATTATTGAAACTTTTTTTTTTTGTTTTTTTTTGTTTTTATAAACGGATGTCCGGGCTTGCGGACACCTCGACTAATTTCCAGGCCCGGGAGGTAACGACCGGCATTAACCCAGCGGCCCTAAGAGCTAGTTTGCTAGCAAGAAAAATCGAACATAAAACCTTAAGTGAGAATAAACATCTAAATTCCAAGGCAATACCACTTTGCTTGTCTTTGGTTGAATGTTGGTAGGCATTTGCTAATTTTGTCTTCAAACTTCACTAGCTAGCTATCCAGGGACGGAGCCAGGAATTCTACTACGCAAGGGCGAATTTTTTTTTTAAGATACTTTGCAGGGACGAGCCTATATAATTCATAGAAAATTTTATTTTTTTCTATATAAAACTAGAGGTTTTTTTTTTTTCTTTGCAAAGGCGACTGCCCCTACTAACCCCTCCCTAACTCCATTCTTGTAGCTATCAAAAGAAGAGCTCAGCCTTTGAATCTGGGACAGCTCATAGCCACTGGCATAAATAAACTGTCTTAATCATGGCGACACCCACTAACACCGATTTATTTGAGTTGTGATTCTTGTGATATATACTTTCAAAAGCTGGTGCATGTATTTCCAGGTCAATTATTTCATAGTCTGGGCGGTGTCCAACACCATTTTTCATCACATATTGTATTGCATCCCACATAAATTTATGATGGATAAGAGTGTTGAGGCATCACGTGACGGTGCTCAAAGACCATGAAATAATTACTCATACTTCCTTGCAACCATAACTACGTTCAATTTTCGGGAATGTTATGCAGAAAATGGATTATCGGAAATGTATTTTCCCATTTGTTATATTGACAAAAGTTTTGTAGAAAAATTAGAATTCTCTCCTTTTTAATAAGAAACTGTTTTCCAATGGAAAAATTAAAGTTGAGGGTGTTGCCAACTAAAAACCAAGCAAGTTGCTGGAAAATTAATTTTCATATCCTTTTCTTTCCGTGCTACTGAATGAGGCCATAGTGACCATGATGTTTAAAAAGTCTAGTTAAACTGGCATCGATGACATTATTATCACATCACATAGGCTCTTAATCGAAAAGCTAGTATGGTTTGAAGAATACATTCCGAAACAAATACACACTTATCATGCGATCGTTGAAGTGATTAATTTACTTTTTAGCAAAGTAACCTACTCGACAAGTCTAACATATGAATGATTTTGATCAATAGTACCTAAAATGGCCTTCCTTCGATAATACCATTGCTCTCGGAATCTAAGTCACATAATGTGTTTGGATGAACGTGAACAAATAAGACGGTGAAATTAAAGCACATTTGGTTGCTTTATATGTTCTTTAAACCCATCATAACACTTTAGCTAATCAAGCAATGTACTAATTATGCTTTCCTAAATTTTCAATGATTCAATCACTCCCTTGTTCAACACTTAAACTAACTAACTAACAACACCAACACCAAACACCTCCTCTAGCCAAATGTTTGTTAGGCTTTTTCTCTGTCCTTCCACTTAAAGAAACAGAAAGCCATTGGACAATCATTGCAAAAGGCAAAAAAAAGGGGTTGGGCTAAACTAAAGTGGGTTAAAATTGGTTGGAGAGTTTTATAAAAATTCCACCCTCCACCCCTCCATTTCTATTCAAAATTCAAAACCCACCTAAGATCTTACTTCAAAACATCTCCTCAACCTTCTCCTCTATCTTGTTCCAGTTTTTTTTCTTTCTTTTGATAGGCATCCATTAGTAGAGAGAGGGAGAGAGATGGCCACTGCAAGATTTATCAAATGTGTCACGGTCGGCGACGGAGCGGTCGGAAAGACATGCATGCTAATCTCATACACAAGCAATACCTTCCCCACTGTATGTTATTTCCATAATGATTATGGTGACTGAATTTGAGTTTTTGATTATTTTCTATTTATGACACTGAAAAAATTTGTGTTGCTAATTTTGATTTGATTTTTGTTTCATGTTCTCTCCCTTTTCTTCCCCCTTCTTCTGATAGGATTACGTGCCGACGGTGTTCGACAATTTCAGTGCTAATGTGGTGGTAGATGGCAGTACAGTTAACCTTGGGCTTTGGGACACAGCAGGTTTGTACATTACATTTGGAAGGTTTCATTTCTCATACTAGAATTCCTTCAGTTATCAAATGATAGTACTCTTAATTAGTTTTGAACTCCCCTAATACAAAATCCTGACTCCGTCCCTCTGGAAACACAACAGTGACCGATCAGTTTTTCTTTTACCGTAAAAATAACGAAAAACGGTAACTACGAGTGTCTGTGTCTATGTACTATACTGTTATCTCACATCATGCATAAATAATCTCATCTACCACCCTCTTAAAGTGTTCAATTTTGATGCATTTTCAGGCCAGGAGGATTACAACAGGTTGAGGCCTCTAAGTTACAGAGGTGCTGATGTCTTCTTGTTGGCCTTTTCTCTCATTAGCAAAGCTAGCTATGAGAATATCTCAAAAAAGGTGATTACTAATCAGGAATAACTCTTTATTCCTTGTTTGCTTTTTCAAACAAATCCTTTTGCTTTGATTCATGTTTGGTTTACTAATTAATGCTTAACTTTTGTCTCCTCAGTGGATTCCTGAGCTGAGGCATTATGCTCCAACAGTGCCAGTTGTGCTAGTAGGAACCAAACTAGGTAAGATAACTCTAGTCTGTTCATTTCCAACCCAAAAAAAAAAGAAAATTTCTATTTTTTTCGACCAATATTTTACGATAAAAAGATTTCCTGAAAACTCGGTTGCACTAACCTCCGGTTTACATCATCCACGCGAATTTTTAGATTTTCGAAGTGAAATATTGGTTACTTGCAGACTTACGCGAAGACAAACAGTATCTGATTAATCACCCTGGAGCAACCCCAATCTCAACTGCTCAGGTAAAAATCCGTAAAATGCATGATCACATAGACTAATTGTGTCTTGTTCAGTACGAATTTCTCGGGTGGATTATTGGGATTGTATTTTACAGGGGGAAGAACTGAAGAAGATGATTGGTGCTGCTGTTTACATAGAGTGCAGCTCAAAGACTCAACAGGTACAAATGAATGGAACAAAATTCACATTCGAAATGACTTGCGTTACGCTAGGCAGAATTTACTCTGCATTTGAATTCTCAATTCCTTATCGGTTGTGATTTTGTTTTCCTATTTTTTCCCAGAATGTGAAGGTTGTATTTGATGCTGCAATCAAGGTGGTTCTGCAGCCTCCGAAACAAAAGAAAAGGCGGCGAAGGCCAAGGCCATGCGTGTTTCTTTAACTCATTTTTTGTAATATTAATATCGACCTAAATTGGATTGTCGCTCGCAATCCTCTTCCTGGTCTCGTCTCGATCACCATTTTTTTTTTCTATGGCAAACTTACAAATTATATGATTTCCCCCTTAATATATATGTTTACCTTTTGTATTAACCATCCTTTCCTATGTAACATATATAGTTTCATCTATGCTTGAAGGAATTATAGAACGTACTTTCTTATGCTATTTTTGACTAAACATTTGGTTAGACACTTGAGAAGCCAAAGGCAAAAGCAATGCCAAACAAATGTGTTTGGTAAGGCATCTCCAATGATTTACTTAAACTATAAAATTGAAAAGTAGTTTTTGGTCAGCTACAGCTTACAGATACCTATCAAAACTATATATACTCTGGCTTAAATGGCCCCCTCGCTAGTAGATGATGTCATTGGTCTCCCAAAATTAGTCGTGGTGTGCGAAAACTGGCTTGAACACCTGCTTGTAAAAAAACAAACAAACAGATACCTATCAATTTTGTTATAACTAGTATGACAACTACGCGCGAGGCACGCAACCTAGGCCCATTACAAAAAAGACACGTGCATTGTTCAAACCAAAAATTAAATACTTTCATACATATAATATGGTGCAAAAAAAAAGAAAAAAAAATTATGAGCGACTGTACTTTATTTTTTATCCAAAAATTGTAAACCTAACAAGCTAGCAATGTGAAATACTTTTGTAGACAAATTTCCACTATTATAGCTTATTTTGGTGCAAAAAATATATTAATTATGCACGGAAGTACTTTTCTTTTATCCAAAGAAAATTGCAAAGCCAACAAACCACCAATGTAAACCTAACAAGCCAACAATGTGAAATATTTTCGTACACAATTTTTCAAATTTTTTCGCATCAAATTAAAGATCTCTATTAGTAGTTTATTTTTTTTATCTGAAAAGTATCTTATTTTTTTATCCGAAGAAGATTGCAAAGGGCATAAAAGGTTAAAATCCTCTCTTCATATAGAGAGGGCAGTTTGGTAAAATTGCCGTACCAAAAAAACCCTCTCTTTACATAGAAGAATACATGTAATAAACATGCATTATTTGGACCAAAAAATTATGAGCGACGACTTTATTTTTTTGTCTGAAAATTGCAAACTCAACAAGCTAGTAATGTAAAATACTTTCGTACACAATTTTCTAATTTTTTTTTTTGCATCGAATTAAAGATTTCTATTAGTAGTTTATTTTGGTGCAAAAAAGAACAAAAAAATTATGCTAGAAAGTACTTCATTTTTTTATCCGAAGAAAATTGCAAATGGCATAGAAGCTTATATTATAAGTAGATGAAAGGGAGGGCAGTTTGGTAAATAGGATGAAAGGGAGGGCAGTTTGGTAAATTTGGCGTACCAAACCAAACTGCCTCTTTATATATATGTAAGATATTGCCAAGTTATTAGCAGAGCCAACTTTGGACTAAAGCCCATAAAGCCACCACTTTAGGCCCCCAAATTTTGACTAATTTATGGGGCCTCCAATTTTATAGGTTCATATAGTAGTTATGCTTTCAAATGACTGTAATGACTTATTTATGAACTTTTTTTGTTTTCCTTAGTATTTTTAACTATGCTATATCTGAGAGTTGAGGGCCCAATTTGAAAAAATTCGTTTTAGACCCCATATATCTCAGAGCCGGCCCTCGTTATTAGTGAAAGCAAAATCATTTTAGCTGTTGGATCAAGACTTCAACAATAATCAACCACTTTTGATGAGGTGGCAAAAATAGCATTGCCAAAATTAGTTTAGCGCTGAGTCAAGTTTAACTTAACTTCTAGCACTCTTTTTCTATCCTCATGGAAGATGTTAAAGCACTAAATACCGTAGTTTGGCACCAAACAATTTCAAGGAAAGTTTCTAGCCCAACATAAAGGCATTGTCACTTTTTTATCTGTCGATTTGAGCCATCATGCGGATTAATTCCGGGAGACTAGGGATGCAAACAAGCCGAGTTGATCCGAGCAGAGTTTTGCGATGTTAGAGCTCGGCGCATTCGTAAATGAGCCGAAACTATACAAACGAGCTGAGCTTTTGCGAGCCAAGTAAGCCGAGCTTTAGGGTGTTGAGCTCGGCTCGTTTGTTAAATGAGCCTAGACTTGAGCTCGAGCTTGAAACGAGCCGAGCCTAGCCGAACTTTAATGAGCCGAACCACGAACTGCTCGTGAGCAGCTCGATTCGTTGCAGCCTTACTGAAGAAGTGTAGCCAATGAATTTTTTGACTGTTATCATCTCACCCTTGGACATTTCCACAATTATTAAGTCCCAACCTAAAAACAAGAATGGACGAAATAGCTATACTTATATTTCGAGCTTGGCTCGCGTATTAAACAAGCCCAGCAGTTGAGCCAAAAACTGCTCGTGAACAGCTCGGTTCGTTTGCCGGCCTACCAGAGAAATGTAGCCAATGATTATTTTGGCTGCAATATCATATCACCCTTGGATACCTCATAAGTCTCAGTCTAAAAACAAGAATAGATGAAATAGCTATACTTATATCCTATATTTACAGTAGCCATGTGCTCCCTCTAGTTTAATTTATTGCATCAGCATTGTGATTTTTAAAAATGTGCAGATGCTCTCAATTAACAAAAATAATGCTTGCACTGTTAACGTAAATGAGTCCAACATGTCTCATCTTCTTTTTTGATTCTTCTTCTTCCTTATAAAATAATGAAGATTATTGGCTAAAATTGGTTGAAAAAATATGCTAATTTAATTTGGCTTATTGGCTGAATAAGACAATAAGTCAATAATCTCGTTTTTTTTAATAACAAAAACAGGCTTAATTTTTGTTTTTATTCAAAGTATTTTCAGTGTTCAATATAATTTTTTTACTTTTTAGATTTCTTTTGTCACGACAATCAATAATTAAAAAAAGATAAAAAAAATTAACTAATGCAGATTTTCTAAAATTAAAGACCAAAAAAAAAGATTAAAATGAGTGATAAAGCCCAACCGAGCCTTAAGCCTAGTTCCCCAAAAGATTTTACCTTAATTGGGCATTTGGCATTAGAAAAAGAAAAGAAACCATCCAATTGGGAGGCCTGGGCAACCAAAAAATGGAAAAATTTCAAAATGCCCCCCAAACTTTACACTCAATGTCTCATTGCCCTCTAAACTTTCCAAAAAATCAATTTTACTCCCGAACTTTCTCTCCATTATTCAAAATTACTCCTTCCGTCTCAATTTGTTAACTCACTAACGGAATTTGATGAAGTGGACAATAACGATGAAAAAACAGTTAAAGGAGGCTGATTTGGCATCCACCTCTCTTTCTTCTTCTTTATTTCCATGTCTCCTTCAACACCACCATCTCTAGCACTGACAACTCCTGGAGAAGTTATCCAGTCGAGATAAGTAAGACCCCTTTAGGGAGATAAGTGAAACCCACCCCCAGGGGTGTCATTATCTTATCTCGGAAGCCCAAATGACTAGATTGTCTCTGGAGCAATGGTAGATTCAGCTCCATAACCAAGAGACACCGAATTTCCCTGGAAAATCACTCCACCTCGACCCCTCAGATCAACCAACAAAATCAAACTCTCCAAGAATTACAAGTTCTAAGTAAAACTTCCTAGATTTTTTTTAATCAAAAAATACAAGTTTGAAAATTCCCAAAAATTTCAAACAATAAAAATTCCCCAAAAAAACCCTATCTTTTTTGTAACAATATAGAGAAGGGTCGAAATCAGTGTCTGGTGATGGAGAATTGAGTCTTGATCGACATTGTATCTGAGAGAGAGAGAAATCGAAATGGTGTTTTCGTCATCATCATCAACATTGTGAGAGATAATCTTTGCCATCATCGTCAACATCATCCACTACAGAGTGCCGCCACCGTCGTCGTCTTCCTTATCTCCTCTTGATTTGGTTGTTGATGCACAGACAGTTAGATGGGGGAGGTAGAAGTCGGTTGTGTAGTGGGAAGGTTTTAGATCTGGAAATGAAAAAAATCCCCACTTTGGTCATAATCCAATACATGGCCACTTTTTTTTTTTCTTTTTCTTTCTATGAGAGGGCTTTGATCTAATGGGAAGTAGGAGTAGATCTGTATCATAGAGAGACAAAAATTGCCACATGTATGTGAATCTTTCCTTCATTTTGTCATATTGATGATGAACCTAGTTGCCGATTAAAAAAATGATAAACCTAGATAATGTGAGAGAGAGAGAGAGAGGAGGACGCCTAATCAGACTCCTATAAGGTTTTTATCACCGTCAATGTCCACTTCATCAAATTCCGTTAGTGAGTTAACAGAATGAGACGGAGGGAGTAATTTCGAATAACGGAAGAGAAAGTTTGTGAGTAAAATTGATTTTTTGAAAAGTTTATGGGGCGATGAGACATTGAGTGTAAAATTTGGGGGGCATTTTGAAAATTTCCCCCGAAAAATCGAAGGCCCGTCAGCTCGTGTGGACTTGGATATTGTTTTGTCTTACCACTGTACGAGTTATGACGTTGGGCTTGGAACTGCATAAACCCTATAACCTGTTCACTTTTTCGACTCCACTGACGTTGCTCCATCGGAGCTAAACCCCATCATCACACAACCAACCTAAACCGCCATTTCTCTTCTGAAACAATGGCCGGTCCATTGCTCCGGTCCCTCTGGTCCACCACCAGAAAATCGTTCTCAACCTCCACCTACTACAATTCCGCTAAATCCTACACCACTCCAAAACCCTACACCTACGCCCGCCGAGCCTTCTCGTCTGCTGCGACGGCCACCGCCCCTGCGGCGGGGGCGCCGAGCGGCGCGCTGGACCCTACGCGGCTCCGCAACGTGGCAGTGATCGCTCACGTCGACCACGGCAAGACCACCCTCATGGACCGCCTCCTACGACAGTGCGGCGCCGACATACCCCATGAACGGGCTCTTGATTCGATCAGCCTCGAGCGCGAGCGTGGCATCACTATCGCTTCAAAGGTTCGAATTTTTTTACGCCGTTAAACCGTTTTCTCCTGAATGGTTGCCGAGATAATGGAGTCAAATCATCTAGCGAGGTCTGCAAATGTGCCGAAATAGAGTCAAGCTTTAGAAAGTTGGTTGTTTGTTTTTATTGAACTTGAGCTCGAGCTCGACTGCTCGAGCCAAATGAAAATTTGATAAGCAAGCTCGAGCTGAACTGGCCTAGACTTGATGCAAGCTCAAACTTGTTCTTGAGCCTTGACGAACCAATGAAATCATATATTTATGCACGCATTAAGGTTTAGAGCTGCAAATAAGTATTTACTACTATTATGTAGTACATAAATAAGTTCATACAGTACGTATTAAAAATTATTAAAAATATACATAGATAAGTTTTTTTTGGTAATCACATATACTCCTATAAGTTTATAGTAGGTGTGTAAAAAATTATAGATACACAATTTAAATTTTTTTCATCAGGTACATATTTAAGTTTACGGATGCAATTTCTGTTATGTACATACACTCTAGGTTCGCTTGGCAAACTAAGCCGAATAATGTAAGCTTAGGCGTAGCTCTTTTATTAAATGTGCCTAAAATTGAGGCTCAGATTCGGTTTGTTTAATAGACAAATCAAATTCGAATGAGCCTCTACCGAGTTGAGTCCAGTAAAGTTTGCGAACGGCTTTGTTCATTAGCCCTACATCTAGTATTCTAGATAGAGAAAGGGAGAGCAGGTTTTGGTGTGAACAAATTTTTGAAGCTGTGTCACAAAATGATATCCAACATTCTCTTAATAGTAAATAAAATTAAAAACTACTTTTAATGTAGCATGAATTAACTACTGGGGCAAAGTAGTAAAATCACTCGAGCTCAATTGCCCACTCCCCCACCCCATGTATTTAGACCCGCTTGTACGGAGTGTGTGCCCAACTTCTAGTAAATAGGAAAGTGTGATAGTGACATTTTGGTGATTGCTTTAATACTTGGGGTAGTATGGAGGGAGAAAATTGGAGTTGATTTGCTGACAATTTCTTTCAGGTTACGTCTATTTCATGGAAGGAAAATGAGCTTAACATGGTTGATACACCTGGACATGCTGATTTCGGCGGAGAAGTATGTCTCTTTTTTTATTTATTTCGTTGCATGGCTCTTTTATAAACTGAAGCACTGGGATGTAAGAGAATAAAAGGACACAGACCAAATGAATTAACTCAGCATTGTGCCAGTGTCACATAGGATTAGTTTGGGATATATGGTTCTATGTTCTAAAAGAAAAATAACCAACCGAAATTTCACATACAAAGTAGTATAACTTATTGACATTGTTTTGGATGTTTATGTTTGTTATGGACCTTATGGTCTAAACACATCGAATCATCAAGTTCTTGAGGTGTTAGTTTACAAATGGCTCCACTGACATTTTTCAAACACACAGACATGCCCTTATATAATCGTCAATACTGTTATGATTTATGTTTTTGTTTTTATAATAATAGTAATTTTATTGAAGAGATTTACCAAATTTTTTTATTTATTTATTGAAGAGGTCAAGCCATGTACAAAAGAACTCAAGCAACAAAAAGAAAGAAAAGGCGAAACTATAAAAGGACTTTCTTCCAAACTCCAAATATTTAACATGTCAAAGAATTCAATCAATGTAGGGTTGCTCTCACTCAGTACTGTTATGATTTATGTAGTTTTTTGTTCTTATGGTTTGGTTTGTAGGTTGAGCGTGTAGTTGGGATGGTCGAGGGAGCCATTTTGGTAGTAGATGCTGGTGAAGGCCCGCTTGCCCAGACAAAGTTTGTTCTTGCTAAAGCCTTAAAATATGGTCTACGTCCTATTCTTCTTCTAAACAAAGTAGACCGACCTGCGGGTATGACCTCTTGTTAACATATATATGTGTTGTATTATGTACACTTAAATATTAACACCAAACACAGATGTATTCTATTCAATGTTTGATGACCTTTTTATTGATAAGTATGTTTGAAGTTTGATGATTCTTTATTTTATAAGGCAAACAAATGTTGCTCATATTT
The DNA here is from genome assembly GCA_963854785.1 of Vaccinium vitis-idaea. Taxonomy (NCBI): domain Eukaryota; kingdom Viridiplantae; phylum Streptophyta; class Magnoliopsida; order Ericales; family Ericaceae; genus Vaccinium; species Vaccinium vitis-idaea. Next base: position 32,105,084 of record OY978218.1, read on the forward strand.
AGTGCATATTGCTCCATTGCAATTTATTACGTTTCAAACTGGGCAAACAGTGGTGTGCAGGTAGGTGGGTGGCCATTTGCTCGGGGGGGGGGGGGGGGGGGGAGAGAAGCAAAGCGAGAACTGGGAAAACAGAAGGGGCAGAGGAAAACAGAGGTTCAAGAGAAAGGGAGTTGCATGGACATGGAGTGTTTGTTATTATCTTTTTGGTGGGTGGGGGAGGGGAATAGTGTGAGGGTTGCAATGGTGAGGGTGGCGAGGAAGATGGTTGAATTTGGTAGTTTGGAGGGTGGATGGTAATGGGGTTGCGGAGTGGAAGGAGAGAGGGGGAGTAGAGAGAGTGGGTGGTTGGGTTAGAAGGGATAGTGGATAACCATGTGACAGACTTAAAATTTTCTAGATTGTATGCCTATAGGGATGTAATATATTCTAGCTTTGGATGATTTGTTACCTTAGAATTGGGATGAAGTTAAGGTGGGAAAATATGGGCCTAATTTGAGGGTATAGTCGTCATTCAAATGTTAAATTAGGTGCTGATGTGGAAAGGATGAGGGAGGGGAAGTATTTGGATTGTCGGGGAAAGCAAGGGAGGGCATTGATAATTTGAAAACCTCCGGGTAGGTCTCTGCAATTGGCAAATACCTCAATGGATCTCATGAATTAGCTCTAGTTGTATTTTATTGTTCTGTAGTTGAAGTTTTCAATTTCTTAGTTAGAGAGATTTGAATTTAGAAATCCCAGGGATGTGGCACTTGTATGTGAGAAAACCTGATCAAGTTGATAAGAAGTTGAGCATCAACCTCGTCTCAGTGGAGATGGTCCAGTTTTTTTGGTCATTGTGCTAACCTAATTGACGAAATGAAGGCTTCTCTTGCTTAATGGCTTCTTTGTATGAATTTTGCAGTTGAATATTGTCCTTTGCCTGTTCATAAATACGATTATCTTTTTATATTATGAGCATCCTGCAAATGAACCCAATTGGTGTTGCACAGCATACTTCTTGATGCTCTAACAGAGAATTTGGTCAAGGACACTCTTTTCCGTTCATGTTGGGAAGTTGAAATCCCATAGACGCATTTGTAGGCTAGTAACTTACCGTTTAGATGTGCATCTCAATTAGTTTTGTGGTTCTTTCAAGTTTCAACTACGGGGTACTTGTAGCTGATGCAAAGTTAATCTTACGCTACTGGAAAAGAAAGGGATATACTATATATAAGAGGGAGGAGAACCAGAGTTAGGGTGCTTTGCTTAGATTACAAGTGCTTGTACTTGGTATGTATACGTATTTCTATTTCAACGTCTGGGAGGATTGCTGACTCAAGAACGTCTTTTTTCCCCTTAATCTGTATGTTCCTGTGGTCACTGGTTAGATCTTGTCATTGCTCCTACACATATTTCTCATGTTTGATAACCTTTCATGCAGTTTCCGAGGAAAGGTGTGATGAAGTTGAGAGTCTGGTTTTTGATCTTTTTGCTAATCTTGGTGCTACAGGTGTGAGAAATATCATTTGCTTGACTTTGTTTATGAGCCAAGTCTTTCTCTATTTATATATGTATTGTTGTTGTTTTATTTCAGAGGAGCAGCTAGATTTTCCTGTTCTTTATGCCTCTGCTAAAGAGGGATGGGCTTCGTCAACCTTCACCAAGAGCCCCGCGGATGATGCAAAGAATATGTCAGATTTGCTTGATGCGATCGTAAGACATGTCCCACCACCAACAGCAAGCCTTGATGCACCATTCCAGATGATGGTTGGTAGTGAATTTGATTTAACTCTTAATTCTTAAGAAGTGTGCTACTGCACAAACATACATCAATATGCTTGTGTGCACAGGTGTGCATCTTTTCTTAATGTTTCAACTGTTGACTTGACTCAAGGTGGGGCTTGCCTGAGGAATTGAAAATGCACGTTCTTGCATTGTTGAGATGACTGAACTACTTGAATTTCACTCGCTTTAGTACGATTAGAATTGTAATCAAGTTGCCTTGACTTGGGTTGAGTCTCCTCTAAATCTAACTCTGAGTTGCCTTGCTAGTTTAGTTTGCTGCAACAATGGGAACCTTGCCCTCCGATCATGAGGAACAAGGATGACATTGCATGTACTTTGACCATGACACAAAATCTTATTGTCAACCATGTTGATGTCGTTTCTCTTTGGATATTTTTATAACATGAACTGGATGGTTTATGTTTTTTGGAATCCTCCTTCATTTCCCAGGGCGTTTCTCTTTGAGAACGTGGGGTAGAAGAGAGTGGAGATTTTGTTTAGGAGGATAAGGAAAATGAGAAGAAAGTATATATTTGTCAAATCTTTCTTGTGTATTCCTGTATGAATTGAATCCAATTCAATAACTCTACTTCCTCACGAGTGGTTATTGGGTGCTTTGTCCCCTAAAATGCCAGCACAAAAGTTACGAGTACCGCAGTTTTTACCAATCCCAACACAATTGGAGTACCACATGGCCTTGGTCCAAGAGCATTCAATAATTTCTCCTACCAGTTCCTATGCCTTGACAATTGAAGGCCGACAATTACCTTATGGGTCTTTACGACAAGCCTTATTCTTTGGGTGGTCCTACTTTCTTGTAGGTTCTTGGGAGCATGCCCCAGGCTCCTCTCTCTCTCTCTCTCTCTCTCTCTCTCTCTCTCTCGCTCGTATATTTATATATGTATGAATATCTCGCTTGTGGTTTTATTTTTTTCTTTGAATCATTGAAAACGATGCTTGACAGTTTATCTCAGGTGTCCATGATGGAAAAAGACTTTTATCTTGGGCGAATATTGACTGGTCGCGTTTCTTCTGGACTTATTCGTATTGGTGACCGTGTTCACGGACTTCGAAAGACAGATTCTGGGGTTGAGAAAATTGAAGAAGGAAAGGTTGGTATGCCTATTAGTTATTACTTGATTGTAGTAAAATTCATCCAATGTCATTAAACTTCTGTGGTATTTGGCGTATTGCACTTGGATTAAGTTTTGAAACTACTATTGCTTCGTAGAAAAGTCAAAGCTATTGTTATGTTCTCTAAGTGCTATGCAAGATTAGTTAAATATGTGTAGTTCAGGGTTTCGGCTAGGTTAAAAATCCAGTTTCATGGTGAAAGATTAGTAAATTATTTCTCACTGGTAAAAGGCTTCAAAATGTTTGGACGCTAGTTTGTGAAGCAAACTATTCTTGATTAATGCTGCAACGCAAACTAATCTTGATTAATGCTAGTTACAACAATGGCTGATGGAATTGAAGTGATGACCATGCACCCGACTTTCTGAATATCTAGCAAATTTGAATAGCATAATACTGCATTACTCGTTGAAACCATTTCCAAGAACTCCATCGAAGACTTTGGTAGTCATGAACTACAAAATTGCCAACCTTATTAGTTATTGGGCTTTGATATCTTATTGTTTCTACTTTCTACTCAAGGACATCCAGTAGTGAGAGTGGTTTCCAAGTAAACCTGCATGCTTTTAGGATCCCGTCCTCCAATTGGAAGTATGTGTGGTGATCTTTAGGAGTTATGGACCAAAATGGCATATCTTTTGCTAGCCCTCTTTGGTGAGTTCCATGGTTGAGCTCCTGTTCTTTTTATGCACTGTATACCATTATTTTGGTGGGTTTGTAAATCTTCTTCTTACTACACGATTTCAAGAGTTTCAACAAAATTTCTTAGTTTATTCTTCTAAGGTGGAGACCCCTTGCCTCGTATTCGAGGCAGGAATTCTGAATTCAGTATTGTATTTACCGTATTGCATTCTCTAAATGCTTACGATATGTATCTTCTAGCATGTATTGCATTCTCTAAATTCTTACGATGTGTATCTTCTAGCATGTATTGCATTCTCTAAATTCTTACGATGTGTATCTTCTAGCATGTATTGCATTCTCTAAATTCTTACGATGTGTATCTTCTAGCATTTTTAAATATTCAGGATACTACTTGGGTTAACCAAATCTTTCCTCTATGTAGGTGCTGAAATTGATGAAAAAGAAGGGTACAAGCATGGTTCTAATTGATAGTGCAGGAGCTGGAGATATAATATCGATGGCTGGGTTGACAAGTCCAGCAATAGGACACACAGTGGCAAATGTGGAGGTACTTCAATTCATATGTAGCTTTTCCACCACAAGGAATAAATGATCTTGAGCTTTTTTGTTGCAAACCCCTTCTTAGGACACAAAAATCGAGGTTTAAAACCAAGGACGAATGCAGGGGTTCAATATTGAGTGGACGAATATGAAATATTTTTTGTCACAAATGAAAGGTGTTAGAGTTTGACTCGTACAATGGTTTACACAAAATACACACTCACAAAAAAGCACATTCCTGCCTTTTATAGCCATGCACCTCCCCAATAAAACGATCATTTTAATCCAACGGCTCACATTCTCCCTCTAGAATCCTCCTAGGATATATTCCTCAGTATTTCAGAACTCTCCACACACATAGTGGAGTCTTGTACAATGTTCTAGAATATACTGGAATCTTCTAGAACTCTCCGGAACCCTTAGGTTCCTCCACTTCTTGAACCTTCTAGAAAGATCTAGAACATTTTTCATCATTTTAGACCGATCTAAATAGTCTAAACTATTCTTCAATCTTCTAGAGAGTTTTCCACCGTTCTAGAATACTTTTGTAACACTCTCAAACCTTCCGGACTTTTCTAGGATTCTCTAGTTTGTTATGGAGGATTCTAGATGTATGGAAAGTCAAGGTTCATATTTGAAAAATCATACCAAAAAATTATCGTAGATAATTATCAATCTATACAATTACAAAAATGTAGACATGTTTAATTGCAGATGCATACAATATTGTACTCCATACCAATTTTTAAAAGATAAAATATTAAACTTTGAGAAAATTTTTGCATAAATGCTTACAATCTTAAGAGGACGCATTTTCAAAAAGTGTAGGGCTCACTGACTTCTATAATTTTAACATTTGTAAGGGAAAAACTACAAATATTTTGATGAAATTTTGAAGTTTGGGTAGGGCAGTCGCCCGGGCTCAGCTGCCCCTCGGTCCGTCCTTGTACTTAAAACATTACATGACAAAGCGTATCAAGAACGTATATGATTCGTTCACATGCACATAAAGACATAAATTTATGGAACATAGATGTCCTCTTTTATTCAAAAGAAAATAGGGTTGGGCTTTTGTGGTCTGCAGATTACACGACATTTGGGCTCAATTTTGCCGTTCCGATCTTTTGTTAAAATACTTTTAGTCCCTACATCACTGCAGATTATCATTAGCTGCTTGTGTCCAGGCCACCTAACAAGCTTTGCTTACAATATGAATTTTTAATATTTCTTTAGTGATGCTGATAGTCTTAGCTCTCACATTTTTCATTCAGACTAATTAGTGTAAGTCAATTGACTGTTAAGCGCCCTTTAAGGGTTACAAAAACTAGTCGGTGATGCTTGACGGCTGGAACTATTTCTGCCGCGTAACTGTAGCTATAGATGACCACATACAAGTTATGCAGTGGTTTAGAGGCATGCATGTTTTATCTGATTCTTGCGCCTGGGACAAAACAGAGTTGGAAAATCACGCTCCTAGTTAATTCTGTTGTAAAATCGTTCTTATGTGGGCAAGATTATTGAGACGACTGAGCTTCTAGTGTCCTACTTTAATATTGTGCGGTGCGAAACTTTAGTGACATCCTATTGTGGGCCTCCTAGTCAACAGATAGCTGATAGTGGCGTATATTTGGACATGGGGTTGGCCCATGTTCACTTTTTGATCGGTTGCAAAGTGTTGCATGTTTCACTAGAGCACAGGTCAAAACTTCAGAAGAAACTTGGCATCTCAAATTGTCTCTGTAGGATTCTCTTGCTATGTTTGATATGGATCTATCTTGCTGAAGCCTCTAGGGTTCAAACCTGGTTTTGCTTCCAGCTGTCTTGTCTTCCTCTTGTGATTAGCCAGATTTTTTGAAGTCTCGCAGAGTTGGGGTGCAAAGTGCAAACCCTTTAGCCTCCGTCTTTTATTCTAAGCCTCATGAAAATTGATTCATGATCACCAAAGCCTCTCCCAGGCTTCTGAAGCTATTATATGATGTTCTTCCGACCTCGTCCTTTTTATGCTACTTGCTTTTCTGACAGTTTATTCTTTTGTGAGGTCAAAACTTATTACTGTGGTAACCAGTAATGTTCCATCCTGTTCTGGGTTGGTTATGTTTTTCTAACATTATTGTTTTTTTTTAGTTTGCTTTGTGCCTTGTACATCTTGGGGATGCTACTAGGGATGTTACTATTACTGTTAGATTGGTATCATTTTCCATAAGTTGTCATAAATTACGGAGAGAAAGCTGGACAATTATGTTACTCCCTCCGTCCCATATTGTTGGGCCTCTTTACCTTTTTGCACGTCTCAAAGAATTGTTTATATCTCATAATCTATGATGTTTTTTTGTCATTCCAACAAGTTTGTTTAATAAAACTAATTGAGATCTATCAAATAAGATCCATATTGAATATAAAAACTTAATAAATTATATACAATTCTTTGAGACATCCAAAAAAGGAAAGTGGCCCAACAATATGGACGGAGGGAGTATCTTATTAGCTTGTTTTGCAGACATGTTTCTGTAGACATGTCAAAAACTCTCCAGTACCTTCCAAAAAAACAGACTCTCTTGTAGTACATGAATGAGAGCCTGATAGGCCCTTTCATTATGTGTGTTTTCTTTTTTGGTCAGTTTATTTTTTCCAAAATGATTCTGTTGGGTAGTTAGCAGTCATGATAGGCCCTTTCATTATGTGTGTTTTCTTGATTTTAACGCGTAAACTGCTAACTACCCAAGAAATACTAGCAGTTAGCAGTCAAATGTCTACATAAGCCAAAATGATTCTGATAGGTCTTTTCATTATGTAGATACATGGCTTATGTAGACATTTGACATGACATTGGCTACTCCTACTCATCTTGATTTTAACGCGTAAACTGCTGCAGTCACTGGTGTCCTTGGTACAAAAGCACCTCCAATAAATTGTAGTTCTCCATAACTTTGGAGTGAACTTTTTCAATTTTGCTCCAATAGTTTTTTCAGAATCCCAACATGGCATAAGTATAATAGTAGTGTCTTTGTTGTACTTTTAAACTGACTCCTGACAACATCCTCCAGATCATGGCTGCACTGCCCACTATTGAACTGGATCCTCCAACCATTTCAATGACGTTTGGTGTCAATGACTCTCCTTTGGCCGGTCGTGATGGGACCCATGTGAGCCTTGTTTTTCCCACCGTTGTTATTGATCTATTTGCCAAGTATTCTCTTTATCTTTTGTTCTTTAAATTCTTTATTTCTGATGGAGATGATTTATTTATACAAATGTGTTTATGTAAAGCCTTAATTAATAGTTCCCAACTCTGCATTGTAATACTAGCAGTTAACCCACAGGCCATGGTCTCTGACTCTCTCCAAGATTTATTCTTGAAGTTGCAACATGACTTATCTTTACCGTTATGTTACTTGTATTCTTCTGAATTTGTGAGATACTCATGTTGGACACTGCACCTTTGATAAAGGGTATGGAATGTGTCCCCTCTCTGATATGACTAGTTCAACATGCACCCAACGAAGTACATCGTTGAGTTCACTGTATAACCAGGCATAAAAGTTGAAGTTTATGTAGAGAGAGGAAATTTTATGCAATGTTTATCAAATCCATCCATGTCCTTGTGTCCTTGCCATGAAAATGAGATGAATTTCATGCTCCTAACATAGCTGCAGTGTACCCTATCCTATATTATATACCTGTTTCTATATAATCTATACCCTCTTCATTGAATTTTTGCATCTCCATGTGGATAATTTTTTTGCATTATTGTGCTTGGTTTGTTACACAATCAGTTACAGAGGCACCTGAAGGTTCATTTGGATTCAGTTGTTTAATATTCTGCTTTCATATCGGAATGATGTTATGCATCTGCTTCGTTGTCAGAGGGCTAATCTTTTTGCCACCTTTGTTGTTGACCACACTATCCCTTGTTATCTTCTGATTTTTTTGATTTAGTTGACCGGTGGAAAAATTGGTGATCGCCTATTGGCTGAAGCAGAAACAAATCTTGCCATAAATGTTATCCCGGGTTTGCAAGAGTCATATGAAGTTCAGGGTAGAGGAGAGCTTCAATTAGGTTCGTTTTGTTAACCTGTCATCCATGTCATCTAGCCTCAATGGCACCTCTAGAAAGGCTGAAGGAACTGCTTTATATTTCTTTAGTGATACAATTTCCTCTTGCATTTCTACCTCTTCAGCTTCAAACTCGGGTACATGCTAAGTGTAATTTCTTACTGAGATTAATCAGGTATCTTAATCGAGAATATGAGGCGTGAAGGATTTGAGCTCTCTGTCTCACCACCTAAAGTCATGTGAGTTTTCTTTGAACCTAATTCTGGGCATTGTACTCGTGCTTAATCTTATTTTTGACATGAACCAGCATCACATGTCAGTTTGATGATTGTGACGTAGAAAATGGTGGTAGTTTATATGATTGTCACGTTGTCCAGAACCAGAAGTAGACCTCATCGGTAACATGGTTCAATGTTTATTTTTTGAAGGGGACCTGCATATTTAAGCTTTGAGCTAACTGGAGTCCTGTATGGATGATTACTTGAGTTTCGTCGGAGACGATATGTTAACATTTCTGGCATTTCAAGTCCCCTGCAGACGTCCCATTGGCTTAGGTCACATTTCCTGCTGCATTTCCACATTTTGGAGATTCAAAATCCAATCTCCTTAACTTTGTGAAAAAATAACATTTTTGTTAACTCACATAAAAAAAGCATACTCAGTTTTTGGTTCCTGCTGAAGAGTACTGGGCTTGCATTCTGCCAGCTGCGAAGAAGCACCGACACGCTCGCAGGGCTCATTTACCATTGTCCCGGACATTTGGCACAGACATGTCCGGGACACGTGTCGGACTTATCGTTACCTTATCCCAGCATTATATAGTTTTTTCTGGATCTGCACATGAGAAGGACACACCGAAAACGAGGACATGCTGGAAACAGATCGTCAGACATGTAGGTTGATCTACTATCTTAAGGATTTTTCCGGCGACTGGTTTTAGTTTCAGCAAAATGAGGAGGAGGAGGAGGAGGAGGAGGAGAGAGGAGAGGAAGAAGAAAAGGTGCACCAGAGAGGGAATGATAGGCTGGAAACTGCTGAACTTGTGCCCTAGAATGTATCGTGGAAAGTAGAAGGAACCAGTACTAGCGTTGCTGACTTAACTTCCTTGAGTTATGATGTGGCTCAGAGAGTCGGGTGCTAATAGAAGTGTCAGCCCAACATAAAAAATAAAAGGGTTGAGCCTAAAATGACTTATAAAATAAAAGGGTTGGGCCTAAAATGACTTTGCTACATACATTTTTGGTTTCCTTGTTTTGTTATTGCCTAATCTAATTCATTATTTTATATTTTTCGAATTAAAAAAATATAATATTGTAATGTAAAACGTTCAAAAATAAAATATTTTATGCATCCCAACGTGTCCGTGTCCTAGTTTTTGGAAAACTACCGTGTCCCTGTGCCGTGTCCACATCCGTGCTTCTTAGTCCGGCAGAGGTATGCTGATACATAATCACGGTAGAATTCAAAAAATGAAGAGAAGGGTATGCTATTACATGTTTGGAGTTGATGTTGTATGATTAAGTTATTCTATTTACTATCCCGAGGATAGTTGGAAACATGAAACTTGGTTGTACTCTTAAGAACATTAAGAAGCAATAATTGGGGTTTACGATGTGTTTTTAGTTAGCAATCTTGTCAAAACTGTGGATGCCTTGTTGCCTTTTCTTGAGTTCTTAGCATCTTTATTGGTTTTGTAAAGTTGGAGATTAATACTTCGATGAAGCTTAAACAAGTAAGATATAAACACGTGATCACACAAGCTTGCGATAAAATGCCAAATTTTTTTATCACTTTTTTTTTTTTTTGGATTGGAATAAAATTGCCAAATTTACTAGTAGAATATAGTATCTGATATGTTGCTCTAGAATGAAGTTTGAAACCTGGTAAGACATATGGTTTTATGATTTTATTGTTGGCATGCTGATGTAGGATTCAATCTGTGATGTTGGATTCAATCTGTCTACACCAGTAATGGTTGAATCTGACTCTATCTTATCAATAAGTTTTGCCTGGGGTGCTTCAATCTCACATGAGCTCTGAGATCTGTAAGAAAGGGTAAATTCACATGGCTTGTGATATTTGCAAGCAAATAAGGTCTGGTTCGGTGTTTTGAGGCAACAGATGAACCCATGCAACCTAATACATAGATGTTTTCACATCAATAAATTTGGCTTCTATGCATTAGAATGTATTCCTATTGCATGGGAAATATTGGTATAATGGTTTGTAACGTGCAGTAGATCTGGTAAAAGATTTAGTTATTTGGGATATGTCGTGAAGTCTAGCTAATTACTACTCTGGGGGCTTTTTTGGTCAATTGCTTTGTTTGAGAAATATTTCTGAATTGAACCAGGTATAAAACTGAGAATCGTGAAAAGTTGGAGCCAATTGAAGAAGTGACTATTGAGGTAAGAACCAAGGTTGTCAAATCGTGAAATGAATCGAGAATCAAAATGTCCTTTTCTGAATTTAGTGCAGGCCATCCTTCGAAGTTTGGAACCTTTGTTCATTTATATTGTCACTTCAGGTAAACGAAGAGCATGTAGGGTTCGTCATGGAAGCCTTATCTCACAGGCGAGCTGAGGTTACTGACATGGGTCCAGTCCCAGGAAATGTTGGCAGAACCAAAATGTGTTTGACTTGTCCATCCAGGTTGGTACTAACTTTTGTCCTTCATGCTTCTGATATCTCTGTGCGCGCGCATGCACACGCGTGCTGCTTTTGTTATTTTCCTTACGCACTAGCTGAATCAAATATCTACTTGCAAAAGTATGTATATGTTTTTGATAGGGTTACTATGTTCGAGATTAGAATGTTGCTAAAGTGATGTCATTGATGGTGAAAAAATAATGTTTGTGGGGATTGGAAGCAGTGGCAATTAAGTAATGAGGGCTGAAATCTATATAGGAGATAATGATTGTGATTAATCATCTGGAATACCAGTGTCATATATCAATTTGGTGAGTGATGCAAATGCAATTTTTTCGAGCAAATGCACTATTGAGAATATAGGTCATTCTTAGGAGTGCAAGATTATAGGCAGTTAGAATACTCAAACGTAAAAATCTATTTTACCTAATTGTGGTTTGGCTATGAAACACTTCGCTACCCTGACCTTACATAAACCAAACTGCATGTTTTGGCATTGCTTTCACTTCACATCCCTGTCATTGTTCCATAAAAAATGAATAAAATTGCTACAATTTTCAAAGTTGATTTAGAAAATAAGCAATTCGAAGTCATTTCATTGCAGAATGACACATACCGGTCTTTTCGGATTTTCCTATACCAAACAAAAATTACAGTATCCATGTAACCCTAATTGATCGGGGTATAGGCAGGGAGGACTGGGGATAGACCTTACCTTTGGCAATATTTGCACAAAGTGGCTGCTCTCATAAAATTTTACCACTGAAATAGCAGCCCTTGCCTCCCAAAATTGAGGAACTCAAGGAAATGCCATAGAAGCATGCCCCCAATCAAAGCGGATGGCACCTAGAGACACTAGTCAATTTCTGTGCTCTCCTTGCTTCCTTTATTCAAATCCAGAGCATCACTAATGCGCAAATTTTTGTGTACCAAAATTGATATGGAAAAAATATAAGTGTTGGCCTTGCTAATGGAAAGTAGGTGAAACAGGGACATAATTCTAACCATTGGCCTAATTTGCTGCCTCCAGACTTAGAAACAACACTTTCCTTCCTTTGTTACCATATTAAGCGTTGTATGGCAAACTGAAACACAGTTGTGTTTGTGACAAGAGGATTGGTGTACTACATGTGTACATCTATCTACATTTATACACGTCTTAGTAAATCTTGTGAGTGTTAATATTGGGTCATCATGACTCAGAAAATATCCTCGTTATGAGACAGGCTTTCACAACTGCTTAACTGATTATATAGAACTGTTGTTTTGGTTTTTGTATACCTTACTTCAGACTTTCAAACCTTCGTTTTTGTAGTTCCCTTTTCAGATGTATTTGTTTTGCCTTTCCACTTGATACTGATTTCTTTCCCTGTATCAATTTTATGTCACTTGGAAAATGATTTTGTTCTTTGTCTGGAAACTCAGGGGGCTGGTTGGTTACAGGAGTGTGTTTAGCAGTGACACACGTGGCACTGGATTTATGCACCGCGCTTTCCTGAGTATGCTCATGTTGCTTTATATTCTTAGCTCCTTCCTTCCATTTGACTTTATAATGTGCCTGGATTACTGTAGTGATCTATCTTATTTTGGCACTACAGATTCCATCTTTTGAAACAGAGAACTTGGTTTATCCTCAGCTACTAGCCTTTCTTGAGTTGAATGCTCTTTTCCACAGAGCTTTATATCTGCAAATTGGACTAGAATGTTCGAGCATGATAAACTAGTTTCAGTGATGTCGTTAAGGTTATCTTTTGTGTGGAACTTGAATCGTGTATGATTTTGGACAGAATGGAAACCTACAGAGGACCTATCTACTCATGGTTCTAGAGTTTTCCTTAGTTGCATTTATAGTCTAGAAGCATGGATGTATGAACAGGAAACAACATGGGCAGAACACTGGCATATGGCAATTTACAAGAAGATGAGATTATCAACAATTCGGTGATATGTTAGCAATTATGTAGATTTACATATGCACCACATATATGATTGTCACGGTGATTAAAAAAGATGAAGTATTATGATATTTAGTGCAAGATAACAAGATATAATTGGTAAAAGTCAAAACAATGTAAACTTAAAGAAGCAAAATCCTGTGAAATCTGATTTACTGTCTAAACCAAAAAGAATAGATTGAACCAAAAAAACATTTTGGTTTTAGACATAAATCCCGATCACATAGGTATAATGAGTTACATTTCAGTAAGCTCTTTTTTGTCTACCGAGCTTTTTTCTCTCAACTATTTGCTGCTAGGGGTATTGTTCAAATAGTGCTGGATGCATTTCTGACTTTTTCAAATTGCTTACCCTTTTAACATTATAATTGAGCCCATAGAAAGCTTTTGATCTATCAATCATGTCTGGGGTGTATCTGGATATAGGAGTGTCCTTTTCGTGTCCCCTACTTGTCCAATGTCCAAAAAGTGCGTCACAGATACGATGCCTAAAAGCAAGTCTATATGCTTCATAGGTTCTAGTCCAATAGTGGTCCTTGGAAAACTGGCCCTTTCATCCTTTGCCTACGCTTTTTAAATTCCATTGTTCGATTATATAGATAACTGTCCAATTTCCGTTGCTTTCACGTTCTCATCTTTCTTTCTTGCTAGTTGACTGGAACATATCACAGGAGTACATTACTTTCATGTTCTGCTTATGCCTTCATTTTCCCTTTAATGTTTACTCCCTTTGCTTTTCCTACCTTTTGCAGCTTTTCATCCTGCTGCTTTTTTTGGTTTTATTTGGAAAATTTAGCATCTCTAAAGCCTTTCGTCTTTAATTTTGCAGCATATGCAAAACATCGAGGTCCTCTCGGAAATGTCAGGAAAGGAGTGTTGGTACGTGTGTCTCTAATTTTCCACTGTTTATATCAATTGATTAGAAGCTATGGTTTTATTTTATTCCATCTTTTTGGCCACAATAAATTGACCATAGAGCACATTGGATTTGGGATTGGCTCTTGGCTTATCCTATTGCCTTAGAGGAATATATTCATGACTAACTCATATGGTTCTGCTACATTCTAATATTCTAGTAAGATATAGCTTAAATTTACATGCCACATTAATTTTGTCATTGACCTAACTTCTTGTTATTTGATTCACTGAGCAGGTGTCCATGGGTCGTGGAACAATCACGTCTTATGCACTCATGAGTTTAGAACCTCGTGGAACTCTCTTTGTTCTACCCGGGATGGAGGTTGGTTCAAAATTATTGTTTTTCCCTATATACCATTTCCTGTACAATTATATGTCCTGTTTTTTGTTACAAAATTATGAGCAGCAGAGGGCCGCCAATTTTTTTAGCTTCAATCGCTGGAAATTCTGTTTCATTTTTGTCTGATGTCATTTCTGTTGTCGAATGTATTCCATTCCTTGCATCTCAATGCTGGGGCCATTGTATTCAACAGTAATTGGTATGTTTGCCTGCATAGTTTTAAGTCTAGGGAATCCCTTTAGCAACTAACCCCTTAAGTTGTCATGCGGATGTAACCAAAAGAAGATACCTATGACTATATGTATACTGGATGATTCGATCTACTGATACTAACAGAAAACCAAGTATATCTGGTGAAGGGATATCTTTTTCATCATTCATCTTAAAATGGCGGTGCTTTATATTTGTATTCAGGCATATGATGGCATGATAGTGGGAGAACATTCACGAGATACAGATCTTGATGTAAGCAGTTGTTTTTCTTCTCATTTTACATGCAACTTTAATCTGTGGTCGCTGACCTTTGCCATGACTGACTTGTCACAGGTCAACCCTGTCCGAGCTAAGGAGCTTAATAATATACGGTCTGCGGGAAAGGACGAGAATGTGAAGCTATCTCCTCCTCGCCTTGTATGTGTTCTTCAACCATTTTGTTCCTGCATCTTCATTCTACATCTCTGGTTACTGAGTTTTCCCATCTTATGCAATATGGCATTCAATATGGATGGTCGGTGTCAAGGCCGGCTCGGCATAAGCCCACCAGGCCAACACTTGGGGCCCCCAGTTTTTGGCCCAATAATAAGGCCCCCAAATTCTAAAAAATACTGTAATAAATACTATATTCGTCGATTGGGTAGTAGATAAAGCTTAGTAGCTCAGTGGAAAGATTCCTGAGTTTTAACCAGCACGCGTTCAATCCCTGCCATCTTCTTTTTTTATGCGTTATATAATTCATGCTTGTACTAAAAAAAAAAGAAGCTAATCTAGCTTGCCTGCGGTGTAAGTGGAACCCATGACCTCTGAGTTCCAATGGTATTCCTTGCAAAATCCACTGTACCACAAGGCATCTTTGAACCTCAAGCCAAACAACTAATATATATACGAATGCTAAGGGGCTCCATACTTGAAAGTCAATTAGGGCCCCGAAAATCTTAGGGATGGCCCTGGTCGGTGTCTATCATATATTAAAACATAAGTACGAAAGAAAAGTAGCATTGTTTCGTTTGGTGTGCGGGACCTGACATTGAATGTGTTGTATACAGATGACTCTTGAAGAAGCGATCGGATATGTTGCGTCTGATGAACTCATCGAGGTAAGTCCTCTCATTGATTCATTCATCTATTGTGAAAATCATCCACATTTTTCTAAGAAAAATCGAGAACTATTGGTATTGGTGACGTATTCACACTTATTTTCCGTATTTATTCTTTTGGGTGTGTTAATTATGCAGGTTACACCAAAATCCATAAGGTTAAGAAAGAAATACTTGGATGCGAATAAGCGTAAAATGATGAGGAATAAGCCCAAGGAGTGAACAATCCGTCTTGAATACAGTTTTGTAATGTCATAGAGGACCATATTTACTTGTTCCTATTGCACCTGTTCATTTTGACTTGTTACCTCAATTTTGGTTACTTATTATTCAAATAGTGATTGTATCATATTCTTTCACTAACAAAAGATAAGTGGAAGCACCATGTTGTATTGATTTACAAAAATAATGGGCAATAAGAAATTCAACAATTGTTTCGAGTATGCGAAGCTAAATTCACTTCCTGTATTTTCACACAAAAACTTGGTCTGGCTAACTTGTCGGATTTCAAACATTCACACGAGTATTATTAACACATGCAAAAGTAGAATACTTATACTCCCTCCATCCCTTTTTTTATAGTCTGACTATTTCATTTTGGGCCGTCCGTTGTGTGTTTTGAAAAGTTAATAGAGAAAATTTTGTAAAATTATTATTTTTTCCTTTTGAAAGTTAATGGGTAAAGAGGTAATTTGTAAAATTGGAGGATAATTTTGGATAGTGAAGTTTAAGTGAAAGGTGTAAGATAGTGGTACAAGTTGACTTGAAAATTGTAATGATGGTATCTCTTTAGGCATAGTTTTCCAAATGATTTAAGCAACCCAGTTGCTAAAATCATGGTGATTTTAGCAAATGAGTTCAGCAGGTGGTAAAATCATGGTATTTCAAATCAAAAAATTAAGTGTTTCCGTGTATCGTTTTTTGAATTTTTTACACCGAATTAAAGTACACGATGAGTACTTTAATTTGGTGCCAAAAAAAACGATGAACGGAACCACTTAATTTTGTGATTTGAAATTTCCATGATTTTAGCAACTCAACTCATTTGCTAAAATCATGGTTGATTTTAGCAAATGAGTTGCTAAAATCTTTTGCAAAACTAAGCCTTAATAACTTAGATTTACGAGAACACTTATTAAAAATTGCGGTCGCGGGTCGCACAATTCACCATTGGCTTCATCCCTGTGACCTAAATTTTGCAAAATTACCTACAGTAAAAATAGATGTAAACAGGTGGACAAGTTTGCCTCTAAATTTTGAAATTCAAAAGCTTGAAAAGTTGTCTTGTGTGGACAATAAAACATGTCAAATGATAAATGTGAATGCAAACTGGAATGAATTAGGAGAAGTGCAATACTGCTGGAACTATAATGCCGGAAATTTCCTTCCCACATGCACCCATCATCATTCATATATGATTTTTCCCACTTTACCACATTTTTAATATTCCTATAAGCACTTTTCGAAAAAAGAAACACATAAATGAACTTTTTTTTTTTTGGGTCCAAAAATGAACATTTACTACAATGCTGTGTTGACCCATGGTTTTTCATTTTGAATTAGAACGGCGATACATACACTCCCTGGGAGCCACTCCCAGCCACACCCTCTCTCACATGGGGTGTGGTCCCCAGATTTGGACCCCACACCCCATGTGAGAGAGGGTGTGGCTGGGAGTGTACCTATCATTTTTGTTTGAATTATGCATTATTACATTTTGTTCACTTAAAAGAATGTAGGATTAAAAAAAATCACATTCGGATGAGCTTTTTAGTTTCAAGAAATCGAAGAAGTCATACACGGGTTTTGTCAGACACTTAGACCTTCCAATAAATCTTTCTTTCATACTGGTACTTAACTCAGCCATATATTAGAGAACAACACTACCCACACAATAAATCCACTCAACACTCCCACAACACTCTCACATAGAAATAGACCCCACATGTGGGCCCACCCCTATGTGAAAGTATTGTGTAGATGTTGTATGGGTAGATTTTTTTTGTATGTTAAAGAAATTAACTGCTCCCTCAATATAATTCTACACATCATTCTCCCCATAATTTTTTTTATTTGCATTATTATCCAATTTTTTTTTTAAAATCTCTAATTATAATTAAAATAATGTAATTCAAAATTGAAATTTAAAATCTAAAAAACAATTCACCCCTCTATTTTCCAGAAATAAAATTCATTTCATGCAATTTTATTTACTCTATAAACCTTCATGATCTATAGAGGGGAGAAGGAGCCTAAAAAGCTTTGAATGCTCTCTCTCTCTCTCTCTCTCTCTCTCTCCAAAACTTTCATATATAACGGCGCCCTCCCTCACTCTTCTTTCAATTCTCTCTCTGCAGATTTAGATCTGCTCCCTCCTCGATCTCCCATTTTGATCTGCCAATCCTACCACCTGCACAGATACTCCGTCAAAATCAAAATGGGAGCTTACAGGGCAGACGACGATTACGATTACTTGTTCAAAGTAGTCCTAATCGGTGACTCGGGCGTGGGGAAATCGAACTTGTTGTCTAGATTCACTCGGAACGAGTTCAGCCTCGAGTCAAAGTCCACAATCGGCGTCGAGTTCGCCACTCGTAGTATCCATGTCGACGATAAGGTCGTCAAGGCCCAGATTTGGGATACTGCCGGCCAAGAGAGGTAACAGATCTTTCTTGATTCGTTTTCCCAAATGTTGGCTTTTTTATAGATTGATGAATTGGGCATTTGTATTCTAGTTTTGAGATCTGTACTAGTACGTTGTAATGAATGTTGAGGTTTGTGAAGATCGATTCGGTCTGATTTGCGCTTCGCTTACTATTCGGTACGTAGTGGCAACTGGTGGGAGCTGTGGATGCAATGAGCTACACAATTGGGGAACCTTGCAAAAGTATATGTGTACAATTGTGATTTTTCTTTTTCTTGATTATTCTTCCTGCGTTTCGTGTTTGTTAGTTTGGCCAAATTTTCAATAACAATGTCAAGTGTAACTTTAATTGGCGCTGTCGAGTTTGGATTTTTTTTTTGATGGTATGTTTGGTTGCTGAGAAAGCCAAGGCTCGGTTCACTTGTCAAGAAATTAGTGCATGAAAAGTATACTAGGGAGAAATTATAGTGAAGTGAAATGAAAAGGATTTTTCTTTATACGGTCGTTTGATAGAAAATTTTCTGAAGGAAACTTGAAAAGTAGTTGAATTATTGAGAAAGTACTGTAGAAACAAGATTCGTGCAATTCTTGATTTTTTTTGCAGAAAAGTTAATCCTAGTGGAAAACTTAGAGGCGTTGGGTCTTACAATTTTCCAACTAACTGAACATGTCAAAATGCAGGAAAGTTGGACAATCCTGTATTTTCTTTTTCTGTTCCTGCAGCATAACTGTTGAATGTTACACTTTCTGGTAGTGTTCGGTCTGTGGGAAATGGGGCATCACTTGTTTAGTGAAATTTGGTGCAGCATGCTTAGTTGAGTGGAGGTTTCTGTTTCTCAGATACCAATTACCATGTAACATGTTTTCTAAATGCATACATTTCCAGGAGTTGGTGGATTCTTTTAGTAATACTTTCCATTAAGGTCCCTGGTTTGCTTGTGATTAATATGTTTGTCCATACTACTAGTTAGTTTATTTAGCTTCTCAGTATCCCTAAGTGGTATTGAAACTTAAGTTTTTGAAGACTTGCTGGGTAGTGTTTGGCCTGCATAAATATTGACAACACATGCGATATGTAGCAGTTATATTATGATTGATATGAGTCAACCAACTACATCTATTCCCTATAGTATTGAAACTTAAGTTTTTGAAGACTTGCTGGGTAGTGTTTGGCCTGCAGAAATATTGACAACACATGCGATAGGTAGCAGTTATATTATGATTGGTACGAGTCCAACCAACTACATCTATTCCCTATTAGTATTGTTCTACTATTGTCATATGTTTCAAATTTTACTTGATGTTGGTTGTGGTAAGATGTCCCAATGGTTTTTCCAACTCAAGCACTCTGATTTCCAGCATGTTTTTTGTTCCTTTAGGAGTATGATCTTTGTGTTGTTTTGGGAACTGACTAACCTATAGGTTCCAAGGAAATGTACCTGATTGACCCTATCCTTCTGGATATAGGTTTCTTGCGATGTTGGCTCGGAGTGAGCGCAACTTTTTGAACGTTTGATTGCCTTGCATAAAATTTGCATGTTTAGGTAAAAAGAGACTTAGTTTTTTAGTGTATCACAATTCTCAAGTAGTTTTAACTTTTAGTCAGAAAGTATTTGTTCCTGCTTTTGGATTTGAGCCTTGTTGTCCCATGGTTTTGAAAGTGTCCTGCATATATGTACATGTATGTATATGTATATGGTTTTGGGTATGTATGTATAATTTGTGTATGTATGTGTATCTGTGTACATATATACTGTTAGCTCTAATTCTTTTTCGGACATATCCTTCTGCATGTTTCCCCTAGTGTTGTTTAGCTCATTGCTGCAAGAATGAATCCTCATCTCACTTTTTTTTTTACTCTGTTGAAGATGAATTTTAGGATGTTTCTAGTAGTGGAGTCAGAGTGAATCCTTGTGTGGAAACTCTCATTCAAGTTATTCTTGCCTCATTTTCTGATGCTGTGAAAATGTTATTTACCTGATTGCTGAACTTGGTATTTTGACTAGACTGCGTTTCTTTAAGATAAATCCTAATCACATTTCATACTCTTTGTTAAAGATACCGTGCAATAACAAGTGCATACTATCGAGGAGCTGTTGGCGCGTTGCTTGTTTATGATGTCACTCGCCACGTCACATTTGAAAATGTCGAGAGATGGTTAAAGGAGCTTCGTGATCACACGGATTCCAACATCGTCATTATGCTTGTCGGGAACAAGGCGGATTTGCGTCATTTACGAGCTGTTTCCACCGAGGATGCCAAGGCATTTGCTGAGAGAGAAAGCACTTTTTTCATGGAGACCTCTGCTCTAGAGTCTATGAATGTCGAAAATGCCTTCACAGAAGTACTAAGTCAGATATATCGTGTGGTCAGCCGCAAGGCACTTGATGCTGGGGATGATCCAGCAGCTTTGCCCAAGGGACAAACCATTAATGTTGGTGGCAAGGATGATGTATCGGCTATCAAGAAAGTTGGATGCTGCTCAACATAGTCGTAAAGGAAAACAACTTATACCACTGTGCCATATCATTATCTTTTCCGCTGGAACTCCTGTTTCTATATGGTTTTTGAGAACATGTTAGAATGTGTCGAACTAGAAGTCTAGAACCATGGAATGTCGAACCATGAAGTCTAGAACTAGAAGTCTAGAACCTTGTTTTTACGGCTTATGTAGACGCGACACTCTGAACTTCCCTTAGTTCCTCTTATTCCAATCGTTTCCTTTTCTTTATTTTTTTTCCGTGTACTATTTCGCTCCTAGCTAACCTAGGTTAGTTTATCTTTATCTTTGATTGCTTACGACTGGGTTTTGGAATTGTACTGCTATAATTTACGTTTTGATGTACTCAAGTGATTGATTAGTTGTTTTTTATGGTCCATGGCAATTGTCGATGCATTCCTGCCTTAATTATGCTTCTGGTGTTTCGATTACTTGGATTTACTTGTTTCAGGCTAGATGTTTGAGCATGGTCTCTCTCTCTCTCTCTCTCTCTCTCTCATGTTGCTTGGGTAAGAAACTACTGTAGGGTGGTGGCTGATAAAACGAGAAGTTTCTTGTTCATTGCCATGTCAAAGGTCTGTCGAACATGAATTGAACAAGCATCCAGGCGTTTGCTAGCAATTCATTTTGTTTTATCATATGAATATTACCCTCCTTGGTAGAATGCTACCTTTTGCTTTGGTAGCCATATGCAGCGAGAGTTAGTCCATTACAACAATTCCAGTTGCTACAAACTAGTGGTCATGGTGTTGCTCCATCGGACCGGAAGCCTTGGTCGACCGAAAGCTACTTTAATGAGAGGAATCCATGGCAGTTGTTTCCTGCTTTTTCGTTTGAGTTCTTCATCTAAACTAGCTGGTTTTGTTCTAAATAATGGCAGTGTTCTTGTTGATTCTACTGCTCTTCGGTTCTTGTCAATATACTTGACATATAGGGTTTTGCAGGTGAAGAAAGGGGAGGGAGCTGTAATTGAAAAAGGACTAAAAATAGTACAATAATACAACAAGGACAAAAAATATGGATATTTGGAAGCAAATAAAATAAACTGCCAGAATGCAGAAGCCTTTTGGCCAAAATGAAGATTACGGGATTAAATGGAAACAAATGATAGTACCATCATTCGCTTTGTCTAAATTTTGCTAGCTTTCTATCGACAAAGCTGTAGCTTTGCAAACCGGGCAAACATTCTTCTCTTGAAGCCACTTCGTTATGCACTCTCCATGATACTCATGTCCACAATCAAGAATCCCAATTCTCTCCCGATTTTCATACTCAACCTACCAAAAACGAAAAATATTTGTCAGCACAGGGATCGATTAAGATACTGAAACTTCATTTAATATACTCCACTGAAATTGGCACGTACAATTTCCGTAGTAATGAGAATCGTTTCTGCATACCTGGCATATAACACAGATAACAGGTTCTTCATCTGAGTCTGAAAATGCTTCATTTAAATCTAACTGCTCCACACGAATTCTGGGTTTTTTACTAGGCGGGGCTTCGTTTAAGTTGAATTGATATGCAGATGAACGATGGGTCCTTATCTTTAGATGACTTTGGATTTCTTCCTCGGACAGACCCGTTTGTTCTTCAGGATCAGTTAGCCCCTGCAGGTGAATTCTCAGTTCAGTATTTTGCACAGTGCTGAGATAAATTTAGCCAAGATTAATACCTCAAGAGACGAGAAAGCCTCCTCGACAGCAAACACAAGGTACAGGTGACCCACATCCAAAGCAATTAAGTTCTGAATCAGAAGGTGAGTCATACTTGAAAATGTAGCTAGTATATTCTCCAATGCTTGATGAACAGGAAACAATCTATTGCATGGCAGAAAAGGTCAAAATAAAACAGCAGAAACGGAGAGAAACTTACATTGCCATGTTGAACTATTAAGTGGTCACGGTCAAGCGTGTTGTCTTCCAAAGATGGATTTTCTTGGTTAATCATTTGCTCGACGGGCATGGAGGAATCAAAGTATCTATTGCTATTATCGGTACTGCTCCCCCAGGAAGAATGTGACCTGTAAGGCTGTTGAGGATTGTCCATTTGATGGCAGTATGAAGAAGATGATTGCATTTGAGGATGAAGGTTGAGATCGATTCCTCTCATAGTTTGCATATGCAGTAGCTGTTGATCTGGATGGAGATGGTAATTCCCAGAGTAAGGACATGAATGAGAGTCAACAAAGCAGTTCATTTCATACTCTGGGTATGGCCTTCTTCTCATTTCCCTTGTCTCCATTGAACCTTCATGGGCACTAATTCCTGTGAATAAATCACCACAATACGTGTAATCAACCTTTTTTTTTTTGGTAATGAAGAGTGTCCCGATGAACCTGACTAATCTCTCTAGCCCCTCCCAAAGCCCTTCCAGGAATTTGAGTTGAGGTGGCTCCAAAGACAAATTGTTACCGAGGAAATCGACCCTAAAACTTGGGATGGTAGGTCCTGCCGACTGCAGTGTTCTATAAGTCCTCCGCCTGGTCCCCATCTAGTCGCTAGATGCTGGTCCAGTGCCTAGATTAGGAAGCCAACTAGTTGGCGCCTAGGCCCTAGGCACCCCTTCTCTGCCCGACTACAGCCTAGCGAGTTTTAGAACATTGCCGCCGAGGCAAATCGATTAGCCACAGCGACAATCCCTTAGGGTTCACATCGAATCAAGTTTGCATTCACAAGCCTGATACATGATTTTAGGAATGATGAATTAAAGAAAGAGAGGACGAGACACAAATTAAATCTGATTATTTTTCTTTAGGCTGTGTCTGGATCTTGGGGTTTACATGTAATCAACTTTGCGTTCACAAGCCCAATACTTGATTTTAGGATATCAAATTGAATGATGAACTAAAGAAAGATATGACGAGACACGAATTAAATCTGATTAATTCCTTTAGGCTGTGTCTGGATTGGATGTGGGAACAATTTGCAGCAGGAAAAGAAAAGCAAAGGGAAAAGAGAGAACAAAATAGCTTCACATATCCCTTTCCTTGTTTCCATGTGTATCATTTAGACAAGGACCTCTAAAAAACCAAGTTCCAAATGCAACCTAAATATCTCTACCTCTCCCCCACAATATATTCCAATTTTGCAATTTCTCACTGCTTTTTCTGTAAAACAACAGGTCCAACATTACTAGGCCTTATCATGCGGCGAATTACGAAAAAACAGATAGTATGAAATATCAACATACTGAAGCTAGGAGGAACTAGAATCTAGAAACATCAAAACTACATGGGAAAGTGAACTTCCAAATCGTACCGTTCTCGCCATCATCAATTGTAGAGGGTTGCTCCACTAGGTACCGGCTGGGTTGGTGAGAAGGGACACCGCTATAGCTGTTATTTTGAATAGAAGGATAGCAATTCCGGTTACGGATTTCCGCGAGCAAGCCATAACTTTGTGGAGCATAGTTTGACATTATGCCATGGTTATCCACCATGGGGTGATAGAAGGGATCACTTTCGCTGATTCCATGGTTTGGAAACTGAGAATTGTTGTGCCCTATAGTAGAGGGCCCACTGCAGAGAGGGTTTTGTCCCGATCCATTGATATTCCTGTGCAGATTTGGTATCTGATCCCTAGTTTTGAATAAAACAACCAGTTAGATAGAAGGTAAAAAAAGTAAACATGTAATTCAGAGGAAAAAAAAAGAAAAAACAGAAACAAAACAAGCTATTCTTTTTTCAGTTTTCTAGTACCTTTGCATTCCCCTCGACTAATCTGTTCATGAATCAAAGATCCAAACACCCCACAAAGGCCTTGTTTACTAGCTGGGTACATTCATGTAACATTTTTTTTTGGATTTTTCAACTGCAAGAATGGATATACAGACATGAAATATTTCTCCAAACACAACTGGTGATGATTCAGAAAGGCCTTGTTTACCAGCTGGGTACATTCAGCATTTAACTTAAGGTTGTGTTTGGATCCTGAATCCATGAAGGGATGTATCGAGCAAGAGGAAAACTACAGAGATTCGAAAGAAGAAAGTTGACTTAAGGTTGTTTGGGCTATCAACAATTGAAAGTTGCTCTACGAAGTACGTACCGTAACGATTGGTCAGAAGGGAAACTGGTATAGACATCTTGTGGACCATTGGAATGGTTATATGCTGCCATGGTGGTGTGAAGGAAGTTGTAGTACCTATCCATGGCACTGTGAGGCGGAAACTGAGAACTATTACTCCGCACAGCCGGTGGCGGACCGTGGAGATAGTTCTGCCTATGGAAATCTACTTGAGGATGCAATATGTGTTCCCTAGACACAATCAAGTTGAAACAAGCAGTCAGAAAGATAGAATTTGAAAGACTACAACTAGATACCATTGAAACAAATGATTCTGTAATTCCTTAAAATATAAAGAAGTAAAGAACTAACATACTAAATATATGTTGATCAAGTGTAACAATTTGTGAAAATCCCGAAAACTATGACTTCAAACAACACATAGATGGGATTCCCGGGAAGCAGATTAAAAGATGCCTAACAGTAAATCCATCTTAAGGAATTGTATCCCCAAATCAGAACTGCATAGTTTTGCTACAAAAATGGATATATTTCTCATTCACCTCAGTGCTACAAAAATTGATATATTTCTCATTCATCTCAGTGTAGCTTTGTGGTTTATGCAACAGGTAATTCAATAGCAGATTTAATCTTTTCCTTTGCTTGAATGATGAATACCTCAACGAAAAACTTGACCCAATACAGCTGACAAAAGCTTTCTGAATCATCACTTTTTCCCAATTTTCCTAGTTTGCAAAAGACTACAGAGAGAGTTTTGGAACCCTCAAAAGATTAATAGTTTGAATCTTAGATGCAGAGAGCTCCTAAAGCGGTGCCGCTCCCAACTTAGGAGCGCGATTCTGCACTCCCAATTTAGGAGTTTGATGGGAGCTTGCTCCTTACGAAGAAGGGAGCTTTTGTACGATAATCTCTCTTTCTCTCGTTCCTAGTTTTCTCCAAGGCACCATTATAGAACCCTAGGGATTTGAAGTGTGTGAAGAATAGTGGACTCTACTAGCTGCTCCATCAGTGTGGATTCCGTGTAAGGTTTAACATAAATTCGTGCAGGATGTGCGTATTGATAGGGGCTCGTAAAGCAAGCTATTCGATCCTTTATATTTTGTGTAATCCACAACAAGTATTTTCTATTACTCATATTTTTTTCCTACAAGAGTAATTTATTAATTAGCTTTAGAAATTGGTCTTCAATTTAGCTCATATATATAGCCCAAGTCATGACATCTTGAAAAGAAAACCATACATTTTAACACTATCCCATTTCTTACACTTAAGGTAGACTTGGCCCATATTTTTTTTACTCCCTAAAATGATTGTAGTTTTAAAGTATATTTCGTAATATATGTACACGTTCCTTTCACGCTCCCAGCCTTGGGAGCTCCTCCATTCTCTAGCTCCTCCTTCATGCACCTAAGGTTCGAATCATTTCGAACAAAACAATCTGATACTACAATAATTGTAATGCTGCCGCAGTAATATAATGTGTTGGAATCATAAAACACGCAAATCACAATGTTGTCATCAAGGATGGAGCCAAGATGTGGACTAGTAGAGCCCCAGCTATAATTTGAAAAAATCTTATTATTACATTGAAAAAATATATATATCATCAAATTATATAGTCCCGCCCCTCCTTCACAGATGTAGCCCTCCCCCCCTTCACAAAAGTCTTGGTTTCGTTTAGAGAAACTAAAAAGAACAAACATCCACGAGTGGCAATCAAACGGGCGTCACAAGATAACTAGTAAATGTGTATGCGAAATAGGATCAACCGATCAAAACACAAGAGATTTTACGTGCTTCCTAAAGAAACGGGGACATCCACAGGAACAGCAGATTCTGATTCTTGTGGAGGATTAAAACAACACTCAACACTATCTCCCAGTCTCAAAATCTATATGTATCTGTTCTCTCTTTCTCTGATACAAACCCCAGAGCCTAAGAGCTCCATTTATAGCAAGAGAAAGAACTCTGTTTGCACATCATGCCAGACATGGCAATAACTTCCAAACGGCTGAGAGTGATGTCTGTGGGATGCTAAAGAAATCTTCTTGCCTCCGAATTTTTGGCTGAGAGAGACTGACTTGATGAGTGGTGGGGCCAACTGCCCCACAAGGTAAAAAATGAGCACAAAACAGTATAGAATCAAAAGAAATGTGCAGAATCGCGAATCATATCTTAGATGAATCACATGACATCAACAATCTTCTGGATACAAGACAAAAAAAAGCACAAATATGTAACCATATACACATAGGTAACCTTTGGCCTAGTGGTCAAGGCTGTATCCGGGTCAAGGCTGTATTTGGGAGTCTCTGGTCAAAAAAGTGCTATCAATTCTTTTGAACTAATTCATACGTGTTTTGCTTTGACTTTAAACAAAAATATTAGGTACATGGCCATCCAATCAGAACCCAATTCACAATCCCTCACATACACGTGGACCCACCTCATAATTGTGTGTGAATCCCACTAATATGTGAGGGGTTATGGGTTGATGAATTGGGTTGCAGGATAGTTGTGTGTGTAGCATCTCTCGACTTTAAAAGGCCCTAGGCAGCTTTATAGTCACTTCAAAGGACCCGCTCGCTAATGGACGGTAGATTAATCCAGATACGCGTAAATTCGTCCGGTAATAAATACATATGTATATATTTGTACTTAAATTAAAGAGGCCAATACACAGTACAAGATGTAATACCTCTCCATTCTGAAGAAATATGGCCCAAAAATCCTTCTTTCTTCAATGAGAGCTAGCCCTGTATCAGAAATTCAGAATTACCAGAAAGAAAAGGGAAGAGATGGAATGGAGATATGGGTATATATATATACACTACTGAAATATGTGATTTGCAAACAAAAAAATCCGATGAATTTGGTAAACTATTTCCTTGCATATCCGACTGGAAAACAAACGAGGAACAAAAAAAAAATTAGTGTGATTTTAGTAGGTAAAATAGGAAAGTAATACGCGGCTTGTTGACAACGGTTTAATTTGGCACGTGTGAGAGTGAAGGACACGTGTAAGGCTACATATTTAGTGCCGGGCCTATTTTATCAATTAATAAGTGAGGGATTTACGGGCCGGTCAAAGACGCGGCCCATATTTACATCTAGGTCCAGCCGAAAAACAGATTTGCACCTGCAAGGTAAAAACATCTTCATATTCCGAAAATACCCCAACAATGCGCGTCACTCCTCGTACAAATCTTCCTCATCAGTTACTCACCACCACTCATACACAACAGTCAAAACCCAGCCCTTCTCTCATGCTCTAAACACATGTCACTCTCCCATTCGTCTATCAGCCTTCATTGGGATTCATAACAACAAAAACAATAATATGGTGTAGTACAACCAAAAAAAAGAAAAGAAACGTACAATACTTATCCCACCTTTCCATTCGTCCACTAGCTTTCCTTGGGATTCATAACAACAATGAATAAAAATTGTGTTTCTTCTCATCTATTCTAGTCTCATCTCTCCCCAGTCTCTCTCTCACTACAACTGACGTTCTCCACATTCGGATTCAACAATGGACAAAAAAATTCCTGAGGTTGGGTGGTTGCAGATCCATGTCCTCTCTCCCTCTCCTCTATCTCTCTCTCTGGTTGTCAATTTTAGAGCAAAACGGTATACAAAATTTGCAGTATTTATACAAATTCGCACTGAGCCAAAGGGGCCCAAACAAAAGGTATTTCATTCTAGTTTTCTCTGTTTTCATTTTTTTTTTTTCCATTTCCAAACAATTTCCATAGCTCAAGATTTATCACAATTCGAAAAATGAAGTAATTTCAGAAATTCGCAGACACAAATTCGCAGCTTGCGGATTTTTTTAATCCTTTTAAATTCCTATTTTCCATTAGTCTTTATTGCATAACACGACCAAGGAATCATTAAAAATGAATTTGTTAAAAATTTGCAGCCAATCTTTTGAAATTTTTTTTTTGAAGTAATTTCACAAATTCGCAGTCACAAATTCGCAGCTTGCCAATTTTTTTAATCTTTTTAAATTCCTATTCTCCATTAGTCTTTATTGCATAACACGACCAAGGAATCATTAAAAATGAATTTGTTAAAAATTCGCAGATCTTCTGAATATTTTTTTTCCAATCTTACATGAGGTTAATCACTGCGATGTTTTAAAATTTCACATGGTAGGTAGATGTTGTTTTTTACACTATAGTGGTGTATATATATATATATTTTTTTGGGAAGGTAATCCACTGAGATTTTTTCCCCAATCATTTTGTACTCACTGCGAATTTTTCTGAGATCACCGGTCGCTGGAAACTAAGATTCGGTGGTCGCCGGAGGTTGGCGATGGTCGGAGAAGGCAGGTCGGCGGGTGATCGGTGAGTGCTGTAGGTGCTATATGGTGGTTGGCTTTTGAGGGAGTGTTATATGTTTCCGTTTTAAACTACAGGGGCAAAAAAGTAATGTTGCTACCTCAACTAGACCTAATGGTAAATTAAAACGCACATCATCCTTATTGGGAATTAAACACTAGTTTTCTGTACTAGCTGGTAATTTTCTGTTAATAAAGTCTAGTTTCCTGGCCCAATATAAATTCTATTGCTTCTCGACCTCTGGCCCTGCTAGTTTTAAATTTAACAAATTACCTCTAAAGGTGAATTTAATTCTCATTGAGGATGCATTAAATATTTAATAATTACTTCTAAGGTATCATAATAAGATTACTGTTTTATCCTACAAACACAAATTTACACTTTACTCTCCTCCCATTTTTCACTTTCCACCTCCACTCAACATTGACCTCCTGCCGGTGACCACTTCCGGTCAACGAAATTTCACGAGCTTCGAGCTAGATTTCAAACTACCTCGTCAATTTCGCTAGCTTAAAGCTCGTGAATTTCACTAGCTTAGAGAGCATCACCTATATTCAAACCATGTAGAAAATCCTAGAGAAATTTACAAGCTTCGAGCCTATGAGATTCACTACCTTTAGAGCTGGTGAGTTTCACTAATTCTTGAACATGCAAATTTCAATATTTTTAACCACATGAATCTCAATAGTTTTGAGCTCGTAAATCTCACTATTTTTTGAGCAAGTAAATTTCACTGTATTTTCAATCCACCATCACCGGTACCACTACCTCCCACCAAGAAAAAAGATTGAGAATCTTCTCAAATTTTTTTAAAAAAAAATCTCTCAGTGAATAGTTCCAAATCATGTCTTGTCATGTGAAAGTATTATGTTGGGATAAAAAAAAAAGGGCAGTGGTCGAGCTAATATGCTTCCCTGTATCCAAGAGGGGTGGGCTGCCCGATCTCCCTTTTCAGGAGAGGTGGGCGAACTGCCTATACAACTGTCATTGGTTGCTTTCTCTATCTCTTTATTATGCGATCGAGGCGTGCAAGTACAGAGCACTAGCTATGAGACTGTAGAGGGAAAAAATCTGGGTATGCTATTTCCTCGCCTCTATGAGATCAACAATATGCACTCTTCGCCGGAACCCTAGCACTGCAAGACAACAAACAGTTAGAGCACCTTTGCCTCTCGTCGGCAAAGGCCCTCCGATGCTTAAGTCAGTATCACGTACTAGGAGGAAACCATAAAACACATAAAGCATGTAAACACGAATTACAGCGTACCTTTCTTCATGGGTATTGCTTCTTATTTATAGATGCAGGGTGCTTGTTGTCTAGAGATCCTATTCACATTAGGAGTCCTTTCCTATACGGGACTTGTTCCATATAGAAACACAATCTTTATTCTACAAGGATTTCTTTCCACGTTAGGAATCCTTGTCATTATCGGAATCCTCTTTACATTAGGATTTACCCCTTATCACGTAAGAGGCTATTCTAGATCCTTCTAGAACGACCCACCACCTTATCTCGTAGGCGGTTAGCTCGACAATATACTTGCCTATCCGTATATGATGTTGCCGACCAGATACCTTGCTCGGCAATGACCTCGTGCACCATCTCATGGTGCTGCCACCATCTCATGGTGCTATCCTGTCTGCACACTCGGCCTATCCTGCTTGGCCATAACCTGGGGCACCACCATGTGGTCCCCCGAACTGAGCCACCCTCACGTGGTGTCCAGGCTAAGCACGTGGTTCGTACGTACTTAAGTATTTTCCTATGTAATTGGATTTTACCCTCTCCAATTGCTCCCCAGCTTTGACCGTCATTGTTATTCATCAATGATGGTTAAAGCTTACTGCTACCTTTCTGTACGGGGATAAATCCACGTAACCCTGGATCACGTGCTTCCTTGAATCGACCCCAGATCTTTTGTCATGGTTATTGCCTTGTATTTATAGGTGTAGATGTTCTTTACATTAGGCATCTCGTGCCCCTGTTTCCTATTCTCTTTAGGAATCCTTTCCCTAATTGGACTTTCCTATTAGGGACGAGCTTCCATATCCTACTAGATCCCGTCTAGTAGAGGTCTTTCTTTCCATATAGGATTCTTCCCTATATGGGGCATACTCCTAATCTCATTAGGACTTCCCATACTGATCCCTTAAGCTACGGGATCGCTCCTTATCTCATAAGGAACCGCCTTTAGATCATTCTGGAATGTCTCACTGCCTTACTCGTGGCGGTGCCGTGCTTCCACATAGCTCGGAATAACCCGTACGTAACTCAACTCATCTCGCCGAGCTGATTTACGTATTCCAGAATGCTATTTAAGCTATACACGTAGCCCACCTAGCTCGGCCACATCAGGGGTATCCCTTTATGTCTTATGCCGAGCTAGTGCATCCTGATATATTAACTTACTTAATTATCCTGACCATATTCATGGTCCGGGATCAGCTCGGCACAGGGCCCACAGACTCCCTATGTGGTGCCGAGCTACTCACCCTTTCGTGGTGACCGCCATAGGCACGTGCTATGCCTAATAGTAGGGTAATCAGATTTTATAATTCATGCATTTCGGTATTCGTGATATTCATCAAAGCTTCTCACTCGACTAGGCCTGCTCCTTGTATGATTTTTCCCTTGGTATCCACATTACCAAGCCCGCATAGTACACTTGCACTTATACCCACACGTAGGGTTTGGCGCAATTTCTCGAATATTCTCTTCTCACGTGAGGAGACATGATTCTTGCATTTAATGTCGATGTTTGCCTTCCTTAATAGAGTTGGAACGGCCTTTATGGTGACGTTTCACATACGCCATCCCTTCTTTATAGGGTTCTCCCTTTATACATGTACGGGGATAAAATCCACGTATGATCTTGATCATGTGTTTCCTTGCTAGAAACCTCGCTCTCTATATGGGTTTGACGCTTTATTGATTAAGGCATCTCGCAGTCCTTGTTCCCATACTTCATTTTGAGCCTCTTTCTTTTACTGAGATTTTCGTCCCAAATATGATTGTTGCCTCTGTAAAAATCTCTGGCGACTTAGAAGAAATCTATCAACTTGGAAGAAATCAAGCAAGCTATGTCGTACAATGTCATTCCTGGCTTCTAAGTGTCATCATACTTAGCTAAAAGACCAGCTCATTGCTTTCCACCTAAGCCATGCATGTGTTTCTTCATGTTCTATAGTACACCTAAGTTTCTTCGCACTTAGCAGACACCCTAAGTATTTTCGTACTTAGCAAGTTGCTAGTAATATTCGTCGCTTATCGCCCAAGTTTCCACGTACTGTGGGATCTCGTCCTGCAGCAGGTATCCTCTCCATATAGGACTCCTTCCTATATGCAGTATACTCCTAATCGCATTAGGAATACCCATGTCAATCCCTTAATTCTCGGGATTGCTCCTTATCACATAAGGAACCTGATTTAGAATCTTCTGGAATGTCTCACCGCCCTATACTCTTAAGGGGGTGCCGCGCTTCCACGTAGCTCGGTATGACTCGTACAAACCTCATCCCACTCGTGCCGAGCTGCAACGGGTTGAACCATGTATTCCAGAGTGCTACCCTAACTGTATTAATAGCTTAACTAGCTTGATCATCCCTTTGGTCATATTGCCGAGCTAGTATATCATCAAATGGTACTTGATTTATTACCTTTGACCCTACTCATGGTCATCTCAGCTCGGCATAGGGTTAGGAAGCCCCTATACAATGGTGCCGAGCTAATTACCCTCACATGGTGGTGAATTATGGCATATGTCCTACCTTTTCCAATGGTGTTTCAAGCAATATTCTTTGCTTAAGCCACTGCTTTTTACTTAGCAACGTTTTTGCAATTTTCGTTGCAAGTTTGACAATGTTCAAGCAATGTTCGTTACTTACTGTTCCAAGTTTCTTCGTACTTGGCAATGTTCGATCAATATTCGTTGCCTGCCTCCAAGTTTCTTCGTACTTGGGAAAGTTCAAGCAATATTCGTTGCCTGCCTCCAAGTTTCTTCGTACTTGGGAAAGTTCAAGCAATATTCGTTGCCTGCCTCCAAGTTTCTTTGTACTTGGGAATGTTCAAGCAATATTCGTTGCTTATTGCCTAAGTTTTTTCAGACTTAGCAAATATCAGGCAATTTTCGCTGCCTATTGCCCAAGTATTTTCGTGCTTGGCAATTTTCAAGCGATATTCGTTGCTTAAGCCAAAGTTTCTTCGTACTTGGCTTCCTTCAAGCAGCACTCGTTGTTTAAGCCAAAGTTTTCTTCATACTTGGCTCACTCGTAATTAGACCAGGCTTAAAAAATGATATAGTAAAAAATATCTTTTTGTGAACAAGATGGAATTTTATTCATAACTCCATCACAAAGCAATTCGTAGCTGAATGAGAACAATAAGCAATATCTTCTATGGAACTCCTTTCATAATTCCACTATAGCAACTCGTATCTAATAATCAAAATATAAACTGCAAAAAGTAATTCTATACTTATCTGTATATTCCATGGCATTGGCACTGATTTCCATCCAATTTCTTTTAGGCAACAGGCTTCAATCCAAGCTATCTCTGTAATTTTGCATGGCCTTTCGTGTTCGGGAGAGGCTTCCCATTTGTGGGATTTTCTTGAGTTTGCTCACACTTGACTAATTTCGTTCAACCAAACTTCAAAAAGCCTTAGCTTTTATTTGGATGAGTCTATTCGTACTCATCTATGTAAATCCGAATTTACTTCTCCTTAAATACTTCGGAACTTCTTCGCACTTAGTCACAAGTATACTCATACTCAAATTTACAAGCCTAAGTATATTCGTACTTAGCCTTTTTCCAAGTTTAATCATACTTAGAATTTATCGAGTTTGAGCAATTCGTAGCTCAGGCCCAAGTATTTGTACTTGTCCTAAAAAATTTCAAGCATGGGGTATATACATTTACTGCTCCCCAATATGGAATTAAAATTCCTCGTTTTTGGTTCCATATTCAAATCAATCAAGTGTTTCAAATATGCAACAGAAATTTTTCTCGTAATTTCCTTTAATCAAATCAAAAACTAAAATGCAAAATCATATAAAATGCAAAACTTTATTCATATCTCTTACTAGCACAAAACATGAAACTTTACACGTAGTTCATGCTAAGACATACCACACAAGTTCTTATCATTAAAAACTTGGAACCTTTCACATGGCCCATAAAGGAAATCGGAGGACAGTATTCATAGCTCTTACTAAAAAATAAAATATGCGTAATTTCTCAGCACTACTCATTGCTACAACATAAGTTTATTCGTACTTTCGCAAAACGCCCAAGTTTTCTCATACTCGAGCAAATAGCTCAAGTTTGTTTGCGCTTGTCTAGCCTTCTAGCATTATTCATTGCCATAAGCCTTTTAGCATTATTCATTGCTATTGGCCTAAATGTATTCAGACTTAGCACATAAGTTTTTTCATACTTTAATAGGATTCCAATTATTGTTCATTATTGTGGCCTAAGTTTATTCATACTTAGCCAGATTTTCAAGTTTACTCTTACTTTCGTTAACAATATCTGCTCCCCTATATGGAGACAAGGAGCTTTTGGCCCATATTTAGCAAACAGATACTAGATATAATTTCATTCAAGTCAAATCAGAATTTTATTCTACTAAGCAATTACTAGTTTTATCAAAGTAGCCGAACACCCATCGATGCATCTCCCTGTTGTACCTTTTAACTACTCCTGGTAAGGTGCAAGTTTTACCAGTAGTTTCTCTATTTCCCGACTTTTTGGTGTCGAGCCATAGTTTCAGCGCTTCACTATTTTTTCATGAGCTGAGCGACTTTCTTCAAAGTCTCTTTCTTTGTCTCTGAGACTTTTTTCGTAGTCCCAAACACTTTTAGTTGTGGACTTTGATCCATCTCTAGAAGCAACAAGCAAAATTAACTAAAACAGAAGATATATTTGAAGACAGTTCTGACCTTTTTATTTTATTTTATCCGTTCCAGCTGTGGCCTCCGGTCTTGAAGCTGAACTTGTGGTTTTTGTCGCGATGTGGGTGCTGTAGCGCGTGGTCCTCTTCTCAAGAACCTTGACCCCCTTTCTATATGCAACTTCTGATTGCTGTTTGACATGTAAAAGATAGTTGCTTCGCTAAATTTTAATTGGTCCTCCCGTGGGCTCGCCATAACAGGTGCGTTCCATTGCTGGACGACATCCTTTCAAATATTTTGATCTCTTGTCCGCGATTACTCGTTCGCAAAGCAAGATATGTAAAGCTATGTTTCTTCTGCTCAAAACTTTTTTCATAATCTTGATGCACCCTCCTATCTCATGAGGGAAACCTAGTTTAGTCGGCTCTTCCGCGATTCCCTAGTTGATTCCTGCTGCTCTCCCATGACTGCCGAGCAGCCGCGATCCCCTAACAGATTCATACTGCTCTCTGGGATTGCCTAGCAGATTTTGACTGCTCTCCCATGATGGCCGAGCTGATTCGGACTGCTCTCCCGTGATCCCCTAGCAGATTCGTTCTGCTCTCCGGGATTGCCTAGCTGATTTTGACTGCTCTCCCAGGATGGCGGAGCTGATTTGGACTGCTCTCCCGTGATCCCCTAGTAGATTCGTTCTGCTCTCCGGGATTGCCTAGCTGATTTCGACTGCTCTCCCATGATGGCCGAGCTGATTCGGACTGCTCTCTCGTGATCCCCTAGCAGATTCGTACTGCTCTCCGGGATTGCCTAGCAGATTCTGACTGCTCTCCCATGATGGTCGAGCTGATTCGGACTGCTCTCCCGTGATCCCCTAGCAGATTCGTTCTGCTCTCCGGGATTGCTTAGCAGATTCTGACTGCTCTCCCATGATGGCCGAGCTGATTCGGACTGCTCTCCCGTGATCCCCTAGCAGATTCGTTCTGCTCTCCGGGATTGCTTAGCAGATTCAGACTGCTCTACAATCTTTCCTTCATGCTTCTAGGGTTTTCTCCTTACTTATCACATGATTCGCTAATATGTATCCTGCGTTGCTTTCTTCGTAGCATTAAATACAGACGGCCTTTTTTCTCTCTATTGTCACCTTCACGTGGTGGGTTTTTGCTTTGACTGTGGGGAGTCATGAAATATCAGGCGTATTTTCCAAAATTTTGGAATCTCAGGGATACGCCTTATGTCGAATTTCTTGGCAGTGGGTTTCTTTCGTGGTGCTTCCGAAACTGCAGGAGTTTTATCTACTTTTGCACTCTTTCTCGTAGTGTGCGCAGGGGTGTTTTCTACATCGTCCTCCACCTCCTTACGTCGTGGAATGCGTAGAACATGTTCTGAGGCCACCATTGTTGAGTGATTTTTTCTAGGAAAAAGCTTCTCGTACCGTTTCCCACAGACGGCGCCAATTGTAGAGGGAAAAAATCTGGGTATGCTATTTCCTCGCCTCTATGAGATCAACAATATGCACTCTTCGCCGGAACCCTAGCACTGCAAGACAACAAACAGTTAGAGCACCTTTGCCTCTCGTCGGCAAAGGCCCTCCGATGCTTAAGTCAGTATCACGTACTAGGAGGAAACCATAAAACACATAAAGCATGTAAACACGAATTACAGCGTACCTTTCTTCATGGGTATTGCTTCTTATTTATAGATGCAGGGTGCTTGTTGTCTAGAGATCCTATTCACATTAGGAGTCCTTTCCTATACGGGACTTGTTCCATATAGAAACACAATCTTTATTCTACAAGGATTTCTTTCCACGTTAGGAATCCTTGTCATTATCGGAATCCTCTTTACATTAGGATTTACCCCTTATCACGTAAGAGGCTATTCTAGATCCTTCTAGAACGACCCACCACCTTATCTCGTAGGCGGTTAGCTCGACAATATACTTGCCTATCCGTATATGATGTTGCCGACCAGATACCTTGCTCGGCAATGACCTCGTGCACCATCTCATGGTGCTGCCACCATCTCATGGTGCTATCCTGTCTGCACACTCGGCCTATCCTGCTTGGCCATAACCTGGGGCACCACCATGTGGTCCCCCGAACTGAGCCACCCTCACGTGGTGTCCAGGCTAAGCACGTGGTTCGTACGTACTTAAGTATTTTCCTATGTAATTGGATTTTACCCTCTCCAGAGACTAAGGGTGCGAAGGAGTATTGTAATCATATCCCCTTTGTAATCTTCTACTTTAGGAAAAGATTTATAGGTTTTATCTATTTAAGCTTGTGTTAGCATTGTAACCATTATTCTCAATAATTAAAAAATGCATATAAGTTCTCTCTATATTTTGTCACATGATATCAGAGCATAAGATTTAGACCTGTTAGATATTTGCTCTCCGGTAGGTGGCCAAAGCCTCGCCGCCGTCTGCCAGACACTCACTCATTATATAGTATAGTCTCTAGATTGCATCTCTTTCTCTCTCTCTTTCTTAGCTGCATCTCTCCTCTCCCGTATGTCTTGCTCCGATCTGCATAACACCACATATTCAGTCCCGGTATCCGGTTGGTCTATATTTGAAATTTGCAACATTGGTTGGTTGGCCTTAGGGGTGCTCACGGTCCGGATTGGCATGAATCCAATCCTAATCCGCGAGTCACGGTTTTT
The DNA here is from genome assembly GCA_963854785.1 of Vaccinium vitis-idaea. Classification (NCBI taxonomy): domain Eukaryota; kingdom Viridiplantae; phylum Streptophyta; class Magnoliopsida; order Ericales; family Ericaceae; genus Vaccinium; species Vaccinium vitis-idaea. The sequence continues at coordinate 32,142,466 of OY978218.1, forward strand.
TGAAAATACAATTCGTGTCCGATCCAAAAGTCTCACGGTTCAGTTCCAATCCGAACCGCGAGTCACGGATCGGTTCCGGATTAATCCGCGGATTTTCAACTTATTCGGAAAAAACCAACAAACAATGGCAGTAAACACTAGCAAGTAGCAAATGCACTAAATAGAAAGTTCAAAGTTGAAAACCCCAATAAAAAACAACAAAGGCAGTAAGACAGATAGTTATATAACTGAACAAACAAAGACACAAACTTATATTACCATAAAGGATAACAAATAGTTACTTCCAGTTCACTCACAAAGACAATAGCAATAATTAGCAGATTAACACTTTCAGTTCACAAATAACTCCTACAACAGTACAACCAAACCGTAAGTCTGCTAAATTAACAATATCTATATAACTATAAAAGTGATACAATTATATATATATAATAAAAACCTCACGGTCCGGATCGGTTAATCCACGGTTTCAAAATCAAAATCCGTGTCCGATCCAAAAGTCACGGTTTTTTATTTTTTTGGATCCGTGTCCGGACCATTAATCCACGGTTAAAATCCAAAATGTACGGATCGGTTCGGTTCGGACCGGATTCACGGATCATCGGTTTTTTGAGCAGCCCTAGTTGGGCTCGCTATTTTGGAATCAGTGCAGTATTTTATTTGTATTGTTCGCTTCAGCACTGTTCCGAAAAGTTTCAACTCCTTTTTGCACTATTTGGTTTGGATTTAGCTGCATTCTTCCCCAAGCGCATACCACGGCTCGATTCATTATTTTCTTGGCAAACTTTCGATACTCTCCAGGCTTGCGAGTTTGAGCGGGGTGTGGAAGTAATATGTCAGGATCTCTCTGTTATTTATATTTTATGTTATGGTAGTTTAGTCCTTTTGTATTTTTAGAGTTTGATCCAAGATTGTAAATCCCGTACCGTACCGGCCGGTACGTACAAGATTTGGCTATAAACGGTACCACCCACCTATGATTCTGTGTCGTCCCCGATTCCGATTTTTACCGGCCAGTACCTGTATATCCGGACAATACCGGCCGAGATTGTTTTACTGGTGATTTCGTCCGAAATATTGCAGATTGCACTGTTTTTGCACTTCTCCATCTGTGCAAAGCCGATCGGAACCCAAAGAGAGATTGGAGAGAAAGAGAGATCAGAGAGAGGAGTAGCTACACCTATTATGGGCTATGGCATGACTGACTGAGTCGAGATCGAGAGAGAGAGAGGAGAGAGAGAAGCTTACCTATCTGTTATCAAGACTGTTGCGCAGCAGATCTAGAAGGGTAGAAAGTGGCAGCCGCTGTGGAAGATAACCTTTATATGGTTTAAGAACCCTAGTATCACTAAGAGCATCTCCACTCCTACACCAAATGTTTCATCAAATTCAAATTTGAGTAAAAATCACCAAAAAATCCACTCCACTCCTCACCAAATTTACTCAACACCAAATTTACTCAAATTCTTCCAAATTTGGTCAACACCAAATCCAACATCAAATAAGCAACGACTCTATTTGTTCATTGCAACATCAGAAAAGCTTCAGCTGCTACCAAATCTTTCACTTTTCTTCTTTCATTTTGCCTTTCTACACCTTTTGATCGTCAGCTTGAAAGAAATTTGGAGGCAAAATGAAAAAAAAAAAACTGTTTTGACAAAATGGTGGGAAAGTTTCGGAGCCAAAATGAAAAAAAAAAAAAAAAAAAAAAAACTGTTTTTGACAAAATTTTAACTGGAATTTGGTAAAAGAGTGGTTTTCCATTGGAAGGGGTGATATCAAATCAAGTTTTTAACCAAATTTTTACTCAAATTTGAGTAAAAATTTGGTGTAAGAGTGGAGATGCTCTAAATAACCAAATTAGCCCTTTATCCCATGTTTTGCAGCAACTGGCCCTTTTTCAAATGGTTATGCACTTATGCTTGCCCATGAGCCTCATTTTACTTTATTTCTTATTTTGAAATGGTAGCTTTAATTTTATCCAGGATTTTTTTGTTTCATTTTCAATTCGGCAGAAGTTTAACAATTGATGGTAATTCTGATTAAAAAACTTAAAAAAATCAAATAGTATTTTTTTAAAAAATAAACTTTTGATCACAATTTCTATATATATATATATAGGTAGGTAGGTAGTACTGCTAAATCCGAAATGGTACCCGGTACCGGTACCGTACCGTACCAGTAGAAAAATCGGTACCCGAGCCAGTACGGGATTCATAACCTTAGGCGTGTTTGGATGGCAGGAATCAAACATCAGGAATGGGTATCCTATTCCTGGGAATCCCATTCCCAGGAATGGAATACCTGGGTAATCCAATTGATGTGTTTGGTTCATGTGGGAATGTTACACACGGAAAAAAGGATGAATTCTCATTCCAGCGTTTGGTTTGACCATTCGAAGTTAAGGAATGAAATGTATTTTTACTTCATTTTCCTGAAATACCCTTCAACAACTAATACTAAATATTGCAATTCCTGAATGCAAATAGTTGAACATAGTAGATTGCTAAAAATGTCAAACTATTAAAATAGGAACAAACAATTAAACAACTTAAAAAAGTCGAACAATTATTGTAAAGCTTGCAACATGTTGCAATTTTATAGAAGAGATTATGACAAAACAAAAAGGCGGCAATTGAAAGAGGTATTGGAGGGAAAAAATTGGGTTTGAAGGGAAAATTGGGATGCTAAGAAAAAAAAAAATCAACGTGAAAATTGGAAAAATTGGGATGCTAGGGGAAAAAAAAGAAAAAATATACATACCTTTGATATTTGGAAAATGAAAAATCCTCTGCCACTGATCTGGAAAGTGGACGACTAGGTATCCTAAAGATTGCAAAAAATATGTAGATAATACGGCAAAATAAAAAAAAGTGGGAATAGAAAAATGTATTGGAGGGAAAAATATCAACATGAGCTTGGGTTTGGAGGGAAAATTGAGATGTAAGGAAAAAGAATCTTGAGGGTATAAGAGGTATTGATTTAACTTTTCTTTTTCTCCTAGTAATTTGATTACCCCGTAATCTCACATTCCCAGGGGGTAGTGGAGGTATGAGATTCCCCCTCTATTTAGGAATCTGATTGCTCCTGGATTGAAAGATAAGGGATCCTATTCCCATTCCATCAATACCCAAACGTGAGAATCTTAGAGTTAGGGAATCACATTCCCATTCCCCCTAAAGATGTCTGCCATCCAAACACAGCCTTAGTTTGATCTCATAGTATCTTCTATTTTAGGCATACAATCGTAGCGTGATAGTATCATAATCATATCCCTTTGTAATCTTCTATTTTAGGTAGAGATTTCTAGGTTTTCTCTATTTAAGCTTGTGTTAGCTTTGTAACCATCATTCTAAATAATTCAGAAATGCATACCAGTTCTCTCTCCCATATGTTTTGTCACATGTCAGGTTCCCTCTCTTCTCTGAGTCCATTTGAGTTGTTACTATCCTTTGGAGAATTAGGTTGATCTTGATCGATACTTTCATCTATAGGAAAATAAGAAGAACGAAAGCGTCTGAGAAGTAGCTCAACGGCAGCCGGCGGTGGAATCTGAACGAGCGGAATTGTCTTCCCAAAGAGCTTAATGGCAGAGTCTCCTTTTGGGCGATTTGGCGGTGATGTTGTTAATGTGCTTGGCGAAGACAATCGAGATAACTGGTAAGGGTGTTTGAGGTATGAAAGGAGGGCAATCATTATGCGTGCATTTTTTGAGAAGGACTGGAGCTAGGGCCAGTCTTGACATTTGGGTTGTCCAAACCCGACTTATAACTTGGTTGCCCACATCCATCAAGCCAAGTACACGCGGGGGTGGCCCAAGGGGACTCAAATCCATCATGCCAAGTACACGCTCTGCTGTGCATCTAGAGACATTTATTTATTGTTTTTGTTGCCCAGCACGGGAGTTGCCCAAGCCAGGAGGCTTGTTGGGCTCATCGCTGATCCGGCCTTGATTGGACCGCGGGGGAAGTAGGCCCCGAAATTGGACCAGCCCGTCATTAATGGGAGAAAATGATACCCAAAAAACTGGAAAAATTCTTCAATATATTATTTGTTCTTTTTTGTTTAAATAGTGTTATTTTTTCTGAATAGGTCGTATTCTCTCCGGTCACTGTTTCGAGCGTTCCAACAACCAACTCACAATAGATGAGACACTTTACCGGTCAGAGGTTCCTATGAACTACAACAAATGTCCCGAACAGTTAAGGGGATCCATTTCCTTCAAATAACTGAATAAGTATATAATAAAATTCTTTCATGCATGACTATGTAATTTTGTCCACAAATCTAAAATCTCAATTAATTATCTAAATTAGCGAAAAAACTATTGAACAACAACTTAACAAGTCAACAATTTCTCTCTATTTCTCTTTAAAGTTAGCCCGCCTGATGTCTTGGTTGAAGCTACTCCATTGAGCATATAAATCAAATATACATACTCCTTCCATCTCATATTGCCATGTACAGAAAACTTAGCTTTTTAAAGAGACGAATAATTGCTCAAAAAAAGATACACATGATTGATTAATGCACGTCTCTGCATAAAATTAAGTAAAATCTTAACATTACCCTTATTTTCTGAATATAAAATTAATTTGAATCATTGTGTAGTTAGTTTATAAAACTTCACAAAAATTTTCCTACACTTTTCAAAAACATAGAATTTTTTTGGAATCATCCCAAACTAGAATAATAAACAAATGATATGGGATGGAAGGAGTAATAATTTTTCAAATCAAAGAAAAATCAAGCTAATTAACCAACACTAGCAAATGGAAATTCTTACTCTTTTTTTGTGTGTGAGTGTGTGTGTGTACGTACAAGCGAGAAATCTAAACTAATATAATCTAACAACACTACACGCCCCTAATGGGGCTTAAACCCTGAACCCTGGCCACCACTAAGGGAGGCTTTGGCTATGCCGTTAAGCTAAGACCTCGTTGGCAATTCTTACTTGTTATCTTTAGCACTTTTAAAACAGGTATAATGATATAGATATAGTTAGCAACACACTATAATGAAACAAAGAGGACAACTAACTTTCATACGTTAGCTTCACTTGGTTACAAATTCAACTGATTAAGCCCTAACCAACCGGCCAATGCAAGTAAAATGCTACTCCTAAATAATAAACGTAGCCGAAATTCTCTCCTGTTGACCAATAAACTGACAATGGGCTCTTGTAAGTTGGATTTAGGTTGTGTTTAAGCTCAAGATCCAAACATCTCCTTAAAGTACGATGACCCGGAGTGATCAAGAAGTTTTCCCTTGTTCATCTCCGGTGTTGTTACCGTGCCGGAAGTTGAACATACCGCCGAGTCCTCGTCCTTTGGCATGCTGCTCCATCTCTGCAATCTTGTGCTTTAGAAGCTCTAATTCTCTTGCTAAATCTTCATCGCGTTGCCTCATTGCCTAACATAACAGATGATAGAACGGTCCATCTTCGTTAACAAAACTGAAACAGATTAGGCTTGTAAATCCAGTTGTTCCATAAACATACTACCAGTTACTGCAACTTGTAGAAAATTCTGTCAGAGATTGGTAGACATACAGTAAAACAGTCATGAAAACAAATGCCGCCAAATGTAGGGAAAATATATAGAACTGACAAAGCAGCCAGCGCTCATAGAATGACGTACTGTTGACATCATGATCGTAAATGACATTGACAGAAATTTTACTCGCGTTTTGACAGAAACTATGTTAGTGATGTAGGTGAAGTGGTAATGGCCTAATGGGCATGACCTGGCAAAAAACCATGCAACAAGAAGTATCTACTAATCAGAGCACCTTGACTCTGTCCCTCCAAGAAGTAGAAATCCACAGAACGGAGCACCATCTGAAGGCCACTTAACATAGTTGTGAAAACAATACCAACGGGGAACGAAAAGATTTGATCATGGAATAAGACAATCAACCTGTATTTCTTGTTTTCTCTGTTCCTCCTTCCTAGCTTCTGACCTAGCACTGCGTTGCACCTCAAATATAATAGCAGTCCCTGCAACCTAATAAGGAAAAAAAAATTATTCAATGGTATGCACATTTTCACCCTAAGACGACGTACAACTATAAATTCTCTAATACTGTCACGTACTATAAATTCTCTAATTCTGTCACATACATGAAGTACGTGAGGAGATATAATTGCCTCATGAACAAATCAAACAAGAATCAGAACCATAAGTGAATATGTACAAGGCAGTATCCAGGTCCAACTAATGGATCATATAACAACCTGATATGTATCAATTGGCCAAAGAGAGCACAGAAAACAAAATTCACGTGGACTGGAATTTAAGATTACAAACAACTAGAGGCCTATAAGTGCCAAAACTGAAATCCCATCCAATCTATGAGGCACAATGCTCCAAAAAGCCCCCTTTTGAGTATTGGATAACCACATGTGCCCTGATGCCCCGTGATACAGATCAAATATGGCAACAAGTATCCACAAATTTTAATTTCGGATACAGGAGAATACAGGAGGGGTACTGTTTGGATATGGCAAGGTTCATAACAGCTTCTTTGAAATTTTATGGGGTCAAACTGTAAACAAGAAACCCTTATGCAATTAGAAGGTGGCAACCATGTAGACTAATTGATTCTAGGAAGAAGAAAAAGCTCTAGAGCAGCATCATTATTCCAACGCAAAATGGAAAAGGCCACACTAGATTAAAACGAAGAAGAGAGAGATCAAAGGTCAGTCCACAACGTTGAAGACGTGATGAGGAAGAAGATCGAAGTCTCTTACAATAGTAACTCCAAGGTCAATTGACTCTCTCTCTCTCTCTCTCTCTCTCTCTCTCTCTCTCTCTCTCTCTCTCTCTCTCTCTCTCTCTCTCTCTCTCTTGTTTATTTGGAACAGTTCCGATTTCTGTTGCTACTTAGCAGAAATACTTTTCCTACTGATAAAGAGGACAAGTACCCCTTCAAACACTAGTTCTACCAAACTGACTAAGTTAGCAATATAAAACTGGTTCCTCATTTCCCCTATGTGGTCAATTGCAGAGAAGAGGTACCCTTCCTAATAATATTTGGTTGAATACTTGAATATGAATGGATAGCCAGTGGACACAAGGCTTCTATGCTAAACGACAAAATTTCAAGGCAGTCAATACACTTAGTACAGAATGCAAGCTCCCAGTTTAAACTTTTCCTTTCACAAAGTATTCCCTTCCGTATTTAAGCTGAATACAACTCAAATGGAAGTTCATTTCTAAGTTGTCATGATTCTAGTTGAAGTTTTCACCAAAACTATCAATCACTTGTCATGGTAAAACCACTCAGAGAGTTGGAGTGTTTCCCACTCCAGTCATCGTTCATACAAACACGGTACATGTCTCATCTCTCTCTTAGCCCCGGAGATAGGGCTGGGAGATTTAAGTCATTGGGATGCATGGATGTGTGCCAATTGAGAAATCAGTTAAGACATGCATTACTCCATAACAGAAGGAGAAAAAAAAATAGGGGCTCATATTAAAATGCTTCTCCATTGCTGTCAAGACTCCCTCCAAGTCTAGCACTCCAGTTGGGCTACATGAACTGCATCAAGCATACACATGGATCGACAAAAAAGTTACTGTAATCTACCATTTACATGAGAAGTCTGATCATCCAAAAAAGAAAGGTAGTTTCAAGGTACTTGATCCATAGAAGCTTCTAGACACTTCAATGGCACATCCATGAATGCTGGCAAGCATGCACTTCAAATAATTACTGCTCATACAGTGGAACGTGTCCTTATCAAACACCAGGCGGCGTTCACATGGAAATTATTAGTACAACACTCTGAAACCAGCTGGTCCAGAATTTAGTGACGAATGCCCACTAGCCGCAGGTATGAAACACATTACAAGCATGATCAATCTCAAAGAACAACTTGGCTGGATATGCAATCAACTGAATTTCTTAAAAGACTTCATCCTAAAAAAACAATACTCCCTCCGTCTCAAAATGGATGTCCATTTTTTAAACCCATGCCATTTTCAATCGCTTATATCTTTCAATATGAATCTTCAAAAATATTCAATATGGATCTTGTTGGATAGTTCTCGACGAGTTCAATAATACAAAGTGTTCATAATTACGAAAAACATTATAAATTGAAAGATATAACAATCGAAAAATGGCACGGATTTCAAAAATGGACATCCATTTTGGGACGGAGGGAGTAGAACATTACATTATAAAATACTACCGTAAAAACAAAGAGTTCCCCAAGAAGATCTGCAGCGGCTTGGACGGCTTTCTCCTCATTTAGAGGCCGAATTGCAACATCAGTTGCATGACCATATATGCGTCTTTGCATGTTCACACTGAATTGATGGTTTGCCTGATAAAAATTCATCATACAAGAAGTCCAGAGGTCATCAGACCGTATTCCACACACATATCCAGGAGTTAAAAAGCAAATGAAATAGAAAATTACAAGTCCATTAACATTTCATCAAGGTTATAGCAAGGTATGATTTGAAAAAAGACGGAATTAAAGGATTTGAAAAAAGACGGAATTAAAGGATGGATACAGGGTAAGGTAAGTGCTGATGACATCAATGGTTTTTATGCCAATTAATTTTTAAGTGAATGTCAAATGCATGAGATACTGACACATCCATGTCCTTTGTGTAACTTCGACAAACTATGAGCCAGAAGTTATATTCGTACACACTCAGCAAAAACAAGAACCAATATCAGAGTAGATATAGCATTCTTTTACTTTCTAAGAAGTATTGCACGGTACAACATTAACACCTCAACACAGGCTGAAAATCAGACTACTTGGTTGCCAAGTGGCACACTCCAATTCAATAAACACTGTCCCCCTTTTTTCTTTTATCACTCGATTTGCAAATTCAAAAACAATCAGGAATTAATATGGGTTTGGAACTAATCAAGAACATGGCCACCACCCATCATCAATTGAGAAACCAACTATAATCAAATCAACTAAACAAAACGGTATAGCTTATATTCTAAGCCAAAACGCCAAAAACATTACTCCATAAATTCCCAAAAGAAAGAAAACAAACCAAACAATTTCTCCTGCAATCTACATACGCAGTAGGCTAGATATGTGAAAAAATTCTAAGTAGGCTATCACGAAAGCCATGAGGAGGAAAAATAAAAAAATCCAGACAAGCTTACGCCCACCTTGGGAATCAATCCCTCCGTCCACTAGCGACTCCCAATTAAAGCATGGACCGGCCCGAAAGGGTTGATAGCACTTTTGAGAGGTTTCAATACATGGGTTACACTTCGGAAATTACGATCACGTATAACATATAGAATCATAAATAAATATACAAAGAGAGGGAAATTGATAGAAATGGAAGGATGGTGGGGCGGAGAGGGGACCTGGGCAATGTCAATTATGAATTTTCGAAACTTTGGGTGCTTTCCAGCCTCTTTCTTTAGCCGATTAGCGATGGGTTTGCACGCCGTTCGAAGAGCTAGCGTTCCCAGCTTCGCAACAGGTAGTATCATCTCTCTCTCTCTCTCTCTCTCTCTCCCTCCCTCCCTCTTCGACTACTCCCTGTCTGTACGAGATACACGAAGCATGCTGTGTGCGAGCATTGAGAGCTCACACACCATCTGTTCGACGTTTGGATTCTGAGAGTGGAACGAACGCTACCGACTTGGGCCAAAAGAAGCTTCTCCAGGATGCAGGGTGATGAAAAGTTTGTCCAGTTTGCCTTTATAATTCTTTTGAATTACTATATATATTATGATTTTTTTGCCATTTCTAGTTATTCGTCACTCTCTCCGCCTCGATTTGTTAGTCATTTTTAAAATTGGTGTCATTTTTGATTTGTTATCTCTCTCAATTTAATATAATTTTCATAATTTTGGGACATTTTTTTCTGGATTTTTTTGAGCAACAGAAACATTTATTCATAACAAAATACTACTACAAAGTAAAAGAGACCCAAAAAGTTTGAAGAGCTCATTATTGGTTTGTTTCGATGATAAGAATACAAAATGTAAAAGATTAAGATCATAATCTTAAAATTTTTAACGGTTTGTTTCGAAGACAAGAATATGAAATGTAAAAATTTAGGATCAAATTTTTTAACTAAAGACAAGATAATTTTAAACAGACAAACTTTTTGAAATATTTTAGTCTTTTCCAAACTCTTTTTTTACATCAGTTTTGGCTCATGTTATTTAATTTATAATTTCTCTCATTGAGATAAATCAATATTCTACGAAATTTGGACGCAAAATTAAATTTTGTTTGGATAGCTACAAGAAAATAATTCAATGATAAATTTAGCCCAAAACACCTTTCCGCCTGTTAAACAAAATAGTACTCCAATTTCTTTCGTTAATACCATGTCAAAAATTTAAGTATAAACTAATATAGTTCTCATAGCAAGACAATTCTCGTAGCATGAACTTTCAATTATAGCCTATAAGAATAATTTACAATAGACAATTCTCATAGCCCAATAGGCGGTTCACATCGCCTCATCTCACACTTCTCATAGACAATTCTCATAGCCTAACAGACAGTTCTCATAGCTTCATTTCACAGTTCTTATAGGCATTTTTTTGTTACGATAGACAATTCTCATAACCCAATAGGCAGTTCGCATAGCCTCATCTTACTGTTCTCATAGACAATTATCATAGCCCAATAGACAGTTCTCATAGCCTCATCTCACAATTCTCATAGACAGTTTTCATAGACAATTCTTATAGCCCAATATACAGTTCTCATAGCCTCATTTCATAGTTCTCATAGAGGGCATTTTTGTTACAATAGCAGTGTTCTAAAAGTAGGCCGACTAGTCGGCGACTAGGTCGGGGTCTCACCGAGTCGACTAGGACCTAGTCGATTGATTTAGTCGCTGACCGACTTAGTCAGGCTCAAGTTGATGACTAATCGGACAAGTCGGCCAGTCAGAATAAATCAAAAAATTGAAAAAAGTTGGAACAATTCAGGGCAAATCGGAATAAATAGGAAAAATCGGGGTAAAAAAAAAAAAAAAGATTTTGCGAAATTTTTGGGGCCGTAGTGTAATTTTTAACTTTATACCCTAAATCCCCTTTTGTTTTGTCACATCTTCAAACACGATTGACTGCTGCTGCTGCTACAGAGAGCCGACAGTCACAGAGGTGATCTCTTCTTCTCACCTCTTCTTCTTCCTCCTCGGATCACATCTCTTCTTCTTCTCCTAGAATCTCAAGTAAGCTCTCTCTCTCTTCTCTTCTCTTCTCTCTCGCTCTCTCTTTTCTCTTCTCTCTCGTTCTCACTCTTCTCCTCTCTCGGCTCTCGCTCCCTCTCTCCCCCCAGCTCGTCTCTCTCTCTCTCTCTCCCCGTTTATACACACTACACCACAGTACACAATTTGTCACATTTTTTGTTGTTGAAACTGATAACTACTGTGTATGACAGTACATAGTTCATTAGTTTGTCTCGATTTTATTTTCTATTTTTTTTAGTTTTTTAATTATTTTTTTTGTTTTAGTTGCCACTAAGGCATTAAAAAACAGATTGGATTAAAAAAAACTTCGTCTCGATCCCTGTTTTTTCAATTTTTTAACTTAAGTTGTATATTAAAATATGACTTTATGCTCAATGCCTCATCCACTGACAAACTTTGTAGTTCGTGTGAATAAAATAACTAGTAGCTAAACTTGTATATTCTTGTTGTGGTTTGCCAAATCAAAGGAGAAATGTGATTGTGATTTTATTCATAGGTAACTATACAATGGATCAATCATCTTCGGCGGCATCTACCACTTCTGAGTGTCCAGTATTGAAAAGAGCTTCAGATGATGTTGGATGGAAATATGTCTTCCTTGTGAATCCTAAAAACAAGGAACGTTGGAAATGCAAATTGTGTGACAGAGTATGGTGGGGGAGTTTATAGATTGAAACAACATAGCGAATATCAAGGGAAATGTAACACCATGCCCCATGTCAACCAAGGAAGATAAAGAGAAGTGTAAGATGACACTTGACAAGTCGGCATCTAAAAAGAGGGACAAGAGGATAGATGACGTGAATGTTAGAGCGGAAGTGGAAGTGGAGACAATACAAGAAGGTGATGAAGACGAAGAAGTTGAAGGTTTAGGGTCAAGGAAGAGGCCCCATTATGTTGGTCCCATGGATAGATATGCAACGGCCATCAATCCGGATTTGAGTGCAAGTAAGAAGATGCGACAACAAAACATAAATGATGCGCTCTGGAAGGAGAGAACTCATGATGTGAATAGGTACTTGGCTCGATGGATGTATGAAGCTGGTATTCCATTTCATGCTATCGACAATGATAGCTTCAAACGCTTTGTTGAGGCGGTGAGTATATTTGGCAAGGACTACCAACCCCCCCAAGCCAATACCAACTAAAGGAGCCGTTGTTGAAGGAGGATGTGGAGAGAACCAAACAATCACTCAAGAAACAAGAAAAAGAGTGGGCTTTAACGGGTTGCTCTATCATGGCCGATGCTTGGATTGGCCGAAAAAGAAGAAGCATCATGAATTTATGTGTTAATTGTAGGACCGGGACTTGTTTTCTCTCTTCTAAGGAAGATTCGGAGGTGTCGCACTCGGGGGAACATATATTTGGCTATGTTAACAAGTGCATTGATGAAATTGGGGCCAAAATGTAATCCAAGTAGTCATGGACAATGCCTCTAATAATATGGCCGTGGCGGCATTGTTAAAGGTCAAGAGACCACACATGTTTTGGACCTCATGTGCCACCCACACAATAAACCTCACGCTTGAAGGGATTGGAAAGGAACAAAAGTTCAAAGACACTATTGAAAGGGCAAAGAAGTTCACTACATTTATTTATGGTCATCATAGAACATTGGCATTGATGAGAAAACATACCAAACAGATAGACATAGTGAGGCCGGGTGTTACTAGATTTGCAACCGTCTTCTTGACGTTGCAAAGTATGATGGAGAAGAAACAAGAGTTGAAGATGATGTGTACTACCAATGAATGGGGAGCTCTCCTATGGGTGAAGACCGCAAAGGGGAAAGCCGCATTTGCTACGGTGATGAGTACGGCATTTTGGAATAGCGTAACTTTTTGCTTGAAAGTGTTTGCTCCATTAGTGAAGGTTCTTTGTCTTGTTGATGGGGATTGGAAGCCCTCAATGGGCTTTGTGTGTGGAGAGCTCAAGAAAGCGAAAGAAGATATCAAAGCGGCATACAAACAAAATGAGGCTAACTACCGGCTAATACTACAAGTCATTGACTCAAAAGGCCTAGGTCGGCTTGATAGTCCATTGCATTTGACGACTTACTTTTTGAATCAATTTTACCTCTACAAGGATCCTACCATTAAAGATGATCCAATGATAATGGATGATGTTTTTACTTGTGTTGAATCTTTCTTCCCCGATGATTTTGAAGTTCAAAATGAGGTCATCAATAAAGAGTTGTTGAAGTACAAGAACAAAGAGGGTGGATTTGGTAGACCATTGGCCGCAAAGGGATGTGAGAAGAATGATGACACTTATGATCCGGGTAACTTAGTAATTACTTTTTCTTAGTTACTTAGCATATTTTTTTTTCCAATCAAGTAACTTATAGTTAGTACCAAATTACTAATTGAATTGTGCTTCTTTCATGATTAGTTGGATGGTGGTCTAACTATGACAATCATACACCTAACTTGAAAAAAATGGCCATTAGAATTCTCTCTTTGACTTCGAGTTCATCTGGGTGTGAGAGAAATTGGAGCACCTTTGAGGGAGTAAGTACATTCTCTCTCTCTCTCTCTATTATGTGTTGTAATTTTTTTAAAAGGGTAAGAATTTAGAGTTATATTAAGTTGAGAATTTTCTTTAATGTATAGATACTGTAATATCTGGCCAAATCAAACATGTGTAACAATTTTGGACGTGTAGCACTTTCACAAACTATTTTGTACTACATGATATCAAGACAAAATATGTAATGAAGGATGTAGACACGTGGAAGTAATTGGGTATGCATGTGAGGCATAGCCTATGTATGGTACACACTAAACATGATAAGGGATAGCATAAAAACAAATTAATAGGGGTGGATGACATGTGTCTTATTTTAGACACCTTAGGAGCTGACTCAATGGGGGGAATTTAAAAGGAGGAACGAGAAGGAACAGGAGGAGGGGGGGACTCCTCCAATTGGATTTTAATTGTTTGTGCACACTCCACTAAAAAGGAGAGAGTAAGAGAGGTGATGCTGGAGTGCTCGGCTAAGGGAAAATGGAAAGAGATGAAGGGTAAAAGGTAAGCATGTGACAGTGATGGAAAAATGTATACGGAAAATTATGTAAGTATGGAAGGAAGTGGGGGTGGTTATTTGATTAATTTCATGTTGTTTAGTTTGAGTTGGGGGGTAATTCATTTAATTTGTATTTTAGTTGAGTTTAGTGAGGTGGAGGATTGTGTGAGAATTTGTGGTGCTTGGGGATTCAAGGTGTTACAGATACATACGAAGAAAAGGAATAGACTTGATGCAACAAGGTTGAACAATCTAGTGTATGTTCACTTCAATGCCAAACTTGTCAACAAGAAAAGAAGGGTAAAGGAGAGGGATGTCCTACTTGCTAGTGAAACAACAAATGCACAAGGATGGATTGTTGAAGGTGGTGACGATGAAGTTGAGCCGGGTTCGGGACTTACATAGGATTTGGGGAAGCTATGGGAGTGTCGCGCCCCGATTTTTACCGACCACTCGTCTGCTCCACTCCACTTCGGTGGGCATATTGGCGATGCTTTCAAAATCATGACTTTTAATGCGACGATTGTGAATTATGAGGTTTGTAGCTGTGACTCGGGTTTATTAAATTTTTAAAGTCGCCACCTAACATTGATTTCGGGCATGTTAGGTCACCCGTTAAAAACTATTTTGCAAAGAAAACGGTTTTAACTCTCATTTATTTTATTTTCTTCCGTTTGAGCACATTCTTCTTTCAAACGGGCTTGAAATTGACTCTCTTTTTAGGTTTGCAAAATCAGAGATGGGCTCGGGGATTTTCTGCGAGTGGGGAAGGTGTTAGGCACCCCACGTCGTCCGTTTGACACTCTCAATTTTAGCCTTTTTCAATTAGTTATCCTTGACAGAAATTAAAATAAAAGAATACAAGAAATTAAATTGTTTTCAAATTCATATGTTGGAATCTAAAGGTCCAAGCATGTTTCAGGTGGGTTCCCACCTTCCGCGTCTCGCGTTTTCAGATTTCGACGTATGGATTATCACTGCATTGATTTTGTCTTTTCTAGAAATAAGATTTGCCAGGGGGAAACCGACCTATTGCAAATCTTACTTCTGATTTAATAGAGCAGAATCTTTTATTGCCGAGACTCAATTTATAGGCTACTTTGAAATTGCCATCAATCGGTCACATGCTACTTTTAGGTTTCGTAAACAATATATTTATATATGTATACAAAAAAAGATATTGAATGACTGATTTTTGAATATTGAAATTGAAAGGGGGGACGCCCCCTGTGCTAGATTACATGATGCTTATCTTGGGTGGCAATTCGGTCTCACTATTTTCAAGTTATATCAACGTTGTCGCTATAAAAATACAATTTACCGGTCCTCGGTTGGACTGTAATTGAAAAGAATGACTGAATTTTTGTGGGTTTTGGACTTAGGCAAAAGCTTTTTCGGTGTTCTTTGTGGAGAAGCAAAGGCTTTTTTTTTTTTTTGGGGGGGGGGGGGGGGGGGGGGGGGTTTGGAGCATGAAGCTTTGGTTTTTCTGGACTGATAAATGAGAGATTTGCTCTCGGCTTTTAGGCTGGGAGAGAGTAGGGATTTTTCTATCTTTCTGGAATCAGAGATACAGAGAGGTAAGAGATTTTTGCTTTGTTTTCCTTCGGATCCCCCCGAAATGCAGCAAGGCTGCTGCATTTTATAGGCATGTGAAAGTGTAGCGTGGAAAATGATACGGTGTGGTACGTATGGGTGAGCCGGAGTATTAATTTCCCACCAACATTTGAGATGCATTGAGAAAAAGGGGTGCCGGCAATTAAATTGCACCATGGGTTGAAGCTCCACCGAGTTTTCAATTGGAAAATTGAATATTTAATTCAATTATTTGTTCCACTGGGATTCCTCAATTACTCCGCCCGGTCTGCAATGCTCTTGACAGATGTTCAAAACAGAGTCCGATCAAGGCGCAGGAACAATCAAACTTCTTATTTTAATGACCGGAATAATATGATATGATGCATGTAATTAATGCACTTGACATGTGAATCGTAGGACAAAATGTCAAAATGACTCTGCATTGATTTTAATTCACAATTCCCAGCCGCCTGCCACTTGCTTTCCTTTTCCTGTTCTTTTTCTTTTTTTTTTTGGTCGTGCAATAATGGGGCAAGTGGATTGAAAAATGATTCAGCGCATTCGCGCACATGTGACGCATAATACTCCGCAATGCGCTTTTGATTGAGCTCTCTGCCGGTGTCCAATCGGGACCCAAACACAGTTAAAATTCTTGTTGCGACGTGGAGATAAATACATTGAAACTGACGATGTTCAATGTCGAAATCCCGAGTTGTCGAGACAAATTTGGGTGTCAACAGGGAGCGGATGAGGTCCTTCAACTTAGAAGAAGTGACAGAAATGTACAAGAACTAGATGAAAACGAGTTTGTGTCGGAAGATGACAAGGAAGAGGAAGATGAGAATTATGAGTTTGAGTCTGATGGAGAGCAAGTCTTGGAGGGATATGGAGAAGATGAGGAGTGATTGACTATTGATTTTGTGCTACTTACTTTCATTTGGTTTTGAACTTAGAGCGTCAAACTTTGTAGTTGACTAACTATTTTGTTTTACTTAGTTTGTATGTTTTTATTTGATGATGTGCTACTTATGTTATTCTATTTACTCAAAACTTATGAAAGATGAAGGAGAATATATATTTAAAAAAAAAAAAAAATCCGACTAGCCGACTAATCCCCTAGTCGTTAGTCAACAACCAATTGACCTGGGACCGACTAGCGACTTTCAGAACACTGTACAATAGACATTCTCATAGCCTCATACATAGTTCACATAAAGGTATGCAGTTCACATAGACAATTTACATAGCTTAACTACACAATTCACATGGACCCACAACAAATAGATAGTTCTCATAGACAATTTTCATAGCCCAATAGATAGTTCTCATAGCCTCGTTTCACGGTTATCATAGACAATTCTCATATGAACTATCGATTATAGCCTTATGAGAATTGTTTCCAAAGGATAGTTCTCATAAACAATTCTTATAGCATGAACTACCGGTTATAGCCTATGCGAATTGTTTGCACTAGACAATTCTCACAATTCTCATAACCCAATAAACAGTTCTCATAGCATGAACTATCGGTTATAAACTATGAGAATTGTTTACAATAGACAATTCTCATAGCTCGATAGACAGTTTTCAAAGACAATTCTCATAGACTAATAGACAGTTCTCTTAGCCTTATCTCACAAGTTCTCATAGATAATTCTTGTAGCCCAAAAGACAGTTCTCACAGTCTTATTTCATTGTTCTCAAAGAGGGAATTTTTTTTATTACAATAGACAATTCTCATAACCCAATAGACAATTCTCATAAACAATTATTATAGCACAATAGATAGTTCTCATATCTCATCTCACATTTCTCATAGACAATTCTCGTAGCTCAATATGCAGTTCTCATAGCCTCATTTCTCATAGAGGGCATTTTTGTTACAATAGATAGACAATTCTCATAGTATTATACATAGTTCACATAGTGTTATGCAGTTCACGTAAACAATTCACATAACCCAACCACACAATTCACATGGACCCACAACAAATAGACAATTCTCATAGCCCAATAGACAGTTCTCATACCCTTATCTCACAGTTCTCATAGACAATTCTTATAGCTCAATATACAATTCTCGTAGCCTCATTTTACAGTTCTCATACATGGAATTTTTGTTACAATAGATAATTCTCATAGCCTAATACATAGTTCACATAGCTAGAGTTATGCAGTTCACATAGACAATTCACAAAGCCCGACCACACAATTCACATGGACCCACAACAAATAGACAGTTTTCACAGAAAATTCTCATAGCCCAATAAACAGTTCTCATAGCCTCATTTCACAGTTCTCATGACAATTCTCATATCATGAACTATCGATTATAGCATATGAGAATTTTTTACAATAGACAACTCTCATAGCCCAATAGACAATTCTTATAGTCCAATAGAAAGTTCTCATAACCTCATTTCACAGTTCCTATAAAAGGCATTATTGTTACAATAGACAATTCTCATAGCCTCATACATAGTTCACATAGGGTTATCAATTTACATAGACAATTCACATAGCCCAACTACACAATTCCCATAGACCCACAACATTTAAAATACACAGTTTATATAGGCTTATCATACAGAGTTCACATAGGGTTATGCAGTTCACATAAATAGTTCACATAGACAGTTCACATAACCCAACCATACAGTTCTCATAGCCTCATCTCACAGTTCTCATAGGCAATTCTTATAGCCCAATAGACAGTTCTCATAGGCCCACAACACTTCAAAATTAATTTTTTCTATACGTAATTGCATAGTGAATATAGATCTCATTCATAGATCTTGTTGAGTAGATTTAAAAAATATAAGATTTACTGAAAACGGACATGTACAATAATTATGACATTTTAAAGTTCATAGTGTAAGCGAAAAAAAATGAATGACTTAATAGTAAATAAGCATAAAAACAAGTAAGTCAGTCTATGCGTGGCTATCTAGTTTTGGTAAAATATTTCTAGGTTGGGATCCACGTGGCTATCTAGTTTTGGTAAAATATTTCAGGGTTGGGATCTAACAGAGCCTAAAAAAGAGGGGAAGCCTCTAATTTTCTATTTTAAAATCCGAAATGTGTACATTTTAGTTTTCGTAAGGAAAGACAAGGAATCGCACAGTGCCGTACGGATGAGACTCGCGTTTTGTGTGATAGGAGAATACTTGGAAAGTGGATGGCAATTTGTGGTGGTGGCTATACGAAAAAACATGATAGATTAATTATGGCATAGACTCCTATAATATGTCCTCCTCGCCAAAATGTCCAAAGTAAATTTGAAGACCAAATCTCAGAAAAAGACAATGGATCCCTCCAAAAAGTAAAAAATAGTTGAAGAAAAGATAAGATAAATTACAAAATCTTCCCTCAATATGTGTCACATCCGGTCTCCAAAATGGGAGAAAAACTTGCCGGTTGGGTACCACCACGTCGTACCCAACGTGCATCTCGGCTGTCGAAAATTGTTTTGGATAGTTCGGATTTTAGAGAGATCTAGAGAGAGAGGAGAGAGAGAGAGAGAGAGAGAGAGAGAGAGAGAGAGAGAGAGAGAGAGAGAGAGAGAGAGAGAGAGGAGAGAGGAGAGAGGGGGAAGAAATTTGAACTATCCAAAACACTTATAGACGGCCGAGATGCGTGTTCCGACACCACATGTGTGGTACCCTATTTGGACCAAAATTCTTTGGCCGAGATGCGCATTCTGACACCACATGTGCGGTACCCTATTTGGACCAAAAATTTTCTCCCATAATATTAGAGATGCATTGAAGATGTTCTTATACTTTCAAAGGTTAGTTCACCTCTCATTTTTATTTTTTTTTTATTTTTATCAAAAGTATCCATAAAACTACAATATTGTGAATTCTAATCAAAGGTTAGAGGTCCACCTCTCCTTTTTATTTAGCAAAAATAAAAATACTTTGAATTCGAAAATAGTCTAATCAGTTTGTCATTTGGCACTTGTACCTCATTAACTCACTGTTTGCTTGAATATATAGCATAGATGACAACACTATACACACAAATAAAACATTTGAATTTCAAACTAATTGGGGCATCTTGAAAAAATTAAAAGATTTTAATCATTTTGGTCCCTCACGAAATAAGATTTTCTAAATGACCCACATACAGGAGCCGGAGGAAGTAATAAAGATTTTCTAAATGACCCACATATAGGAGCCAGAGGAATTAATAAAGATTTTCTAAACAATATTTTCTAACTAATATTTTCTAAATGACCAACATATAAGAGCCGGAGGAAGTAATAAAGATTTTCTAAACAATATTTTCAAAATGATATTTTCTAAATAATATTTATAGGAGCCGGAGGAAGTAATAGAGATTTTCTAAATAAGATCCTCTAAACGACTCAATATTATGCATATAAATATGCCATTGTTTTAGGATTTCTTCATAAGTTATACAAGACATATCGAAGATGGAGATGAGAAATGGTGAGGAAAACAAAGAGCTACTCCTCTCTCAAGCTCACATATGGAATCACATGTTCCATTTCATAAACTCCATGTCTCTAAAATGTGCAATTCAACTTGACATACCAGACATCATCAACAACCATGGCCGACCCATGTCTCTCTCTCAACTTGTTGCTGCACTTCCTATTAACCCCTCCAAATCTCACTGTGTCTATCGCCTCATGCGCATTCTAGTCCACACCGGCTTCTTCACCAACGAGAAAATCACGGAGACCATCGACGAAGAAGGTGTTAGACACAGAAAAGCTTTTTGGTTTTCTCAAAATCTTCTATATTATTTTGTCATTTTTACTAGGAACCAAAACCATTTAATTCGTGATAACATTTTAATTTCGTTCTATCCCCTTTTTTAACATGTGCTTTTCTTAATTAGATGTGCCCTTTTGTTTTTTTTTTGATCGGCAACAAAATTTTATTAAGACTCGACAAAGGGTACATCGAGGGTAAAGAGAGCCAAGACCAACACGAGTATAAGGCCAAGGCAAAAGAAATTCCAGCGAAAAGCTGAAATAAGAAGAAAGAAAAAAGAAAAGCTCAAACAAATTTTGTATGTAGAGGAGTGGTATGGTCTAAGAAAACTTTTTTCCGAAAATGTCCAAAAGAAAGAAATGGACGGCTCAGATTCACATTTAATGGATCTGAGTCGTTCTTTTCTTTTCCTGGAACGCTTTTAGGGAAAGTTTTCATGGACCCTAACATTTTTCGTTGCACATACTTAATCTTTCTCTCAACCTAAAGATTTCAAATTATCTAAATCCGAAAGCAACAGATCATTAGTGAAGATGACAAATTAATGGGTATAGAGGGAGTACGTAATCTACCATTGATCATTTAAGGTTTCAGTAGAACATCATTTGAATCATGCAAGATTTTTAAAAGATGAATATCCGTCGGGGTCAATTGTAAAACTTTTTTTCTTAATGAAAAATGTTTAAACATTTTATCTTCTCGATATGTTGGATTGTGATTTTTTCCAAAGTTATGCTTGAATGGTGACCTCCTGTGTGGAATTCCTGAATCCGCCACTGGACCAGATGAACAAGATAAATCCCGACTTTTTTTAGGCCCAAAGCAAGCCTCATAATAGAGCCATTTTCCTGAAAAAGTTGAGGATCCGAGGTAAAAATCTTGTCTGTCATCGTGGACGACACATCGTTCAAACTTGGACCTTCGCTCTAGGCGTTAGGCATCTCCCCTCCGCTCAACTAACGTCTAGCGACTTTTTTGACGCTACTCCATGCCTCTTAAAATGTTTCTATTTTACCAAAGTAGCTATTTTATCGTGTCTTGATCATCTTATATTATTGCCATGCATATTTAATTTTGTGAATTAATTTCATGTTGCGGAAGGTTATTTGATCACACCCGTGTCCCGTCTCCTCCTAAAGGACGAGCCGCTAAGTCTCAGACCATTTTTACTGCCCACGCTGGATCCAATGTCGACAGCAACGTGGCACCACCTCAGCGAATGGTTCCAAAACGACGACCCTATCCCTTTTGAGACGGCTCACGGGAGGACATTTTGGGACTACGTGGGTCACGAGCCGCGGCGCTTCACCGAGGCAATGGCTTGCGATTCCCGGTTGGTCACGAGCGTTCTGGTTAAGGACTGTAAGGGGGTTTTCGACGGGTTGAATTCATTGGTCGACGTTGGCGGTGGGACTGGGACGTTGGCGAAGGCCATAGCCGATGCTTTTCCAAAATTGGAGTGCACTGTGTTGGATCTCCCCCATGTGGTTGCAGATTTGCAAGGGAGTGGGAACTTGAAGTTTGTCGGGGGTGACATGTTTGAAGCTATTCCTACTGCTGATGCTGTTTTACTCAAGGTAACTAGTAATTAATTTTTTCACCAATGCATTCTTTAATTAATTTGCTTGGATATTAACATAGATTATAGTACAGTATTTAGAGTTTCGTAGAGTTTTTTTTTTTTTTTTTAACCACTTCCAATTTGTACATTGTAAAAAAAAAAAAAAACGCAAATATATATAGTTAGAATCCACGTTGCTTTTTTGAAAAACAACTTCGTTCATTTGGTAAAACTGAATAAATTCATTCTAGTAAAACATGCAGTTTGGGTAAGTGATTTGTCGTGGGAACTTAAGAAACAAGAAAACTATTGGGGAAAGAGATTAAGTTATTTGCACCGCCGGAGGAAACTTTTCCAAATCAATTGCATTGCGCCTAGGCCTATCAACGGGTCGGATCCGATCCGGATCCGAGAGAATCCGAATCCGATAAGATGAGATCCGAATCCGGATCCGATATTCACAAATCCGAAAACGTTAATCCGGATCCGGATCCGAATTTCGGATATCCGATCCGAAAATCCGAATCCGATCCGAAAATCCGAATCCGATCCGGTAACTTAATTTTTTTATCCTTTCCAGCTAGCTTGCTTGCTTACCGTTCGGATTTGATCCGGATCCGATCCGGATCCGATTAGCTTGGATCCGATCCGGATTTTATTACAACTTTTGGTTCCGGATTATCGGATCTGAAATATCGGATTCGGATCCGGATCAAATCCGATCCGTTGGCAGGCCTAATTGCGCCATATTCCCAAACGGTGGTCCCAAGTAGAACATGGATATGTGGCACAATACAATCGATTTGGAGGAAACTTTTGTTTCCACCGGTGGTGGAAATAATCTAAACTCTTTCCAAATGATAAGAAGGCAACAGATATGTATACCAAGGGCATTTAGGTTAAAGCTCTGATATGTAAATGTAAGTGTACAGATCTCACCAAATGATAAGAAGGCAACAAACATGTTTACCAAGGGCATTTAGGTCTATTTCCACCAAAAAGTAACGCCATTTGAGTAAAGTGGATGCGAGGAAAGAATCTCGGAATTAGTTTGAAAAGTAAAGGAGGACAGTGCAATTTCAGAAAGCAAATGTGAGATATCTGTATTTAAATCTCAGGGGAGGTGAGTGGAATTTTCCCTAAATATTATATATCCACCAATATTCTTCTCCTTTTTCGACCCTAGCTACCAAATTGCATAACTTAAATAGCATTTTTGACTTCTAATCACTTCACATGTCCAAGATCTAATATGTGCCTTAAGAAAATGTAAAAACTCGGAGTATAAAACTAATTTTGATAGATCGATATTCTTAATGTGTACAACTATCAGTGGATATTGCACGATTGGAGTGACGAGGAGAGCGTGAAACTACTAAAGAGATGCAAAGAAGCAATTCCAAGCAAAGGAGGGAAGGTGATAATCATAGACATCAATGTTGAGAACAACAAGAAAGGAAATGATGACAAGTCGATCGAAACACAACTCTTCTGGGACATGCTGATGATGGCTATGGTCATGGGGAGGGAGAGAACAGAAAAAGAATGGGCGAAGATCTTTGTTGATGCCGGTTTCAGCGACTATAAAATCACTCCCGTTCTGGGTTTGAGGTCTCTCATTGAGGTTTATCCATGATGAATTTAATTAGTACAATTTTTTTTTTTTGTTAAGAAACAATGATCATGGCCTGCAATAACCTATTTTAATGTTGGAATTTTATGGGTTCTGTAATAATTAAAGTATAAAGTTTTAAACTCCGATTTTCTGATTTCCGATTACTAGGTCTTATGTTGTATAAAGGGAATTGTTTAAGGTAGTAGTTGTGGGACAATTCGTACGTAAGTTTTCCATGTTTAGAAGATGGATAACTCAACTGCATGGGAATCAGGGAAGTCACACGGACATAATAATTCAAATTACTCCTCCGTCGCAAAATTTTTATCCGGTTCGCAAAATGAGAACTTTAAAATAATACAAAATTTTCAAGAAAAATTCAATATTTCTTTAACAAGTTAGTAGATATCAATGAGTACTTTTAATTTATGAAAGAAGTTTGAAAATTTTATTTTAAAAGACTTATTATTTTTGGATCGGACAAAATTTTTTGGGATGGAGAGAGTAAAGACAAAAGCTTACCAGAAGATTGGCCTGGTTTCAAAGTTGCTTACTTTAGCTGTAAATAAAGAGGAAACTCTGAATGAAGTATTTACCAGAAGATTGGTGGTTTCTGTATCAAAATATATTTATAAAAACTTGGAGTTAACAATTAACTCGTAGAATATTAGTGGTTAACTTAAGACTAAGTAACATTTTGCAGAGACTGAGTGGCTGGGTTATGCTAACTTCAATTAATTTTTAAATTAGTACTTCAAGAGGAGAGATTGGGATCTCATTCCAATGGCTGTCATTTGGGCTATATGGAAGCTAAGGAATGCTTGTGTCTTCGAGAGAGCTACCACAGATTGGGATAAATCCGCAGAAATTGTGAAGATTAGAGTTGCTTTATGGGCAAAATCCGATTCTGGAATCAAAGACTTCTCAATTGATGATTTCCTTTTCAGGCTCAATAGCATTTTGGACTCTCTTTAAATTGCTATTGCTACTGCTTGTTTTCAATTTTCTTCCCGTTGGCATCTTGCCAACTTTTTGGGTCGTTTTGGGAGTTCTAGTGAGGCTTTGCTCCTCCTTGTTGTGTTGTCTCCCTTTCTTCTCTTTTAATCTTTGTAATGTTTTCAAAGATTAATAAATTTTTTCGCCGTTCAAAAAAAAAAGAGGAGAGATTGTTTTAGCTAGAACTACAATAAAACTAGTAATAAAGTGGTGAAAATCTAAAGAAAAGAAGTATAGGGTTTTGAATCCACCACAACCTCATAAACAAATAATATAAAAATCTAGTTTACTATTCAAATCAATTATGATAATGCATGATCTTGCACCCTTTATCAATAATCGTCAGAAATTTCTCTCAGTTTGTCTATCAGCATAGAATATTGCATAGCATAGGTGGCTCCACGTACCCCCTTATTGAAGGGTGGTCACCTGAACACCCTAAAAATTTGTTTTGTTCCAAAATACATGTAAAAATTTTAGTTTTAGTTTAGATAGCCATTGTTGAACACCCTACTCACAAATATTTGAACACCCTACTAAAAAATATTTGAACACTTAGCTCAACAAATCAGCCCACAAATTAATTTTATGTAAACAACTAACTAAAATCTAAAGCCTTCCCGTAAATGGTCGATGTACACTCTAAAACCTTTTATATTTTATACATTTATATCAGGTTTTGTTTTAACATTTATACCACGAATACTCATCAATCCTGGTAATTCACAAGAAAATCCTTAATACACCAGTTCAAAACAAAGTACACACTCTCTACGGCAAAAATTAGGAAAATCAAGAAACAAAAGTATTTATTGGATTGATATCATCCTGTGACTTCTCTTTGAACAACAATCAACTCTCTATATGAGAAAATAAATATTCGTGTGAACCTATTTAGCACAAAATTTTTAACAATAAGTATTAGTGTATTTGTCTCCTGATTTAGTTTTACTTGACCTAATAACCATAGAATTCGCTAAGAAAATTTGTGATATCTTATGTATTTTCATATCATTTGGCCTCATTATTCACATTAATATATGAAAAATTCGTATGTATATACTAGTTAGTAGAACTAGTAGAGTTAAGGTAAATCTTGAACACCCTGTTCAAATTTTCTGGAGCCGCCACTGCATAGTGTGGATGCCCACCTTTTCAGGAGCGTCGCCACATAGAATGGGTCTATCGTAACGAGAACTGGGCATTTGTATAGAGTCGAGGTGTCGGTTCCGGCACACCTTTATGAGGTCGATCGCGATAGAGTCGCCACTTGGTTTATGGTTTACCAAGAAACCTTTAATCGGGATCCAACGTTCAGGAGCCAAAGGTACAGTGAGGGGAAGGTGTTAGGCGCCACTCTCTACCCGATCTTGCGACCGGCCTTTACTTTGCTTAACCAAGAACACTTTATCCATTCGTTATGGTTTTTACAAGTATTTTAGCCATTAAACAGTTATGGGGGCCAAAAGTGATGAAGGCATTCGAGATACATGCTGAAAAGAAGAAGGAAATAAACCAAGAGGTTCTACTGTTGAACCTTCTGGTAGCCGACATTCAACAAATGTTGGCCGACACAGTTAACAGCGGCCGCTGTTCTAACACCATTCGGTCATATATGCAATACGATAACATTCAGACATACATTATGCCGGCTGCTGTGCCTCGTTTTTACACCATAATAACAGAAGAATGGAAATAAAAATGTAAAGGGGGCTAACCAGCCATGCGGGTTATTGGTAACAACCCAATCTGTTATGGATTTTATCGCCGAACACCTGTTCAATCCTACAACACAAACGCCCCTACGGATCTTGGGAACAATGAATCACA
>OY978218.1:32169219-32366719 GCA_963854785.1 Vaccinium vitis-idaea
TCACAAAATTTGTGTTCGCTTTCTATATTTATACATGCATAATTTGAATATTTGCCCTAAGACCTTGGGCTGATCTTGCATACTATCCAATATTTTTTCTATTTTCTTTTAACCATTTTCATCCACTCTTTCTCTGCATATAATTTTCTTTGCACATTGGAACATTTTCCTCTTTTTATACCACTATATACATCAATATAAATCTCTAAACTTGATTAACATACCATACAAACTTAGATTCCAAACGGAAAAATGTTAAACATGATACAGCACAACATTTGGCAATCCATTACAATTTCAGACAACCCATAGATGAAGAGAAAAAGTGATATTATTCATTTTTTCAATATCCAACCACATTTGAATTCTGCTAATCAGTAAGCAATGGGCCTTTTCCTACTAGGATAAAGTGCAAAATATTAAGCTAGCAGTTTATGTGGAAAGCGTCGAATTTTGGGGCAACAATTTTCTTTTTTCTTTTGACTTTTTCCCTTTTGATATCAATCATTAATCGTATATGGGCAAGGGCAATATCTTCTTGCCGATCCTATCAAATGATCTGAAGGGTATTTATTAAGAAGACAACATATAGAAATTACGATTACTTGTTTGTTTGTAAATTTTGATATAAAAAGTGCAATGCCTTCTTTCTTTAGTAAATTAATAAGACAACATTTACAAATTACAACTGTCTTATCTGGTTCTTAGTTTTGAGACAAAAAGAGCAAAGCATATTTTTTTTTTATAGTAAATTGAGGTTAATAAATTTTGAAAGGCACCAAATATAGAATGAACCAAAATAATGAAAGTCCTACTGTACGACTCTCTCGGTCCCAAAATTATTGTCCCCATTTTACTATTTGGAACTCTTAAAAAAATAGCTATATTGTTTTAATTAATTTTTCCGTTTCAAATATGAATCTTGCTTTTTCAAAGGTCGTTCGAGCTTGATAAAAATTTAAATTGTTAAACAGATGACAAATTAAAAGATACGATAGTACAATTTTCTGAAAAATGTAAATAATGAAATGTGGTCATTTATTTTGCATAGGAGAAAGCAAGTCACAATGGCCCACTGAAAATAAAAATAAAAATAAAGCATGGCTTATTGAGGTATGAACACGTGGAAGAGGAGGAAGACCAAATATTGCTTGTTTGAATGTTCCACTTATAACTAGTTAACTACCGTATTACACGTGGGCTTCTGCCAAAGGATATACTTTTTTTTTTTGGGAAAATGACCAATAAATGGTTTTAAAACTAATAATACCAATTACATGGTACGATTTTTAGAAATACCCAGATTGATGACAAGGAGAAAAAAAATTCCACATAAGTGGTAAGGCCTACCTAAATTGTCCAAACTACCCTCTAAGCCTTTGAACCCCTAATATTTCGGCCCCAAACAAAAACAGAGAATGGAGAGACCTGTGAGAATAAGATGACGAAGAGTTCCACACCAGCACTTCGACGAAGACCACCACCACCGGCAATCATGACGCCACCACCATCGCATAGCATACCGACAAAGAAGACGCTTCCACTTCCGTCGAGGAGGAGACCTTGTTCTTGAACTCCGACGAGCTTCAAATACGTAGACGAGGTTTCGAAGCATACACAACGAAGGTCTCTCTCTCTCTCTCTCTCTCTCTCTCTCTCTCTCATTGTTTCAATTAGTTATGCTAAAAAATTAGGGTTCAATTTCAGAAACCCGAGATTGAGTTGCTGGGGTTACAAAAATTCTGACGATTCCCTAAGTTCCAGTGGTTCTTTGATAATTTGATTTGTTAACCCTTAATTTGAACTTGTTCAAGTTTTCTTTCTTTGGCAGCGGAAAAATTCGGACTAATTACATAGAAAGAATTTTTGAATTACCTGCTGTGACCTTTTGTTGGAGGATTGCTTATTTTTTGCTTCTTTGTTGATTGTATAATTAGGATGCATCTATCTACTAGTGCTTCAAACGTAAATATCATAGTTTGTGAGTAATCACGTATTAGGAATTAGGATCGAAGGCTTGAGAGGGTTGTACCAGAAACTTCACTTTCCCAAGATTTGTGGTACATTATCGCTAGGTAAACGCGAAAAAAGTTTGATTTTTTTGTGTTACATGCATTTTCCTTCATTATCTACTAATCTAAATTGTTCTAGATTAAAGCAGTTATATGGGGCCAAAGAAATGCGTCTGGTTTTTGCTACGCATTAATAGTTATAATTACAGAACACTATGCTTGTGGTATAGAAGTCTATGTTCTGTACCTTCTCCCGCTTGATGTTTCTTTGTAATCAATGGTAGCAATGCCAGCTTTGGGTGTTCACGCCTCATCTGTAATGCCAATTGCGTTATGCCTTTGTTTCCTTCCAGATTGGGTCCCCCTTAGGAGGCACACTTGATGTGGACGGGAAACTGCATGTATCGAGGGACCGGAGGGATAAGTCTGAGTCAAAATGGATAGGACACATAGATAAAAAAAAAAATAAAAAAATCAGAGCAAGTCTATAACTCAACGAATCACAGTCCATTACTCGTTAGTGCCAATGCCGGAATCTGAGAGCCTGAATGCCTGATGTGTATGCTTTTCTAGTGGTTTTGATACCTTATACACAGTTCTCAGGAATGCGAGAGGGTTCATGAAATGACAGTTGAGTTTTATAGTGTGAGTCACCTCCCAGAATTAGCTGTTTCATTACTGCTTTACGGTGAATGCAATGTCGCAAGCAACTTGATTGATGAAATGCTCGTGCGAGATGCAGATTCTCTTGGATTGGTTTGATAGCTGGGTTTGTGAGGTGAAAATCATTTTGTGAGGTATTCATTGGCAAAAGTGGGTCCTCAAAAGAGACATTGCTTTGTGGGCATATCATGCCAATGCGTAGAGTTTATTGGCTTCCGTATGAACTGTGAAAGTTGGACGTGAAAGCTCTGCTTCTCGGGATTTTGGTAGACGTTTGGAATGATGGCATTCAGTCCCTCAGCTGGAAAAGCTAGGTACTATTTTTTACAGAAGAACATGTTCAGTTTAGTATATTACGTATGCTGATATGTAATAAAGTTAGCTCACTACAACACCTGTCTATCATTTGTCTTTAAATTCTATAATCTCATTCACTATCAAACCACCTTTTTCTTTCATACATACTGCTCATTTTAAGGTTCTTTTGTGCACAGGTACACATATTTTCAAGAAAAGCAAGGACAGAAGCCAATCTCTAACAGTGACAAGCATTATTAGTTTTGATTGGAGCATGAATCGGAACCTCGGTGAACACCACCTTCACAAGCAAACTCGTCTATGAAAACACCAACCCATCAGTCACTGCCATTAAGCACATAAGTCTGCTCATATGCTTCCTGGGCATGAATCGAAATGTTACGTATTAGAGTTGTTAAAGAAGAGAGGAGTATGAATGGATTGAAAAACTTCTTGTAGATGATGTGAATAAAATTCGTCATAATCTATTGCTTCTTGTTTGGAAGATATCCCTCCTTTTTTTTTCTTTTTGTATTCGAAAAAATATGTATTACAACGCCATTGCAGTGGATAAATGTAATGATGTTTGTTTGTTTGTTTTTTTTTTTCCATCTTTCAAAACTTCAAACTTGATATGCTATGTGCTTGTGATTATGATGAGAATGACCCAACTTTGTGAATGGTAATTAGAATGATAATTGGCTGGCTTTGGCTTTGTGCTTATGTTATTGTTATTGCTGTTATTTGTTGAGACGCTTAACGTCGGGTTAGGACAAAAAACAAGGGAGATGCTGTCCAAATTTTTCCAAAAAATAGAATGACCCAGCTTTATGAATAGATTTTGCTTTATGTATGGTTTTTTTTTTTTTGAACTGGTGCTTTATGTATGGTTGAATCAAACTTTTTTGAGAGAGATTTTGTGGATTGCACTCTATCTGAATTACAGTTGCATCATCCATGAAAAAAATTGCACTCTGTCTCAAAATGTTTGCATCAAAGTTAGGCCAACCTGCCTTTTAGGATATAGTCAAATCAAACTTTTTTAGAGAGATTTTGTATGTTGCACTCTATGTTCGATATACTTGCACCATTACTCTAAAAAAAAATGCACTCTGTTTCAAAATATTTGCATCCATGTTAGGCCAACCTGCCTTGTAAGGTATAGTCAAATCAAATTTTTTTAGAAAGATTTTGCGTGTTGCACTCTATCTTTGATATACTTGCACCATTACTCCAAAAAATGCACTCTGTCTCAAAATGATTGCAGCCATGTTAGGCCAACCTGCCTTGTAGGATATAGTCAAATCAAACTTTTTTTTGAGAGATTTTGCATGTTGCACTCTATGTTGGATATACTTGCACCATTACTCTAAAAAATATTTGCATCCATGTTAGACCAACTTGCCTTGTAAGGTATAGTCAAATCAAAATTTTTTAGAAAGATTTTGCGTGTTGCACTCTATCTTTGATATACTTGCACCATTATCCCAAAACATGCACTCTGTCTCAAAATAATTGCATCCATGTTAGGCCAACCTGCCTTGTAGGATATAGTCAAATCAAACTTTTTTAGAGAGATTTTGCATGTGGCACTCTATGTTGGATATACTTGCCCCATTACTCTAAAAAAATGCACTCTTTTTCAAAATATTTGCATCCACGTTAGGCCAACCTGCCTTGTAAGGTATAGTCAAATCAAACTTTTTTAGAAAGATTTTGTGTGTTGCTCTCTATCTTTGATATACTTGCACCATTACCCCAAAAACATGCACTCTGTCTCAAAATAATTGCATCCATGTTAGGATGCTATGAAAGCTCATGGTGTAAACCCAATTTAGGGATATAATTTGTTGCACCATAATTGAATTAGGTTTGCAACTTATATGAATCAACATTGCTCCTTACCTCAAATATTTGCATCCATGTTAGGCTAACTTGCCCTGACAGAGTATTGTCAAACCAAACTTTTTTTTCCAAAAGATTTTGCATATTGCACTTTATATTCAATATAATTGCACCATACATTAAAAAAATTGCACTCTGTCTCTAAATGTTTGCATCCGTGTTAGGCCAACATGCCTTGTAGGGTATGGTCAAATCAAACTTTTTTTTAGAGATTTTGCGTATTGCACTCTATCTTCGATATAATTGCACCGTACATGAAAAAAGTTGCACTCTATCTCAAAATGTTTGCATCCATGTTAGGCCAACTTCCCTGACAGAGTATGGTCAAATTAAATTTTTTTACAGAGATTTTCTATCTTCGATATATTTGCACCATACATTAAAAAAATTGCACTTTGTCTCAAAATAATTGCACTGTTAATATAAAAGAATGCACTCTGTCTCAAAATGTTTGCATCCATGTTAGGCCAACATATTGTCAAATCAAAATTTTTTTTTCCAGAGATTGTGGTGTATATTTTTTACCTCAAAGTTGTTTGTGTATCCCATGTCCGTCCACTGCTTTCATTGGTATACGTCTGGAAAAAATTTGACATGGTTCACTTGCTTTTTATGGTTGCATTGTGTGTGATATTAAAAAGTAGGTTGTTCTGGATAAAATTTGACAGCATATCCCCTATTTTCTTGCCCAGCCCGACGTCTCATCAGACAGTCTACAACAACAAGAAACACAGTTCATATTATTTGGACTCATGCAGAGTCATGGTCATATCATATCAATTATCCATTACAATTGAAACAAAAAGAAAGAAAAAATAACGGCATTCACTATGTGAACAAGACAAATTCTGAACTCAGGTTTTACATATGTCCAAAAAGAGTACAAATGACCTGAGCATCAACATTTGCAACATTTAACGTAGCTCTGTACAAAAAAAAAAGAAAAAGAAAAAAAGAAGAAGCCGCCTAAGTGTCTAGCATCGCTGTTTGGTTTTTCTTGGCCAGAGGCTGCATATCTCACCATCCTCCTCTTTCTTGTTGTCCTCATCATCATTCTCATCATTCTCACCCCTGCTGCTCTCTTATGGCACATCGTCATCATCACTGTAAGAAGCGATGTCGAGTTGTAGTCTAAAAGGTTACTCCCCCATGTCCTGCTGAAACTTTCCCACCTTGAGCTTGCATTGGGGCACACTGCACGAGGGACAAACCGAAAAAATATCAAAAGGCAGAATAAGAGAAAGAAGAAGACATGATGAGAAGAAAGAGAGAATGAACATGTGTCCTAGGAGCAAATTTAGAAGGTTTCGAGTAAAACGTCTAAACAGAAACTTTTAGTTGAAACCTTTTCAAGTCAACAATGAGGTACTTTGGAAAGGGTTAGATTTTTGGCTGGCACATTTATGGTAATTATTGAATTAAAGGGACCTCAAGGAAGCATGAGGAACTCAATGTCTGAAAATAGTAGTGTTTAAGCTCCACATTTGCATTGTAGCAATGTCCATCATGTAATTAAATCACAGCAAGATCATGTCATAGTAAACACTAAACACATCCCTGAAGGATAATTGCCGACACTTCTCCATGTGATGAAGATATTAACAGTTTCTCATTTTTTAGCACTATGCATGTTTTCATGTGCAACATGTCTTCAGCCCCAGCAACCCATCAACCCCCCCCCCCCCCCCCCCAAAAAAAAAAAAAAAAAACAATGAACAAGAACAAAAACTCATCTTATCTTCCTAAAACAAAACATTAGCCGCATGCTTCAGGTAGAATTAAAACCACAAGACATGTTGGATGAAGACAATAAAGAATAAATCTGTGTTGTAGATCAAAGAGGAAAAAATATGAAGAAATTGCAAAGCATAGAAACAACCTTATTCATTGAAGGCATTGCATCGCTAAACTTAACCGGTAATGAGCAGTACTTGCCTACACAAGCAACAAGAGGAAGTGAGGTGTTTTTTTATTTTTAAAGTATCTTAATGGAAAGCACGAAGGAATGACCAACCAACTGCCGAAATGCCCTCTGGATCAGAAGAATGGGGACGGGTTATGAAGATAAAAAAAAACCCTTGAGGAATTAGATTAATAATCAAGCAAAAATGACTAAACAAGATGAAAGTCTACCTCCAAATATCGAAATGAGCTTTTTTGTTTACGTGAATCAAAAGCCAGATGGTTTTCTCTGACTTACGGTGAGAGCTTCTGAAAGGAGTTTATGGCTGGGTAAAATGTTAGGCATACAAATTGAAAGAAACAGAGAGACGTAGTCAGAGAGCGATCACGAGAGAGAGAGAGAGAGAGAGAGAGAGAGAGAGAGAGAGAGAGAGAGAGAGAGAGAGAGAGAGAGCAGGGACAAAAAAAATACCTGGGCTGATCGGAGCGGTCGCCGCCGGCGTATGATTAGATCATCAGAGCTGGTGACGGAACACAATGGGGGAACTGATTGAGAAGGGAGTAGTGGGTTTGGAAACTAACCCTAGCATGTGGGAACTGAGCTACAGAATACGGTTCCCAAAATTTCAAGTGCGCCCTAAGCACGATTTTGAAGATCTGAAGGAAGAGAGGTTGTAAAGGGAGTGAAAGAGGTAGAGGTTTGATTTGGGGAAAAAAAAGAACGAGGGTATTTTCGGCAGTGCACGGGAAATATACCATGTATGGCTAATTTTTTTTTTTTCCCTTGCCATGATTTGGGCATTTGTGAAACCATGGCCTCCTTCTAGTCATTTTTTTCCCTTTTTGCCATGTTTTGGTCATTTTCCCTTTTTTTTTTTGGTTACTTCGGAAATATGCCAAATAGCCAAAGGATATACACGTACAACAATGCTATGGGTACATCACTTGTGCACCCCAAATGCACACCACCTTGAGGTGGCAAATGGGGAGAGACCCATTTTTTGGGTGAGCCCCACATTAGACTTCTCCTCATTTGAGACCTCAAGGTGGTGGACATTTGAGGTGCACAAATGGT
Organism: Vaccinium vitis-idaea; assembly: GCA_963854785.1. Taxonomy (NCBI): domain Eukaryota; kingdom Viridiplantae; phylum Streptophyta; class Magnoliopsida; order Ericales; family Ericaceae; genus Vaccinium; species Vaccinium vitis-idaea. The sequence continues at coordinate 32,177,074 of OY978218.1, forward strand.
GTACCCATATCATTTTCCTATACCGGTAAGGGAAAACAGGCATTATCCAGCTTGTATTGACCATAACGGGGCAAATAATACGTAGTCCACTACAAGAATTTGGACCAAGGCTCAATCTACTCTTCTTTTAAGAGAGGCCTAGGATCGATTGATTACGCAGAGCATCTTCAATGCATTTTTATATCTCCGTTTTAGAGATCAGACGTTACATATCGAGGGATCTTTTTGTACTTTTTGTGGAGAAACTCAGTCTTTTTTAGTGATTTGGAGACCAAAATGGAGTGTGCAGCTAAATTTTCCCTATTTTCTCAAACTTTTTGTATTTTGTGGAGAAACTCATAGTCTTGTTTAGTGATTTGGAGACCAAAATGGAGTGTGCAGCTATATATTTGGGAGACCAAAAAGTAAATTTGGAGTAAAATTACAAAAAGGACGATGAGTCCCTTTAAAATGTACAAAAAATTGAAGGGAAAAGGGAGGTAAAGTACAAAATCTGCTCTCAATATGCCACATCGGGTTTTCAAAATAGAGATATAGAGATGCATTGTTCTTATATTTTCAAAAGTCAGAGGTCTACCTCTCATTTTTATCAAGACAAAAGTACCCATAAAACTACAATTATGTTAATTCTAGTCAAAGGTTTGAGGTCCAGCTCTCCTTTTTTAATTGAGCAAAAATAAAAATACTTCGAATTCTAAATGGTCAAAGTCAATTTGTGTCACATGGCACTTCCCGATCTCTCTTCATTAAGTCACTGCTTGCTTGATGACAACACTATACACAAAAATAAAAAGTAAAGAATTCCTTTGCTTTGAATTCAAACTAACTAGGGGCATCATTGAAAAATTATAAGATTTTAATCATTTTGGTCCCTCAAGAATTTAGATTTTTCAAATGACCCACATATAGGAGCCGGAGGAAGTATATATATACTATATTATTGGTTTGAGATTTCTACCCACAGAAGTTGTACAAAGCCATAAAGATGGAGATGAGAAACGGTGAGGAAAACAAAGAGCTACTCCACTCTCAAGCTCACGTATGGAACCACATATTCCATTTCATAAACTCCATGTCCCTAAAATGTGCAATTCAACTTGGCATACCAGACATCATCAACCACCATGGCCAACCCATGTCTCTCTCTCAACTTGTTGCTGCTCTATCTATTAACCCCTCCAAATCTCACTGTGTCTATCGCCTCATGCGCATTCTAGTCCACTCTGGCTTTTTCACCGAGGAAAAAATCACAGAAACCGTCGAAGAAGGTAGACGTTGGACGTAGAAAAGCTTTTTCTTTTTCCATATCTTCTAGTACTCCTTCCATCCCATTTTCTTAGCTCACGATTCCTTTTTTTAATGTCCTAAATTATGTCCATTTTGAGTTTTCAATGGGCATAGTTGGGCATATTTTTTATTTTACCCTTTCTTGCCAAGTCACATCAATACTAAAACACTCTTTAGCTTTATGAAAAAAATTGTCAAATCAAGGATATTTTGGGAAACTAAATTATCTTCAGTCTGTAATGATGATGTTCCTTAAAGAGTTAGTTTCCCAAGGCTGCCCAAACATGTGGGATGAAGAGAGTATTTCTTAGTCATGTTTACGAAAGCAACACAAGATTCGTGAAGATGACAAATTAACTAGCATATAGTATCAACAATTTAAACTTCGATCTCTCTAGCATTTGAAGTAACTCTTCTCTCTTTTTTTTTATTTTTAAATCCCGACCTTTTTTAGGCCGAAAGCAAGCCTCATAATAGAGCCATATAGTGATGGGGTTCTCTCAATTTTCATGAAAAAATCGAGGGTCCGAGGTGAAAATCTAGTCTGTCTTTACTCATCATGGACGACACATCGTTCAAACTTGTACCTTCGTGCTCTGACTTATAGTGTCTTTGAGGGATCAATCGGCCCCTAGGTGTTAGACAGCTCTCCTCCACCCGACTAATGTCTATCGACTTTTTGACACCGCTACATACCTCTTAAAATGTTTCTATTTTGCTAATTAATTTTGTGTTGTGGAAGGTTATTTGCTCACACCCGCGTCCCGTCTCCTCCTAAAGGACGAGCCACTAAGTGTTAGACCATTTTTACTGTTCTCGCTCAATCCAACAACAACGTGGCACCACCTCAGTGAATGGTTCCAAAAAGACGACCCTACCCCTTTCGTGACTGCTCACGGGAGGACATTTTGGGATTGCGTGGGCCACGAGCCCCGGCCCTTCACCGAGGCAATGGCTAGCGACTCCCGGTTGGTCACGAGTGTGTTGATTAAGGACTGTAGGAGGGTTTTCGACGGGTTGAATTCATTGGTCGACGTCGGTGGTGGGACCGGGACAGTGGCGAAGCCAATAGCCGATGCTTTTCCAAAATTGGAGTGCACTGTGTTGGATCTCCCCCATGTGGTTGCTCATTTGAAAGGGAGTGGAAACTTGAAGTTTGTTGGGGGTGACATGTTTCAAGCTATTCCTTCTGCTGATGCCGTCTTACTTAAGGTAAGTACTTACTTTTTCACCATTTCATTGTTTAATTAACATAGATTGCAGTAATGTATTTTAGAGTTTCCTAGACCTAATTTTTTAATTTTTTTTTTCTCTCTCTTTCTTTATCCTTGTTTGATATGAAACTCACACTTGAACTGTCAGTGGATATTGCACAATTGGAATGACGAGGAGAGCGTGAAATTACTGAAGAAATGCAAGGAAGCAATCCCAAGCAAAGGAGGGAAGGTGATAATCATAGAAATGAATGTTCAGAACAAGAAGAAAGGGAATGATGATAAGTCGGTGGAAACACAACTCTTCTGGGACATGCTGATGATGACTCTGTTCATGGGGAAGGAGAGAACTGAAAAAGAATGGGAGAAGATCTTCGTTGCTGCTGGCTTCAGCCACTATAAAATCACTCCCGTCTTGGGTTTGAGGTCTCTCATTGAGGTTTATCCTTGATGAATTTAATCAGTACAATTATTTTTTTACTAAAAAGTAATGATCATGGCCCGCAGTACTCTATTTTGATGTTGGAATTTTATGGGTTCTGTAATAAAGTTTTAAGCTACGGTTTTACGGTTAATTTCCGATTACATGGAATTATTCTGTAAATTTCAATAAGATTTTTATCTAAGTCATATAAATTAAAGGAAATTGTTCCTCGGTAGTAGTTGTGGGACAATTCGTACATTAAGTGTTCCATGTCTGCAAGATGGATAATTCTACTGGGAATCGTGAAGTCACATGGACACAATAGTACAAAGACAAAAATTGATTGCTGAATAACAGATACTATCCTCAAAACTGATTGCTCCTGCCCTGGTTGCCATATTGCTGAATCTAATCAAAAGGATTCCTTGGAGAAAAGGATGATGAAAACCCCCTGGAATCCAATGAATTCGCGGTTGAAACAAATTTTGACAGGGTGGAGGGGGTAGATGAATCGCCGGAAGTTGTGGCGAATACCCCAAAGGCAGTTGACAATGGCATGCCTCTAATTGCTATTGATGACGGAAATGTGGTTCAATTTACTCCACCTCTTGTTGAAGTTGGGGTGGAAAGCTTGTGGCATTATCTGGAAAATCACATTCTTTTTGGAAGTGGTAACGTCACTATACTCAAAGGGAACTGCCACAGTCTCTCCCTTAGCAATCCATTTGGCCTAAGCTCTATCAACTTGAATCCCAGAGCCATTACCATCAATGGTCCACCGTCTTGCCAAGTGAGCCATGATTCTAGCTGGAGCAACACTAATACTGCTACTGTCATTAGTACCTGAATTCACAATGCTCAAACATAGTAGCTGACCTTAACTTGTTAAGAGAAATAGAAGATATAAGTCAGTTGAAGATATATTGAAGCTCCCAAAACCAACAAATGTGGTAGAAGAAAAAAAAACAAAAATGTGTGGTATATAGATCAGTTATCGCTGCTGCAACTCTCTCTATTTCTTCCATCTCCTCTGGGGGAATCAAGAATAGAAACATAATTATTTTGAATAAGAAGAGGCAGCTTGGACTGTAGCCAAAATAATTGGGGAAGATTACTTGGGTAATGATGAAGAGGTATTAAGTAGGATCATGATAACAAATTCGCTTGAAAAAATTGGTCATTGTCCAATGGGCGCTCAAACTTCTTCTTGAGGTCAACATACATGGGGTGTTTGCCAAGTGTCCAATGAAGATACTCACTTGGAAGATTAGAGACCTGAGAAAAAAGGAAGAAAGAGTGTGGACGGTCGATTCCACGCTGGTTTTGAAAAACTTGTTGTTTTTGAAAATGGGAGTCGCCACCCGGGTTTTTGGAAAATGGTTTAGGACCTGAGAAACCAGTTTTGAAAATGATTTAGAAAACGATTTGAAAATAATTTGAAAACCAGAGATTCGTTTTGGATTCGGGAGCCAGGTTACAAACGGGAAAGGGTTTTAATGCACCCCGCTCCACCGATGAAAAATTGGTCTTTACTAAACATTTTGTGGGATTTTTAGAAAATATTTTAATGGCAAACTTTAAACAAATAAATAATTTATCATGCAAAACAGATGATAATAATGAAAAAATAAACAACAAATAACATGGTAATCAGCATAGCAAGTAATTGAACAGAAAAATCATGATTTCAAACAGTTCACAGAGGAAAATGATTTCAGATTTCGAATTTGAAAAAGAGTATCGCACGGCACTCAAAGTGTACCGTGCAGCACAGAAGGTATGTCGCGCGATACTGCCCACACAACCAACGGTTAGATTTTCAAAAGAGTGTCGGCAGCACTCCAAGTGTACCGTGCGATACAGAAGGAGTGTCGTATGGCATTGTTTATTCAGCAAACAGTTTGAAAACTTGGTTTCGAACAGAAATGAAATGGGACCATACTTATGATCTAAAACTTCATAAAAACTAAATGTTTTGGAACCTGAAAATCATGTTTTTTTTTTTTGTATTAAAATGTTCCTCCTCAATAGATTACACCATACGATCCAATAATTTTACCGTATGGTGAAATCGGGGAGGTTATCGATTTTATTATTTCTACTGAAACATTGTTCTACCAAGTACAAGAGTGATATGGAGGAATTACCTTATGCTTAGTATCACCCCTCAGAGTACCAAAGCCATAGGCTTTGGCACAAAAATGGAAATTCCAGAACAGAGCCTCCTGGAACGAGTTCCCCCCTGGAACTTCTGATATCGGCTTGGACCTCCTTCGTGCTTTTGAACTTGCTTCAATACGGCAATGAGGTTGCTTGGTTTTTGGGGGCTAACGGAATAAAGAACGACCGAGATACGATTTTGGGCCGGATCAGGATATCGGGGATTCCGATTGGGTTTTCGACTAGGTTTTCTTTGGTAAGGCTTAGGGAGTATTTCTGGAGGTGGAGAATAATAGACATTCATTGCGGTTATCGCGAAAGAGATTCGCGTTTGCCACAGTAAACGCCTTTGCTTCAAGTTCTTCTTTCACATGCTAGTGCAATCAAAAGTATTTCAAAGGAAAAGATAGAAGTAGGTGGTTTAGGATATGGGTAGAGCTTTGGACAGAATATAGGAGAGGTTTGTCATGGTTTTTCTCTGATTTTTCATTCTTCTACTTCTCCCAACCAATCGGTATATATATTGATGCCTGACATGAGAGGAGGGAACAAAGGTCAACAATTCAAGCTGTTGGGTTTGCTATAAAAGTGGATTTGATGCCTGACAGTGCCGTGCGGCACAGAAACTGTACCGTGTGGTACAGAAACTGTGTTGCTCGGCACATTTCCATTGCCAAAGTTCAAAAAGCATGTCGTGCGTGACTGAGCAAGTGTTGTATGTGAGAGATGAGTGTCGTGCGACATTGTTGACCCAGTTCACTTCCTTTAATTTGGAGGGTATCGTTCCGAGAGGCTTTCCGAGCGTTTCTTTTCACCAATGGGGATTAAAATGTGTACCAGAGTCAAATTTTGGGGTGTCTACAGTTGCCCCTCTTTGATGAGGCTTACAATCATTGTGTGATGGAAGTCACGTCAAAGATAGAAGACACCCCTCGATGTGAATGTCCTCGTACAAAAACAAACAATTAAATCTGATGCATGTGGTCGCGCTCGTAAGAGCTCCCTATGTACTCCATTGTAGGGATCAGACCATCGTACTTCGTCGGGGCTAATGCATATGCAAAATGATGGATCATGCAAACACAAGAGTTATGAAAAACTTATCTGGATTGGATTGTGAGGGTTGCCGCGTTGCTTTTCAACGAGGGAAAAACGAATGACGTGTTGTGAACAAAGCCAACGAGTGAGGCTCCGTGAATAGTGGAAAGTGATTAGAGCGAGACCGACGAGGGACCCTAGAAAACAAATTTCGAACGAGACCAGCGAGGTCCCCTAAAGTGATTTAAAGCGAGTCAAAAGCCATGGGTAGGTCAACTACTCAATAGGTTAAGTTCTCAGGCAACCAGAGCCAATCAACTTTTGTGACCATCCAAGACAGAGCAGTAAGGCTGTTGACGAGCGAGACTGGTGAAAGTCCCCATAAAAATTGATTCGAGCGAAACCGATAAAGGTTCTTATAAAAACTGATTCGGGTGAGACCGGTGAGGGTCCCCAAAAAAATTGGTTTGGGCGAGACCAGTGAGGGTCCCCAAAAAACTTGGTTCGGGCGAGACCGGTGAGGGTCCCAAAAAAACTTGGAGAGTAGTGCGAGACCAGCGAGGTGTCGTGAAAAATTGTGCGTGCGAGACCACCGAGGTCTCGTGAAGAACTGAGTGGTTTAATTGACTTGATTTGTTGAAATTGAGTTTAGAGATTGATTGGAGAAACTGACCATTTCTAATCTTGAAATTGATTTGATTGAAAAGTTGTCCCTCGAGGACAATTGATTGAAAAACTGTTCCGAAGAATGCTCGATTGAAAGACTGTCCCAAAGGACGATTGATTGAAAAACTGACCATTTCTAGTCTTGAAATTGAACCTGATTGATGAGGCAACCATTTCTGGTCTTGAAATTTATGGAAGTTGATTGAAAAATTGATTGAAGTTGATTGAAGTTGATTAAAAAAATTTAAAAACTATTGCTGAGGGCAATGGATTGAAAAACGTTGTTTGAAAAACAGCAAAGAGGGACGGTGGTTGATTGAAAAGCTTGTCTCGAAGGATGATTGATTCAAAACATGCTCCAAAGGACGATTGATTGAAAACATGTCCTGAAGGACGGTTGATTGAAAACATGTTCCGAGGAACGATGGAGTGAAAAATTGTCCCAAAGGACGATTGAAAAAAAACTGTCTCGAAGGACGATTGATTGAAAAATTGTCCATGAGGACTCTTGTGTGAGACTGAAGTTTTGACATTTGACGACACAATGACAACATTCCTGTCTTTAGAAACTTGGTGGGGCAACAAGGTATCTCTTTTTTCTTTACTGTCTTTCCTTTTAGACAGAGTCTGGGTTTAAGTTTGCCACTAATCAAGACTTCGAGCTTTTGGGCTTTTTGGTTTTCTGTGAGGCTTGAGTCTTTTGGGCTTTCTAGCTTTCTGTGAGGTTTGAGCTTTTTTTGGGCTTTCATTCCCCAATCTTGAATTCCGGTGTATGTGCTTCTCCCAGTAGATGGCGTTGAGCTGATATACTCCAGTCTTGGACAAATGTGCCCCAACATATGACAAATTTTCAGTTCTGAACCCATTGACTTTGTTTATCCAAACATAAGCTCATCCATGCATTGAAATTGTCCTTCACAAGTTTTAAGAATATCAAGATCACTACGGTTAACAGGACAAAAGACCTTGTGTGAATTTGGACAAGGCCCCAGACGATACGAATGACTTTACAAAGATGCCCCTAGTTTGGGCGGAGAGGACATACTCATTGATCCTTTAACAGAGGAGGTAGATTTTAACAAGACTAGGCTGACTCAACAGACACGAAAGAGAGATTGACTACTCATGAATTCGAAAGATGGCAGACGTGGGTTATTCTGTTACTGGACAGATCTTGTGACAAAGGAATGAACTCTGACAAGACTATGTCAGCCTGGAAAGACCATTAAGTGATGACAGACTCGAGAATTCAGGAAATGGGAAAACGTGCCCCACAATTGATGTTTGAAATTGTCATAAACCTGAATACTTTGGTTTTGAAATCATTTCATTCCATCAAATGACGTTCATTTAAATCGATTATTTTATTAAAACACAAGATTTCTTGTTGTGAACCCATGCGCCCGGGATGCTGATTCATAGATTTTCCGTTGAGGTGCCCCGGTTTGGACTTTTGCTTCTGGCGGATTTTGCCCCTAGGTTGCTGGCGAAGATCTGAGGTGCCCCGGTTTGAACTTTTGCTTCTGGCGGATGCTGGTGTTTTGCAATGCTTTGACTTTTGCCCCCGGGTTGCTGATGAAGATCAGAGGTGCCTTGGTTTGGACTTTTGCTTCTGGCGGATGCTGGTGTTTTACAATGCTTTGACATATGAATTTTTTTTTTATTTTTTATTTTTTATGATACTGTACCCACTGGATCCACGCTACCAAGCTGTGTTTTTCAATTTGAAAGGACTTTATTTAGGTTATAACGGGGCCAAGGCTTTGGGTTTGACAAAGAAAGGATAAAGGCTGCAAAAATTTTTACTTTTTCTGGGTTATTGGAGCTAGCAGCTATCTTGAACTCTTTTTTGTGTTCCCTTTCCGTTTTCTTCAATGTTCTTTTTTTTTTTTTTCCTTTGTGTCCCACTTTGGCTTTTGATGGACACTTTCTTCCTTTTCAGTGCTTCGCATTTGGTTGTGCCCATGAACTTGGCATTTTTCATTCTGACGTGCCACTGGCAACCATGCATTTGGAATTTTTAAAAATTTGACATTTCTCTGATGATCGATCATGTGGTTGGCACTTTCATCTGGACATCCTACTGATAACTATGCATTTGGCACTTTCGTCTCTCTTAATTTGCCTCGGCGTGGGGGATAACTGCCTAGCTGGGTTCTTTTTCAAAGAAGATGATTCAGGCTCGAAAGGGCTATCAAGGGATATATTTATCTGGGGAATAAAAACAAATAATGCCTTTCTTCATTTTGAATTGCACAACTTGATAGAAAGAATCTGTACATGCTCTAACTTTTGCCTGGGTCGTACTTCAAAGTTTTGATCCAGTGAGCTTTTTACCTTAACTTTTGCCTGGGCTGCCCTTGCAGCTTTTCAACCTAGCAGACCCCTTTTTTTTTATGAGAGTTGGGGGTTCAATCAAACATCACCCCCGTGTTTTGAAGAGATTATCAATCTCAAATGATGGTGGAGAACAATTCCATTTTCAAGGATTATTGCAAAAACTCAAGTTTATTATGACAATTCTAACACAAAAGCGAGACATTGATTTATGAAAGTTGCGACCGAACCACTAAGAGTTGCCTACATATCCCTGTGCAAGGAATCAGGTCGTGCGTAGTTCGGGACTACAAAGCTAACTCTATGTTTGATTTTTTTTTTCTTTTTTCTTGACAACAGTAGGACATTACAGACTCAAATTTGAAGACAAACACCGAAGTAGAAATAGAAACACAAACTGACTCAATAAAAGAGAAGACTCTAACTCGAAACTTGAAAATTCCCAAGATTCGTGGAAGATTGTTCTATTGCATGGTCCTTGACAGTTCATTGGTTTGGCTTAATCAGTAGAGTAGAGATGGATCCGTTGTTAATGAGATCTTGTATTTTCATGATGGAGGTTATGGCATTCATCGGTTGCATGACTAGGCACTTGATGGAAGGCACAGAAGGCATCTGGGTTGTGGTTTGATGGAAGCTTTCGAGATAGAGGTTTTGGAATGAGTGGTTTGATATGGCCGGCTTTGAGGAGATTCTCATAAATCAAGGACAGAGGCACGGAGAATTGGGAAATTAAAGGGTTCTTTGTGGCTTCTAAGAGTGGTTGGTTTGAGTTATGATCTCATTCACAAGTATGACTTGGCTGAAATTTTGGGTTGTGGTGCTTTGGTCATTTGGAGTGGAGTTAAGGGAGATTTGGTTGACTTGGGCATTGGGTTTGTATTCAGGCATGGGGTTAGAGACAATGTTGGGTTTTTTTAGAGAGAGCGGGATGGTTCTATCTTCAATGAGATATTGAACTTTGTGTTTGAGACGGATACAGTTATTGGTGTGACGGCCGGGTATCTGGTGGTAGGTACAGAAGGTGTTTGGGTTATGGTTAGCAGGAAGCTCTTCAAGTAATTCTCGAGGCTCAAATGGTTTAAGAAGGTTATTCTTGAGAAGGCTTTTGTAGACAGAAATAAGGGAAGTGGAGAATTGGTGAAAGTTTCTTTTGGGGTGGTTGGTTCGGGTTGTGTTCTTGGAATTGTTGTTTGTGGAGCTTAGGGTGATTTTTCTTGTTTGGCTCAAAGAATTGACAGTAAAGCAAGACTAAAAAATGCCCCTACTTGTTTTATTTTTTAAAAAGGGAATGTCGTATTTGTGTCATCATGTCTGCAAACATAAGTCTCAAAAAAGTTTTCAACAGCCCTGGGTAGGATGTCCATTTTTGAAACTCGAACTATTTTTCGATTGTTATATCTTTCAATTTATAATATATTTTTTTAATTGTGAACACTTTGTATTGTAAAATTCATCAAGAACTATCAAACAAGATCTATATTGAATATTTTTTGAAATTTATATTGAAAGATATAAAAGATTGAAATTGGCATGAGTTTCAAAAATGGACATCCAAATTGGGACGGAGGGAGTATAACTCAACAAAGGGTACATCGAGAAAAGAAGCCAGCGTCCGGCAAATAGCCCGGATGAGGCAAAAGACATCAATCCAACGAAAGTTGGGGTAAAAAATTTTGAAAAAAAAAGAATGCTAATAGGATCTGGGGGTGCTATGCATCCCCATGCACAACACCATGCTGTGTAGTCCCACGGTTCAACAGCGTCAACATCTTTCCGACAATTGGAGATGCACCTTGTAGAGCTCATCAAGTACTACAAGTGTGCAAAAAATCAACTCGATCGGATATCTTTAAGTGACTCATCAGAACAAAAATAGCTTGAAAAAGTGGTTTTGATCTCGTGTTTGTGTCTATTTGTGTTCCATTTCATTTTAAGGTAGTTTTGTTTAAGGTATTTATGTTTCAATGACGCAGTTAAAGCTATCTTATCAAGTTGATTTTTGGTAAGCTTGTAGTATTCGACGAGCTCTACGTGGTGAACGTCTCCGATCATCAAAACGATGCCGCATGGCTGCACAACACGGTGTTATGCATCCCATGCACAACACCCCCCAAGGTGCATGCTTATACATTATTTTTTGCATGCAAAATGCACGGATTCCCAAAAAGGACAAGCAATTTAGGACGGAGGGAGTAACTACTTGTGGTATTGTGTTCGTGGGAGCTTACTATTTTGCCCTTACAGTTATTTGTTCAAAGTCAAGTAAAGTGTTATTTTTTGTTTTTTGTGTGGTTGTCTGGGAATTCAAAATCGTGAGCCAGTTTCAAAAATCAATTCATACCCCCTTTCTATATTAGAATAGATTCTTCAGTGGCATTTTCCTTAGTTACCCTTTTCTTTAAATTGATACGACAACTCTACGAAATAAACATAAAAATGTATAGAATTCCTTTGCCTTAAATTTCAGACCAATTAGGTAAAAATGCGGAAAGATTTGAAAGTACAATTATTTTGGCTTATTTACCTTTTTGGTCCCCAATGTATTAGCGAGTAGCCAATTTAGTCCCCAATGTATAAAGTTGTCCAATTTAATCCCCAATGTTTAAAATGTGCATCGATTTGGTCCCTAACCCTAACGCTGTCCCCCTCAGCCGTAAAAAACGAGGGTACTTTGGGTATTTTACCCCTACCTTACCCCCACCCATCCCACCTGGCATTCCGATCGTATTTGGGGGAAGAAAGGAAAGTAGAAACCAAACCCTAACTGAGAATTTGCGTTGAATCTGGAAATCTGGTGATTGAGAGAGAGTGGATCGAGAGTGAACGTTCCAGACTAAAAATTTGTTTGTTACTAGATGGATCGTGCACCATGTATGTTTTGCTAAGAAAGGACAGCGGAGAATTCGAAATTACGTTGTTGAGCTTGGAATCATCGCTGCGGCCTGGCCTCCTCGGTCCATGTTTTGCTATAATATAGTACTAACTTCTTTAAAAAAACTACTACTGTAATCTAACTACTAAAAGGAAAAGAAGTCTGAAAGAGGAAAAGGGGTTGGGAATTTTTTTCTGGCCGAAGTGGTGAAGAAGAAGAAGAGCACGCAATACACGGATCCAAGTGGTTTGATTGCGCCAGCTGGTCAACCCGTGCTAGCGGTCCAAGATCTGTGGTGAGCCCATCTTCTTCTCCTTGAACTTCTCTCTGTCTCTCTCTCCCTGTCTTCGATGGGATCTATTGCACTCTTATTTGTCCAAGAAATTGAGTTTTGTTGAGAATGCCAAAAAAAATAAAATTGGAAGGGAGGGGAGAAATTTGATCTGGGTAAGATTTGGGGCAGTTCTGTTCCGACTCTGGTGGGATTGGGTTCAATAAACATGACTGAGTTGATTCTTCGAGTGGAGAAGAGAAAGGGCTTGAGTTATTCTGTTTTCGGCCGAATTAGTTTCTGGAAATGGGGGAAGACAGGGCAAATTTGTGGTATATACTGATTTGTTTAAAGTGGGTGACAATTATTTTCGTGGTTTTGATTCCTGGGATGGAAGTTCGAATGGGGGAGCTGGGTTACTTTTGGAAGCAGTTGGGTGATATCTATACATATAAATATGCATATGTACATTTTATAGTGCCTATTATTTGTGTAATATTTGTTAAATTAAAAAAGAAAAAAACAATATTTCAATAGTGGATTGGTAAGAGATATGGTATTGTTGGAGTTTAAAAAAGACATGGATAGATAAAGTAAGTATAAATGTGCCCAAAGGGTTGAGCTCTGTTTTTTTTTTTTTTTTTTATAATTTTTTTGTTTGAGAAAAGTTACACTGATTATGTAAGATGGGCGGTGGGAGGAGCAATTTTCACTCCAAGAGGAGGGGGAGGATAGGTGGGGGGTAAAATACCCAAAGTACCCTCGTTTTTTACGGTTGAGGTGGACGGTGTTAGGGTTGAGGACCAAATCGACGCACATTTTAAGCATTGGGGATTAAATTGGACAGCTTTATACATTGGGGACTAAATTGGCTACTCGCTAATACATTGGGGACCAAAAAGGTAAATAAGCCCAATTATTTTCGCCCGTTTAGAAATTATTAACATGTACGTAGGAGGAGGGAGTGTATATAAAGGCCTACCATTGTTTTGGGAGTTGTACAAGAAATACCAAGGCATATCTGAAGATGGAGATGAGAAATGACGAGGAAGACAAAGAGCTACTCAACTCTCAAGCTCACATATGGAACCACATATTTCACTTCATAAATTCCATGTCTCTAAAATGTGCAGTTCAACTAGATATACCAGATATCATCAAGAACCATGGCCGACCCATGTCTCTCTCTCAACTTGTTGCAGCTCTTCCTACTAACCCCTCCAGATCCCGGTGTGTCTATCGCCTCATGCGGATTTTAGTCCACTCGGGCTTCTTCACCAAGGAGAAAATCCCGGGAACCTCCGAGGAAGAAGGTGTTAGCTTGATTGAAAAGCTTTTTCAATTCGAAATTTAACTTTTTATTGTTTCTTTTGCTAGAAAATAGAATTTTAGTATGTTAATTAAGATAAATTATTACTACTGGAATATTGATGTTTTCCCATCTGATTGATCCCAGAAACTCTCAGAAAAGGGTCACACAACCAACTGAACTAAGAATCACAAGTCATATATGATTTTTAATACTTACAAGTGCTCAAAACTGTTTAATTTGTAACAATAACTTTGATAATAATTACTCTTTCAAACTTCTTTCCATAAGCCTAACTATTTCAATTAGACTTTTACATAGTTTTCAAAATCATCTAAAACGAAAGCAATTAACTATGGCTCTTGCTAATTAATTACCTCAACCCAATAGGTGGATGATAATATGCATTTAATAAAAAACTAATTCGGATGTCAATACACGTTTCATGGATATTAATATACTATTCTCGGATATCCATGCACTTTTTATTTATTTATATATTATCTTCCACATATTGAGTGAAGGTTAGCATTTTCCATTAACTATATATGAGATCACGAGATATGTATGTTTACATGTTCTCCTAATTGAAATTGTGCAACTGTTAGTTAGCTTCATCCATCTTAAATTACTGCTATGTATGTTTGATTTTAATTTGAATCAATTTGGTATTGCAGAAGGTTATTTGCTCACACCTGCGTCCCGTCTCCTCTTAAAGGATGAGCCGCTAAGTGTCAGACCATTTTTACTAGCCATGCTTGATCCAATCTTGATAAAGCCATGGCACAACGTCAGCGAATGGTTCCAAAATGACTATCCTACCCCTTTCAGCACGGCTCACGGGAGGACGCTTTGGGAATATGCGGGCCACGAACCGCGACTCAATGATTTCTTCAACGAGGGAATGGCTAGCGATGCCCGGTTGGTCACGAGCGTGGTGGTTAAGGACTGTAAGGGTGTTTTCGAGGGGCTGAATTCACTGGTCGACGTTGGAGGTGGGACTGGCACGGTGGCGAAAGCCATAGCCGATGCTTTCCCGAACCTGGAGTGCACTGTGTTGGATCTCCCTCATGTGGTTGCAGATTTGCAAGGGAGTGGGAACTTGAAGTTTGTTGGGGGTGACATGTTTGAAGCTATTCCTACTGCCGATGCTGTTTTACTTAAGGTAATTAATACTAATTTATCTGTTCTACTTATCAGTCCCTTTAGTTTAGTTTATTACGAGAAATCACGTTATTTTCCGTATAAAACATCAGTAAAGTTTCGGCAAAATATTTCATTTTTTTCGTCGTTGTCATTTCTTGGTTTATCGGTTTAACTCGTTGTACTTTGGTGTCATTTGAGTTAATTTTTATTTTACCTTTAAAAAAACATATATTTCGCTTTCAAATTATATGCAGGAAAACATTTTTGTAATCTGAATTATGATTCGACTTTTGATAATCAATTTATTATTTATATTATGAAATGGAAGGAGTAAGTGGTTTTTTGTTCTCCCCTCCTTACCTTTATATGAAGAAGGAATTTACACGATTACCTTCTGATTGATTACTCCCTCTGTCTCTTTTTAAATGATCCCTTTGAGAAATGTGTATTTTTGTGGACGTTAAAAAATATACTTTCGTAGAATGTTTTAAAATTTTTTTTGCACCAAATTAAAGTACTCAATGAACATTTTAATTTCGTAGAAACCAAATTAAAAGATTCTATAGAGAGATATATTTTTTGGGGGTTTGAAATTATATGTATTTCTGTAGTGATCATTTAAAAAGGGACGGAGGGAGTAATTTTTATTTTTATGGCAGAAAGTGATAATTTAGTAAAATAGGGTACACATATATTGGGTGGACCGGGCTTAACGAGATTTATATACTTGCCAAAACTGAACTCTTTCACAATTGGGCTTAATTTAATTTTTCCAGATCCCCTCTTATGAATACTTGGGCTTCATTTAATTTTCCAAATCCCCGTCCATTAATTATCAGGCTTCATTTAATTTTTTCAAACTCCGCCCTCTTAAAATTTTACTCCATTCTGAAAAGTTAGGATTCCTTTGGGATTCTAATTTTTTTTTCAAGGAATAATCATCACACTTTTTTATTTTTGTCTTTTCCATTTCGGCCAATAAATAGTTTTTGTCACATGCATCAAAAAAAGAAAAAAAAAAGGAAGGGTAAAATTGAAAATTTATCAAATAAAGTACATTGATTTTTTAATTTAGTTTTGGACATCTATTTTGGGACAACAAAAAATGGAATACTGAAACCAATGTTTTGGGTGAAGGAAATATTTCTCAAGCCCGTTTAACTGACCCATTTTGTTTTAAAAGTGTAATGCCCAAGTATAAATTAATCCTCCCATTATTATAAATTACGGGTTTACTGTGATAATTGTAGTTATACATAGACCAATGAATATACACATATAATCCCTCCGTCCCAAAATAGATGTCCAAAACTACTATTCACACTCCTCGAAAAATCATCTATATATTGAAATCTATATTACTTTTTTCGATTTTAAAGACTTTGTATAGTAAACTAAGCAAAATTTATCAAACAAGATCTATATTGCATATATAATTCATTATAAATAATTTTTTGTGAGGTGTGAATAGTATTTTCAGGCGGAGGGAGAATAAGTTCTAAAAGAAAGTATATTTTGTATATAAAAGTATGGTATTGGCTTTTTTCCTTCTTCATATTTTTTTGTGCTACAAATATAAAATGAAATCATTGTCATTTTATACAGGCTATGCTTGAATTTGGATATATTCCCAAACACAACCCATTTATTTATTGTGCATAAGAACTCAACCTATCCCAACACGATGGGTCTATAAATACCTATACCAAACCCTTAAAATAGGAATTTTGATTGGGCAGGCTGGTGGGCCCGTATGCACTCCTAAATAAAATCCATGTAAGAACAAAATAAGGCCTTGTTAGTTTTGGTTTTCAAGAATCGGTTTTCTCAATCATTATTCAATTATTACCCCTATTTTTAATTTTTATTTTTATTTTTCTCTCTATCTCTCTCCAATCATTAATACCTATTTTTTAATTATTATCCCTATTTCTCCCTCTAATCATTACAAAAATCAAAACTCAAAACCCAAACCAAACACAACCTAAAAGTGTGGAAAACTTTTCGTGGTAATAAAAAAAATTTATTAAAAAGAAAGTGTGAAAATCAATTCCCAAGTGATTAACTCAAAGTCTCATGAATTCCCGAGCAATCCAAAACTTTTCGTGGTTATAAAAAAATTGTACCAAAACTTTTCCTGTGGTTTTCTCTAGGGGTGGGCATCGTATCGTGTTGTGCCATGTCGAGTTGTGTTCGTGTGAAATCGGATTTGTGTCAAAATGACCCGTTTAACTAATTGTGTCAAAAAATATGAACCCTAACTCAACCTGCTATTAATCTTGTCATGTTCGGGTAGACAATCTCGTCCCTTTAATCTATTGGAATTGTTACTGTGGATTAATAAATCTTTTTTCACCCTGCAAAAAAAAAAAGAGAGAGTAATTATAGCTAGCCAAAAACGTAGGCTTAGAACCTTAGCCACCATAAAAAAAACCTTGCAGATTTGAGAACATGGAGAGAATGACTTGATATCAAAAGATAAACTGTAGCTGCACTAGGATTGAGCTTGAAAACTTTTATGCACAACTTTAGTGCATGAAAGCATACATGTTAATTTGTGTCATTTTCGGTTCGGGTTATCGTGTCGACACGATTACGCGAACATGTTAATTCGTGTCATTTTTGGGTTATGCGGGTACAACCCGAACCCGACCTATTTCCTAATCGTGTTCTTGAGTCGTGTCATATACGTGTTTCGGGTTAGAAATACTCAACACTAACCCACTAACTTTGATCATGTCGTGTTGTCGTGTCGTGTTATAAATTCCCACCCGTTGTTTTCTCATATTACTATTTTGGTGGGGTTCGAATAATGTGGATTCTGGCACTAAAAACCAACTAGCTCATGACCCTCCGACCAGTAGGAGATTTGACAGATATCAACCAATTTTCTTTTCAGTTTTTCGACCCTAACAATTTAATAAAAATAAATTTTACTAACTTAGTCTGACTACCTCATTTTGAACTTATGATTTCCTTTCTTCATCCACGATCAAATAGACCATAGGTAAAGAGTTACAAAAACACTTGTGATTAATGTTACCAAAAAACTTTTTTACAACTAACAGTGGATATTGCACGATTGGAGCGACGAGGAGAGTGTAAAGATACTGAAGAGATGCAAAGAAGCAATTCCAAGCAAAGGAGGGAAGGTGATAATCATTGACATGAAAGTTGAGAACAACGAGGAAGGAGACGATGAGTCAATTGAAACACAGCTCTTCTTCGACATGCTTATGATGATTTTGGTCACGGGGAGAGAGCGAACTGAGAAAGAGTGGGCGAAGCTCTTTGTGGATGCTGGTTTCAGCAACTATAAAATCACTCCAATTCTGGGTTTAAGGTCTGTAATTGAGGTTTATCCTTGATGAATTTATGTAGCATGGTTTTCTTTTGTCTTTTTTTCGGTGATGAAATAATGACCATAGCATGTAGCATTCTATTATGGTGTTGGAATTGTATGGGTATCTTTTATACAGAGTTTAAGCTTTGGGCTTTGTGATTCCACAATATATTCTATTGAAGAATGCTTCGAAATTTTTTGGCAATTGCCATTGAGTTGTGGTACACTAACAACCGTCAGTGAGTTGTCATTGCCATCTCTGTGAAATAATGTGTAATACTTCTCCAATTATTACTCCACCGACTAACACAGCCTTGGTTTGGGACCCACTCACATGCTCTCTTCTCATCTCTGCCTCCCAACTCTCTCTCTCAATGGGTGGCGACGTGGCGTACGTTTTTTGTTGATTAGCCTGGGTGTCGTACTTCAGATGCTTTTTCTCCGTTTAAGGGACTTCACGGGTCTCGTTCCAATTTTATCGGATGTCCCCGAAGGGATAAGAACTTCACGGGTATGTCTTCTACCGTCTTTTTGCAATTTCTTTTACCACAAATTACTAATTTACCCTTTGATGTTGCTTTTTTCATACTAGTTAATTGGGAAAATTTCAAAAATACCCTTGAACTCTCAGTCAATTCTTGAAAAACACATGCACTTTGTTCACTTCACATTTCCAAAAAAAAAAATTTCAAAAAGATTCTTTTCCCATCTCTGGTCTCTCCAATCATTAATCGCATTTTTCTCTCTACTCATTCCTCTTTCTCCCATCATTATTTTCATTTCTCTCTCTATATCTCTCCAATTATTACACCTCTCTCTAATTATTACTTTTTCTAAAAACTCATCCAAACACTATCTCAAAAACATTTCTCAAAATATTCAAAACTCTCAACCAAACACAGCAATGGACTTTAGCCATCAACAAAGTGACACCCGGACTTTATATTTCGTCAACAAAAAAATTCTACCATCCCATTCTGTTAATATTTTTGACAGAGGTAGTTAATGATGGTTAACTCTTAGAAGCCCTATCTACCATTTTGGTTGTGCACTAGGATAAGTTTTTCAAAAATATGGTCTATGATGTACCAATGAACGATCCAAACCGTTGATTATTTTTCAAATGATTTTTCGAGCTAACTAGGAGAATTTCAACTCAATCGAATACATGGAAGTGCTCGTTCGAATCGTCTAATTTTTCATTCAAAATTCAAGATCCTATAATCTGAATGAAACCTTGAACGATTGGATCGGGCACTTGCATGTATCCGATTGAGTTGAATTTTTCAGGGTTAACTCAAAAACGTATTTCGAAAATAATCAACAGTTTGGATCATTTGTGTGGAATCCTGCAATGTGGCTATACATGATTACCACCATAACACCACCAGTCAAAAAAAAACACAACGACCAATGAACGTTTCTACAGGAAAGTATAGCAGAGAAGTTATCTTCTCGATCAGTCTAGAGCTCTAAGGACGGCATCAACGACTTCCTCGGTGGAGCTATCACCTCCAAGTACTTCCCCTCCGATTAACCTGTTTCACAAAAGTTTTTAATCGATCGGCAAATGATGGGAATTGGATCCTTTGGCATTGTTTTGTAATGAGAATAAGTTATTTCCGCCGGCGGTGGAAACAAATGTTTCCTCCAAATCAATCACAGTAGTCCGCGTGATTGTGTACTATTACACTGGACTGCTGTGATTGATTTGGAAGAAACATTTGTTTTTGGCCGGCGGCGGTGGAAAGAATGTTTTCTCTTTTGTAATTAGGGATGAGTAATGAAGAAAATCCAGTTGGGAAAATATTTGGGTAGAATTACAGAAACCCAAATGGAAGTTTTTAGCTATGTAGATAAGAGGGGTTTGTTGTCTTGTTGGGTATAGATCTGGATTCGATTCGGAGAAATTAGGAACAGAAAGTTTTGAGCTATGAAGAAAGCCTTTTTTTTGTTTTTTGAGTTTTGCCCTAAATGACATCGTCTTGGGAACTAAACGGAACCTCAACGTCCAAAACCACTGTTAAGTCCATCCGTTAGGTCTCCTCTATTATAAACGTGATGGCAGAGGTTTTTTTTTGTTAACGGAATATAAAGTTCGGGTGTGATTTTGTTGACGACTGAAGTTTAGGTGTTTTTTGCGAATTGTCAGAAAGTTTAGGGTCTTTTTTAAAATTTTCCCAAGTTAATTTCGCGTTGAGTTTGAGAATTATTGGTTCGTCCCGGAGAGAAAAATCGAAGAAGAAAAACATCCTTAATCTTTATGCAAAAGAATTTGAGTTTCAATCATAATTTTTACTCCTTCTGTCCTGAATTTCTTGTCCATTTACAGGTATGTGTGCCATTTTTTAATTATTTATTATCTTTCAATTTATAATGTTTTTTAAAATTTTGAAAACTTTATTTAATAGTACTCATCGAGAACTATCAAACAAGATCCATATTGAATACATATAACATTATACATTGGAAAATATAACCATTTTTTTGAGATGTAGTGAATAGTGAAAGTAGACAATAAATATGGGATGAAGGGAGTATTTTTTTTAATCCTCTCGTCAAGACAAACAAATAATTCACAAAAAATTAACTTCAAACTAACAAATGCAAAAAAAAAAAAAAAGTAAAGACAAGAAATAAGCTAGCTAACTGGCTTATTAAAGCAAACCTAGCGAAACTCATAAATGCAAAAAAAGAAAAGAAAAGAATATTGACAAATTGTTTTGTTTTTTTTTATTTTTGTGACTTCTCCTTTCCTTTCATCAATTTGCTGAATGAGATTTGAGATAATGAGTTTTTCCACACCTATCCCAAACAACCAAAACTGAAAGATGGTAAAAATGAAAAGGTGAAAAGCGGCTCCTATACATGCTCTAATAGCTGAGAAAATTTTGGGTGCAGATTGGATAGGGACACGTGGTGCCCGACACCCAATCCCCTTTTGGACGGCTCAGATCTGATGGGGTAAATTTGCTCCCGAAAATTACAAAAATGCCACCCTCAGATCTGAGCCATCCAAAACGTGTTTGGGCGGCTAGGATTGAGTGTCGGGCACCACGTGTCCTTACCCAATCCGCACCCAAAATTTTCTAACAGCTATATGCCTTTAAAGGCAACTATGCGTCCTCCACCTTATTCATCACCGTCTCATTCATTCCTTGGTAAGAAATAAATACCGAAAGAAAGATGGCTTCAAAAGAGATTCGCGCGCGACTCACTTCCCATGAACGGTGGAGATGGAGCCGAAAGCTATGCCAAAAACTTCTCATACCAGGTTCTTCTTTTGTTGTATAATTATCATTGTTGTTTGTCCTATATATTGTTTGGAAAATGATAAGTGTCCATAAAATGTCCAGAAAACTGCAATGAATGGCTGAGATTCTCTTCCAAATTAATTTGAGTCATTCATTGTAATTTTTTGGGTACTTTCTGGAAACTTTTCTTGGTATGTAGCTCTGCTACTATTGTTTACTAACCTTTTCAATGGGTTGGGGCAAGTAAGAAAGTTAAAGGGCCAAATAAAGCAAAATAATTGAGTGGAAAAAAATAATTTCCCTAGTGAAATTTGTATGGCAACAGGCTCAATTGACCTCGTTTGTCTCTCACTCCCTTCGCTCCTGGTGCCTAGTGGAACTAGGTTATCCCAGTCTCCATTTCCAGGTCGCCTTTTGCGTTTAAAGTAGCCGCCATCATAAACCAAAATCCACCTAAATTAGAACACAAAAAACACTTAATCACCCAAACCTGAATAAACGTGTCGGATTGCATATCACTACTACAAAAACCTTAAACCATGACAGTTAAAAGGTGTCATGAATCACAAAAGATGACAGTTTTAAAACTGTCATCTTTGGAGGTGACATTAAAAGTCTAGATTTGTTATGACAGTAAAAAAAGGTCATCAAAACATATAAGATGACGGTTTAAACCTGTCATCTTTGCAATAAGATGACAGTGTAAACCTGTCATCTTTACAATCAACGATGACTGTTTTAAACAGTCATCTTATCTATCCTCCATTCTAAAAAAAAAAAAATTCCAATTCTAGTTCGAATACGTGGCTCTCCTGTGGCCACCCTCGCATGACCGCCTAGTGGAGTTCACATGGCACCCTCGTGGCGCTTGTGTGGCGCCTACGTAGCACTTGTGTGGTTAGCTAATATTTGCTTGCCCCAGGACTCGAACTCAAGACCTTGACTTCCTCGCGCGCGCGCATGTTACCAACTGAGCTAGCACGCTTGTTGTTGACAAAAGACCAACAAAAATATTTATACTATATTTTCGAAATTTTTTAAGCTGAGTACTTTTTATGTCAGTTTTAGATTTAATATAAGATGACAGTTTTATGTCAGTTTTAGATTTAAACTGTCATCTTATACGTTTAATGACACTTTTTGACAGTCATCTTTTATGATCAACTTCAATGTCGGTTCTAATTAAAATTGACATTAAAATGGCTTAGTTTCAATGTCACTTTTAAGGAAAACTGACATTCAAAGGTTATCCATATGGGCTTCTGGAAGCGTCTTGTTTTAATGTCAGTTCTAAGCAAAAACTGGCATTAAAGAAATAGATAATAATGTCACTTTTATTATAAACTGTCATCTTATATCGCAAAGATGACAGTTTTTAGGATAGACTGACATCAAAACTCTACCCTCATATTTTCGATGACAGTTTTTAAAACTGTCATCGTTTCAATTTTTGGTGTGTCATCTTTAACTATTATTGTAGTAGTGTATGCTTTATTGAAAAGAAAACAAAACCGTATATGGAGAGATAGAGAGACAAAGAGAGAGAGAGCGTGCGCGCTATTATGTGATGTGTTACTAATGTATTAGTAAAAAATGTGCCCTATAGGTTATGTAGTGAAGGTACTTTTTTTTCCCCTGAGAAGAAGATCATTCTACTATTGGAATGGTTACACGTCATATATCCAAGACCGGAGGGCACATATATGAGAGGCTTTTCCTCAATTTTGTCTGGTCATTTGGTCCAATTTGGACGATTTTACCCTTCAATTGGAAATTTCTGCTGTTGGATTGGCTGTAATTATGCGTTTTGTACGTGGGCAATTGAGTCTTTTGGCATTTGCTAATACCCCTTTCCAACTTTTGTTTTATTTCCCTCTGTGTCCCTTCTCATTTTTTACGAGAGAGAGAGAGAGAGAGAGGGGAGAGAAGAAGAGGCGATCACCACCGCCCTCGACCACCACCTGCCGATCGTTCTCCTGTATCAAAACAGCTTCGTTCTAGACAATCGAGAGAGAGAGAGAGAGAGAGAGAGAGAGAGAGAGAGAGAGGGGAGGAGGTCGGCGATCGGGGAGAGAGAAGGAGAGACAGTACTGAGCAGACCATAAACCTAGGGTTTCCGAACTTCCACACAGGGGATCTTCGTTTGGTTCTGAAACTATTCGATCTGCGCATGGATTGCAAGAACTCATCGTCGTTCTCGTCTTCTTCTTCCATCGACGACGACGGCGTCTTGTCGGTCGCACCTGCGGGGCTGGATTCTCTCCGTGCTCGCGTCATCGCACGTCATGCAGAGGTACAACTTTCTCCATTTTGATTTCGTTATATCTAGGGTTGTGATTTTGGTCCCAATTTGAATTCATCTGTTGTGTTTATCTGCAAAGCTTATTTTTCTTTTTGATCCTACCGATCATAGATGGAAAAAATTTAGCTCTTGAAACAAGCTCTAAAATGAGCGCCCCAGGCAAGATTTTTTTTTTGCATGACAGGGAGAATGAGATTTCTATGTAGGAAAACAAGTAATAATCCTTCTCTGTTGAAGAGTAATCCAGTGTATTATGGGTATGCTGCCATTTTGTTCAATAATACTAGGAGAGTCTTAGGGAGCTTTTGGAAGATCTAAAGTACTTTCTATTTGATGCGGCTTGATTAGATTTTTCCCTTTCTTATCTTAGACCTTTTGTTTTGTATATACAAATGAACTAGGCCATGGGAGAGGAAGCTGAATTTGAATAAACAAGATGTGTGAGAGATGTCTTTTCTTAAACTTCAATTTGGGGCTGACCACGACACAAAACTGCCAAAATCTTTTGGATGGAAGACAAGAAATTCATAAAATCGATAATGCTATTTAAATCTAACTCATTGTGAGGGCTTGATTCGGAAGGAATAGGATATAAGCGGGTAAAGGGACAGCCATATAGACTCTATAATGAAGCAGAGAGCCTACCTTATCACTGCTATAAGTATTCCTCGTCTCTCCTTTTCCTTCATCAGCACCATTCATCGACATCGTGCCTAAGGAAGTAGATGAGTAAATTAACTAAGATGATCAACCATGCGATGTACAGACAATCATAAGTTAGGGCCTTAGGCTGAACTTGGCCTAACTCTTCTATTATGGGATGGGAATTCTATTTTACAACTGGGTTGTATGGGGAACACCTGAAATCATTTTTATTCATATTTATCTTGTTTTAGGTGATGTTTTAAATTTGTTGTTGGAAAAAAATGGGGATTCTACTCATCATCTACTACAGGCTTCACATCAAGTGTTGCTGAAGAAGTTAATAATGCGGGAGTGCGATATTTTCTTCGGCACAAACAAAAGTGTAGTGTTGCTACCATTGCAGTTCGCATTTTGTTTGCATGAACTGAAACATTTAACAATATAAATGCATTCCAAAAAGGCCCGCAAGAGGCCGAACAGATCCTCCAGTAATTGGGGAGAATCCTGTTCCATAAAAAAAAACATTCCAGTTAAAGATCTGTCCTGCAAGCAATCTGCATTGAGAACATTTTCCTCTAAAGTACACATTCTGGTATGGAATTCCTCTATCAATTTGTGGTTTCATGTGTACATACAGTTTTGAACTTCTGATCTCAATAACATCCCAATGACTGCCATGCAAACTTTGGTTTATCCCATTATACATAGTGTCTACCTAGGCATCAGCACCTTATCATCATTTTACCATTGCAAACAAAAGCTCTTCACCCTCCCTTCTCTTAGACACTAACTGAGAGCAAGTAAAATCATTGAATTTTCCCTTGCCCCATCCTTAGTGATTCTGAGTATACGTCCCTTTCCATCATGATATATTTTTGGTTTCCAAACCTACATTTACCGTTTGATGTTGCACTTAATTTGTCCTGGATATGAAACATGTTATGCAACTGTAATGTGCATATGTCCTATTGCTATATACCTCGTGATATTTTGACTTAAAAACTCTTCTGTGTTTATGCCATCAATACTGAGGCTGTCTCCTGTTAGGTAACTAATTCCTTTCATATATTCAATTTGGTGCTGGAATGCTGCATTATCACTCACAAGGTATGGAATGATGCTGCACAAGCTAATCAATTGATTGCAATGGATATATGGGCGGATGGGCCGAGTCCCCTTTCACTTGAATAGTCAGTTCTATATCTGTCATGATATTACATGCAAATTTTGTCAAAACTGATGGGTACACATCTATGTCGAGCCATCCCGCAAGATTTGCAATCGATTCAGCATTGCTGTTGGCTGAATTGGTTGATAAATATCTCTCCATGAGTAAGATATCTCCCGATGGTTCCTGTTTTTGTTTATCTAACATTCTTAGTTATGTTGTTAGTGGCAACTCTTGCAAAGAAACAAGTCATGCTCTTTGTATGTGTGGATAGTTCGAAATTGAAAATATCCTTTTTACCTTTGATTCTTTTGGAAGCTCGATTGAGAATGACACAACCATTTGATGGACAAGATGCAGTGGCTAGGCATTTTTCCAGTGTCAACCATTCTGTTGTTTGTGCTGTTCATAATTTATTCGCTGCAAAATGCATGAAGTTAATTTGGCTAATGACTGATCATTAAATTAACTTGATTTTTAGCTTAATTATGTAGGGATGTTCTTCGGGCCTGTTTGATTGGCCAGATTGGACTAGAATTACAAATCCCATGGAATCACAATTTTGGCATTTGAAAGCCCAACGGTGGTGGGATTACTTATACGTTGCATGACGAGACCCGGACATGGGGCATCAAAATACCACAGGGCTTGTGGTATTAGTAATTCCATCACTATTAGCCTGGTGGATTGGATCAAAAAAGAAAGAAAGAAAAGATCGATAGCCTAATACTAATACTACCATGTTGTAAGGTTATGCATTGTTTACCTAAGAGCATAAGACCAACTATTTTTTCATTCTGAACTTTTACTGGACTGGTGAGACATCATTTGCAAACTTGCAGTTAACCATGTTTCTTAGTAATTCTACATTTCTGTTGCAGAGTTAACTTATCCATATGGAATTCACACCATGACCGGGCTAAACAAGGCTAAATTTTGCCAATTTTACCAACTAGCAAATTCCCATATCCCAGATAAACATTTGGGCATTTATCAAATCGTCAAACAAATTCCTCACTACCCTTCTCAATTTTCTCCACTTCCTTTACCGAACATTTTAACTATTACAACAACATTCAATACCAACAACAAAACAAACTTTTACATCTAACTACAAACAAAAGCCACAAAACACACGGGCATCACACTCGTGCTACGCACGAAGCATTAGACCTAGTTACCTAAAATGTACTGTAGTTGTGGGGGGCTCTTCGCCGGAATGACCTCCTTGGTCCTTTTGGCACGGTACTGGAGGGACCGGGCCGGACCAGACTTCACTGGGACCCTTGGGGTTCGACGGAGGGGGTGAGCAGAGCTTCTGGGGTACGCCGGATGGGGTCCTGCACAAGGAAGCAACCACGTTAGCGCCTAGCCCGGACGGTGGTGGTCCGGGAAGGCACTCCGATGGCGAAGTTAGCAACGGGGAGAGGAATATAGTGGAGAGCCAAATGTAGAGAGAGAGAGAGAGAGAGTGGTGTAAGTTTTTTTTTTGTGTGTCCTTCATGGAGGTGGTGAGGGGCGTATTTATAGGTGAGGGGGCGCGTGTCCCATACATCCCTTGGGGGCCTCACGCGCCCCGTCCCTATCGCTACCATAAATGTATGAACCGCCGGACGTCCCCCAAGTGGCTCCTCGTTTCCTCCCCAGGGTCGTCACCTGACACTGAGACCCCTATCTGTCAGATCCCACCATCTCCCCTGCAGGCCTAGGCTGCAGGGTTTGGTGGCTCCCCATAAATGCGATCCAGGTGGGTGGGTGAGCCCACTTGTCGAACTGCTCAGACTGTCAGGCGTGCCTCGATCGGGCCCCCGACATCTGACGCAACCCTGCCCCCGCCCCCCGCACCGAGGTCATCCGACTCGCTCCGGGAAGGGCTCGGGGACCGACCCACCGAGGGGGACCGCGGTCTACGCGAAGCTGGCCGAGCCTCCCCATCTGGCCTCCCGTGGATCGTGACCCCCACGGGCTGGGACCCCGGACGTGACGCTCACTGCCCCCCTGGGGGGCTGCCCTGCCGGGGCCAAGGGTGCCGAACTCTCTCGATCTCCTTCGGGGGAGGCGACCTCCGGGACCCCGCCCCCGCCCTCAGCCGAGGGGGGGTGACCCCCTGGATCCGGCCGCTACAATAGCCCCTCAACTTCATCAATCAGTGCTTGGCGATTGAGGGAGTTGACCAATCTGCGCGGCCGTACCGAGCCCATCCCCTAGCCGAGGGAATGATGAACAGAACACGCCGAGCGGCGAGGGATTTCCCGAGCTCCGCGCGCGGGACGTCGCATCGCTCTGAAGTTGAAAGGACGCGCGATGTGACGTCGTCTCGGAGATGACGTTTGGGCTTATCCAATGTCAGAGATTCGGTGATGTGGCGTGACATCGTATGCCACGTGTCTCCTCGGCATTCGTCCGAGGGTCGGCGCATGGGATTCGCGCCAAAACGTTTCAAACGGGGCAGACAGGTGTCAAGCCCTGAATGGCCCGCCGAGCCGACGCGCCGTTTCCCGAGCCGACGCATCGTCTCCTCATTAAATGCGGTGGCTGACTCTCCCCTCTCCCCCTATAAATACAACTTCGGGGGGGGAGAGAGGGCACTGTCACTCTGCCAACTTCGCCACTGCCGGAAAAAATTTGCGCCACCGTGGAAGTTCAACCGTCCCAAGGCCAGATCTCTCATCCCAGCAGCTTTCAACGCCCAAACTCGAGGTAAAACACTTTATCCACTCTTTCTCTTGCTTTTTGGTACTTTTTCTACGCATTTTGGGCCGTTTTTGGCCCACTTTTGGCATTTCCAGACCTACCCCTGTCCTGGTTGAGTTTTCCGGCGAAACTCACGGCGGCGCACGGCTGCCGTTTTCTGGGCAAGTTGAGTATTCAACGTGTTCTTCCGAGGACAGGTTGAATACTCAACCTGTTCTTCCGAGGGCACTTACCGAGCGCACACACCACTTGCGTCCAGCCGAGTCATCTGAGTGGGAAGGTCCCCTCGGTAAGCTGATCACATTCATAGGTGGTGCACTTGCACCCTCGGCCCCCATGCATATAGCTGACGGGTTCTCCCCGTGCACGTTTTATAGGTCCTCGGCTGGATGAGCAACGACCCCTTCGTTATTTCTGACAGCGACGAAGAACTCGACGAGGAGGCAGTTGCATACATCAAGGAGCTCGGTAATCGGTACCGGAACCTGCCCCCGAGTGTGCTCAATATCCCTCCCCTCCAAACGATCTACCCTGAAGGGTATAGCAGGATGGGGGAAGAAAGAACCGACCTTGGAACCGGGGCATCCACATCCCGAGCGCCCGAGCATACAAATCTCCCGGGGCCCCCTGATTCTCCCGAGGTGGAGATTTTCGAACCCATCCCCGAGCCCGTGGAGATCGTCAATCTGGGGAACGGGGAAGAGGGAGGACGAAGC
This sequence comes from Vaccinium vitis-idaea, assembly GCA_963854785.1. NCBI lineage: Eukaryota > Viridiplantae > Streptophyta > Magnoliopsida > Ericales > Ericaceae > Vaccinium > Vaccinium vitis-idaea. Next base: position 32,205,923 of record OY978218.1, read on the forward strand.
GGCTCATCAGATCCCGCTCCTCCCGAGACCGGAGAAGGAGAGGACCCGCCACCGAGAGCACAGCGCGCCGAGGCCCCTGCACTTGCTCTCGGGGAAAACTGGGAGGAGGTCCCACTCCCCAAGATAGGGGAGGACGAGTGCCGCTACGTCAAGGAGTTCGACCCCGAGCACCCCCAGCACTTGGTGGCGTTCCGGGAAAAGTATGAAATCCCGGCGGACGTGGACATAGAGCTCCACTTCGGTGACAGGATCGAATATGGGGATGACCATGTCACGGTTCCCCTAATGGCCATCACCGAGGGGGGGCTCCGATTTCCATTCCCGGAGATCGTCCGCCAGCTCCTCTACTACTACAACCTCGGGCCTCACCAGGTGGTGGTGAACGTGTACCGAGTCCTTTGCTCGGTGCTGAAGCTAGCCGAGAGGTACAACATCCCGGTCACCGTGTACGACGTCCTCGGTATCTACCTCGTCGGCCTCAACCCGAGATTCCGGCGGTACTACTTCGCCGTTCGGAATGAGTATGACCACCTGATCGGGGATCTCTATGACTCCGAGGAACATCAATACAATTATGTGACGGTGAGGGGGAACTATACATGGGCCCCCGAGGAACCGCACACCTGGCCCCTCAACCACCGCCGAGGGGACCCCGGTAAGCCGTAGTTATTTTGCATTTGCTTGGTCCATGTTTGTTTCCTGCCGAGGACTGACTCTTCCTCTTTGTTTTTGTCCCTTTGCAGTTTGCACCGTTGTCAACAAGAGGCTACTCGAGCTCTCGGACGACGACGTGATCCGAGCTCTCTTCGCCCACGGCCAACAGCAAGCCCATCTCCTCCTCGGATACGAGCCAAGCTACCGAGGCTATCTGCACAGGGGAAAAGATCCGAGGGCGAGCAACCGCCGGAGGAGGAGGAGGGGAAATCTACCCGACGAAGGGCTAGAGCAGCTGTGGGGGCGGGAGAGGCAGCCGATGGGCGCCGAGGGAGACACCGGGAGGCCTACCCTGCAACAGCTAAGGCAGCAGCAGCGCCGAAGACGCCCTGCACAGCCTGGCAGAGGTGGAGGACAGGCGGGGGGCTTGCGGAGGCCTAGGGAGGAGCCCCCGAGGGCGGAAGACGAGCCGGTGGAGAAGAGGCCCCGGGAAAGTGACTCTGCGGGGCCAGTCTCTCCAACGACGCCTACCGAGACACCCCCAGCTGATGTTGCCCAGGGAGACCCAATCACCGGTCTCGCAGCTCAGCCCCCGACCCAGGGCCAAGGTCAGGCCCCCAGCCGGGCCCCTTCCCGGAGGTCAGCCACGGCCAGCCGCGAGGTGGGGGGCGGATCCGATGACGCTCCCCCTCCCGAGGCCTGGGCCCCTATCTTCTCCGGCCGAGGCGGGGTGGTTCTCACGGTTGCTGACAGCGTGCAAAGGTCTCCCGAGACGGCCAACATCCTGCTGAAAGGGCTGGCCCTCCCGGCGGACATGTCCACCCTCGACGCCTCTTCCATTGACGAGAACTTCCTTGAGCTCCACAGCAGCTTGGTCAAGGTACGTATTAGGTTTTCCCGAGGCATTTAATCATTACATCCCTACGCTTTGTACTTATATTTTTCTTTCTTCCAGGCAAGCCAAGCCTCGATTGCCACCCACAAGAAGGCTGTGGCGTTGGCCAAGGCAGCCAGGACCGCCGAGGCCAAGCTGAGGGAGGAGAGGCAGTCCTCGGCCAAGCTAAAGGCGGACCTCGATGGCCTCGGGAAGAAGATGGAGGGTCTGAGCCTCGAGAAGCAGGGGGCCGAAGACCGCATAAAGGCTGCCGAGGATAGGGCCGACGCTGCTGATCGTGACGCCAGGTTGGCCGAGGAGAGGGCCAAAGCTGCTGAGGACAAGTTTAAAGATGCGGACAAGAGGGCCAAAGCAGCCGAGGATAGACTTACCGAGGTCGAAGCGTCGCACTCGGACCTCCTTGCCGCGGCAGACATGAGCGGTTTCAAAAGGGGCGAGGAAGAGGCCGGGAGGCAGTATCTCAAGGAGGCCGAGGAGATCGAGGAAGCGGCCTTCAAGAAGGGCTACCGCCTTGGTTACAAGGACTGCTTCCCGGGGGCCTACACCAGGGGAGTAGACGCCTGTGGTGCCCCTCCCGACGCCGAGGCCAGGGTCGTCCCAGAGATTCCGGAGCCGGAGGTCCCTCCGATGCCGATGGAAGAAGACGAGGTCGAAGACGCCGAGGGGCGCGAGGATTACGCCGAGGACCCCCAATCTGCTTAGTAGACAGTTTTTTTTTTTTTTTTTTTTTTTTTTTTAGCCGGCACCGAACTGTCGTAGTAATATGCCAGAATGAGGCTTTGTAGTTTTGTAAAAAGGTGTTCCGGGGGCCGGCATTAAACGATGCACTATCGCCGAGCTCCCAATTTTGATGTGAATGGAAGAATGCCCTCTTATTTACGCGCATGTTTTTAATTTTTCTGAGTTGGATAGTCCGTACCGAGCGTAGGCGCTCGGCCGAGCTCTTAATAACTAGCCCCTCTTCGGGATTAAGCAAAGTTCGTTTGCTTTCTGCCGAAGATAAGTAGGGAAGGTACTGATCGCAAGTCATGAAAGTTCAACCGGACCCGTGGGCTCCACCGAGCACGGGTGGGAAAATGCTCGGCTTAGGTGGGGAATCGCTTCGATAGCCCCCGATTGCGGACCTAAGCCGAGGTGGCCTGTAGCCGAACGCTAACCAGCGTTCATCCCCCGAGCCCGTATTGGCAAGGGGGTTGGATGACAGCAAGGCCTGGTAGTTCAACCCGAAGCCTCACATTGAGAATCATCCGAGACCAAACGGTCTTCCGGACCAATGCCGAGCTCACCGCATGCTCCGAGACGGCCAGGTATAGGTGGAGGTCTTCCCCCTCCGCCGGGGTAACCAGAAGGGGGGCCTTAGCCATGTACCCTTTGAGCTCGACAAGGGCCCGATCGCATTCAGGGCTCCACCGGAACGCTCTCTTGCTTGTCTTGATGGACTCGAAGAACGGACGGCAGGCATCCGAGGACTTGCTAATAAAGCGGTTGAGGGCTGCCGCCATCCCGGTGAGTCGCTGGACTTCCCTGATGGTCGTCGGGGCTCGGAGTTTCTGGATGGCGGTGATCTGATCTGGATCTGCTTCGATCCCTCGCCGAGTGACGAGGTAGCCCAAGAATTTGCCCGAGCCCACCCCGAAGGCACACTTCTCGGCGTTAAGCCGCAGTCTGTGAGCCCTGAGTACGGCGAAGACCCTGCCGAGATGACTCAAGTGGTCCTCTGCGAGTTTGCTCTTTATCACCATGTCGTCGATGTATGCCTCCATGATGTCCCCAAGTTCCCCTTGGAACATCTTGGAGACCATCCGCTGGTAGGTGGCTCCGGCGTTCTTCAAGCCAAAGGGCATTACCTGATAACAGTAGGTGCCCCGAGGCGTGATGAAGGCTGTCTTCTCCATGTCCCCCTCGTCCATGGCGATCTGGTGGTACCCTCGGTACGCGTCCATGAAGCTCAACCTGGCGTGTCCGGCGGTGGCGTCTACCAACTGGTCAATCCGAGGGAGAGGGAAACAATCCTTCGGACAGGCCAAGTTGAGGTTGGTATAGTCGACGCACACCCGCCATTTGCCGGTCTTCTTCTTCACCACCACGGTGTTGGCCAACCAGGTGGGGTATTGCACCTCCCGGATGGCCTCGGCCTCTATGAGTTTCTGGACCTCCTCCACCACGGCGTCCGAATGGGCTGCCGAGGACCGCCTTGGCCTCTGTATCACCGATTTCCTAGCCGGATCGACGTTGAGTTTATGCGTGATGAAATCCGGGCTCACGCCAGGCATTTCATAAGGAGTCCACGCAAAAACCTCGACGTTGTCCCTGAGGAAGCCAATCAGGTCGTTGCGCTCGGCATTAGAGAGCTCGGATCCCACCATGAAGTACCTGCTACCGTCTTCGTTTATTGGTACCTTGACAAGGTCCTCAACAGCCTTCTCCGCGGCCAGGGAGCCGACGTCTTCCAGGACAGCGGTGGACTCCGGCATTTCGATCCACTGGACCTGCTTCGGCATCCTACTCTCCTTTCTGTCCCTCACGCGTACAGCGTTTACGAAGCATTTCTTGGAGGCCATCTGGTTACCCCAGACGGTCTCCTGTTTCCCGGATGTACCGATGAAGCGGAGGCACTGATGGAGGGTGGAGGCAATCGCCCTCATGGAGTGGAGCCATCCCCGGCCAAGAATGGCGTTGTAGGGGCTTGAGGAGTCCACCACAGTGAAGTTGGTCTCCAAACGCATCGACCCCACCACGACCGGGAGGGTGATGCTGCCGATGGGGTAGACCGGGTGTCCCGCGAATCCAACCAGGGGGGTGTCCGTCGGGGTCAGCTCATCACGCGTAAGTCCGAGGGCTTTGAAAGCCGAATAATAAAGGACGTCCGCGGAGCTCCCCTGGTCAACTAGGATTCGCCGGACATCTCTACCGTCGATTTCGACCTCGACGACTAGGGCATCCTGGTGGGGAAGCCGTAAACCTTCCAGATCCAACTCGGTGAAGGAGATGGTGTGGGGGTCCTCCGGCTCCTGATACTTCCGCTTTGGGGGTTGCCCGACCGACAGCACCTGCATTGCTCGTTCTATCGCTGCCAACTCGTGGTGCATCTCCTCGGCTTCGTCCTTACTCATCGGACCGTGTATCGTCTCGACGGCCCCGCCCCGGCCCCTTGGTCCTCCTTGCGGGGGACGCTGCCCCTCGGGGGGAGGGGGCGGGGGCGGTCCAGGCGCGGGTAGGGGTGTCCTGGTGCGGTCGATCCATTCGTCCAACCGGCCCTCGGTTACCAGTCGTTCCAAATGTGCTTTGAACGGTCGGCAGGCAGTTGTGTAATGCCCCGCCTCGTTATGGTAGGTGCACCTGCCCCTCTGGGAGGGATCCGACCCCGTCTTGTCCTCGGGCCAGAGAAACCACCTCGTCCGGCCAATCTCCGTGAGCAGCCTGTAGATTGGAAGGGTGAAGACGGTTTTCTCAGCTACGTAGTCGTTGTCGTTCCTGGGGGGTCTTTCCCACCCGCCACCGTTATCGTTGCTTCTGCCATTGTCTCGGTAGCCCCGGCCACCGTTTCCACCGCCCTGTTCGCCCCGTCCCTTCCTGACGTTGTTGACCTGCTTCTTTCCCTCCTTCGGGGAGCTCTTGTTGATACCCCCCTTTGAAGCCTTGCCGACAAGGAACTCCTCCAGCTCGCGGTATCTGTCCACAGTCTGCATAAGCTCCGTCATGTCTTTCGGGGGGTGTACCATCAGGTCTTTGAACATATCTGAGGAGTCCTCCAGGCCATTTTTGAACGACGTGGCCGCCACCTTCTGGTCGCAATTTTCAACCAAGCTGTACACCTCCCAATAGCGGGCGATGTACTCCTTGAGGGTCTCGTCCGACCCCCTCTTCATGTTTACCAATGCGTCGAGCGTCTTCGGTTGCGTGTTGCTTGTCACAAACCGAGACGTGAACGCGCGCTCCAGCTCATCGAAGCCGGCGACCGACCCTGGTGCCAGCTGGCCGTACCACAGGAGGGCGGTGGTACCGAGGCTCATGGAGAAAGTTTTGCACATTAAGGCGTCACCATGTCCGTAGAGCTCGGAGACCAGCCGGTACTGTTGTACGTGGGTGATGGCGTCGGTGGTGGGCTCGTACTTGTCGAATTTGGGGATTTTGAAGCCCCTGGGGGGGATTACCTCTGCAACCTCAGCTACAAAGGGGGACTGTTTGGCTTTCTCCAGCCGTGAGTCGGACTGACTAGGGTTCCGACGGCCGAGGTCGACTGTCTGGTTCACTCCGCAGGCCCTTTTGGGAGGGTCGTTTGGTCTATGCCGAGCCTCGACGCTGTCATGTACATTGCTCCGCTCGGATGAGCGTCTCTTCGCGTGGGGTCCGCGAACGGCGTGCAGGTCATCTCTCGCGTCGGGGTGCTCTACCCCCCTCTCGGGGTGATAAACCTTCGTGTCCCCCGTCCGAGTATTGACGAGCACTATGCTTCCGCCCTGGTGGCGGAGCTCATATCTCTCCCCTGGGTTGAAGCCAGGGTCCCGGTTATTGCCACCTCTTCCCGCCGATGCTGGCTCCGGGGCCCCGGTCCTCTCTCGGGGGCCCCGTCGATCGTCCTCGGGGAGGATCTCCCGGGCGCCCTGCCGATTCCCCAACCGATCCAGACGGCGTGTACCGGCCCGATCAGCCGATTGGCTCTGGTGCCGACAGTCCCTTCGATCAGTCGATAGGTTGCCGACATCTGGCTCGCGGGGTGCGGCTCCCGCGGGGCCCTTGCCCTTGTTTATATCCCTCTGAAGCCGGCGAGCGTATTCTGAGTCTCCACGGACGTCCGGGGTCCGGGCGCTTGAGGCCGTGGCGCTATCCTCCGGGTGCTCGGTTCGCCTCGTCTGCCTCGTCCTGGCCTGCTGGTTCCTAGGGGGGGTACGCTCCTGGGGGATGACGAAGGCGTTTCCTCGGCTGTCAACCTCAATGACCGGACCGAGGCGGTCGAACACAGGCGTTCTCGTTCCTTCGCTTCTCGCGCTCGATTGGGGCCTTCTGGTCCTCGTTCGGCCCCCAGATTTCGAGGTCGCAGGCTGACTTCTGGCCTGCTTCATAGCCAGCACTTCTTTCCTTAGTAGCGCCAGCTCCGCCTCTATGGTGAGGGGCGGAGGCGGAGGTAACGCCTCCCTCCGGGCGGGAGTAGTGAGGTTGTCAAGGGAGACGACATCGCCATTCATGTTGAACAGGACGCTAGCTGTGCGGGCGTTGCTGGGGCCGGTGGCGGTGGGGGCCACCGTGACGGTTCCATCCCTGTTGAGGATGGGGGTGAGGGTGAGCCCCAAGTCACTCCTGACTTGGTGGTACCTGCTGCGGTCAGTGCTGTTGACGTATTCTCCGGCGGCGTCGAATGAGTCCCTGCCGAGGGTGAGGTTCGCCATGCTTTAGCAACTCTGGAGAAGTGGAGGAGGTCCGAGCAAGGCTAAAGGACCACCACTAATAGAAAAGAGAGGCTGGGAGAGATTAACTAGTCCCCAGCGGAGTCGCCAATTGTGGGGGGCTCTTCGCCGGAATGACCTCCTTGGTCCTTTTGGCACGGTACTGGAGGGACCGGGCCGGACCAGACTTCACTGGGACCCTTGGGGTTCGACGGAGGGGGTGAGCAGAGCTTCTGGGGTACGCCGGATGGGGTCCTGCACAAGGAAGCAACCACGTTAGCGCCTAGCCCGGACGGTGGTGGTCCGGGAAGGCACTCCGATGGCGAAGTTAGCAACGGGGAGAGGAATATAGTGGAGAGCCAAATGTAGAGAGAGAGAGAGAGAGAGTGGTGTAAGTTTTTTTTTTGTGTGTCCTTCATGGAGGTGGTGAGGGGCGTATTTATAGGTGAGGGGGCGCGTGTCCCATACATCCCTTGGGGGCCTCACGCGCCCCGTCCCTATCGCTACCATAAATGTATGAACCGCCGGACGTCCCCCAAGTGGCTCCTCGTTTCCTCCCCAGGGTTGTCACCTGACACTGAGACCCCTATCTGTCAGATCCCACCATCTCCCCTGCAGGCCTAGGCTGCAGGGTTTGGTGGCTCCCCATAAATGCGATCCAGGTGGGTGGGTGAGCCCACTTGTCGAACTGCTCAGACTGTCAGGCGTGCCTCGATCGGGCCCCCGACATCTGACGCAACCCTGCCCCCGCCCCCCGCACCGAGGTCATCCGACTCGCTCCGGGAAGGGCTCGGGGACCGACCCACCGAGGGGGACCGCGGTCTACGCGAAGCTGGCCGAGCCTCCCCATCTGGCCTCCCGTGGATCGTGACCCCCACGGGCTGGGACCCCGGACGTGACGCTCACTGCCCCCCTGGGGGGCTGCCCTGCCGGGGCCAAGGGTGCCGAACTCTCTCGATCTCCTTCGGGGGAGGCGACCTCCGGGACCCCGCCCCCGCCCTCAGCCGAGGGGGGGTGACCCCCTGGATCCGGCCGCTACAGTAGTACTCACTCAGATGTGATCACCAGACACCATGGAGTATAGCATTGCAATTTCTTCTTTATCTATTCTAAGATTGTTTTTTTTTTTTGGATTCTACATTGTTGTTGCAACCATTTTAGGGTTACATACAATTGGTTATTATATTGCAGAGAAGATTGATAGAAGATGTTAAAGGAATGATTTGTCAGACAGTCACCGAGAAGCCTGACATTAACCTATCGTTGAACACATTTCGTATTGCCGATTTTGGAAGTTCTACTGGACCAAACACATTCCTCGCCGTGCAAAACATTATTGATGCCGTGATGCTCAAGTACAAATCCGTGCAAGAAACTAATGCTATGAAAAACACGACCCCGGAATTTCACGTCTTTTTCAATGACCGCGTTGACAACGATTTCAACACTCTCTTCAAAAACCTACGTACCTCCTAATCCGCCTTACTTTGCTGCGGGCGTGCCCGGTTCATTCCACAATCAGTTGTTTCCAACATCCTCTCTCCACATCGCGAATAGCTCTTTCGCGATGAACTGGTTCTTCAAGATTCGATCCACAGGAAATTACTGACAGAGGCTCTCGTGCATGAAACAAAGGTAAGATCTATTGCGCTGGGAATAATAAAGAGGTCACCAAAGCCTACTTGTCTCAGTTTTCAGCAGACATGGACGCCTTTCTAAAAGCTAGGGCTCGAGAGCTAGTTGAGGGTGGTTTGATGTTTATTCAAATGTTTGGTGTTGCTGATCATGAAGCCTTTCCTCCTCCATTTGTCAGGAGCTGAAATGATTGCATGGCAGATATGGTTAACATGGTAAGAATCAATACACGGTCAAAAACTGGGAAAGTTGGGAAAGTTCTTGACTTCACCTCGGTACTTTACAGGCGGAGTCAAAATTTTTGGTTTGTGGAGTCAAAAACCAGATCCCATGTACAATTTATTTTTCTATTTGCTAATCCACATATGGATTATTTTTTTGTCATTATTCAAAAAAATTTGTATTTGTTAGTTTCTTCCTCTCGATGAGAGGAATATAAAAAGTTAGGAATTCTGACCAAAATCTTCAAAAAGTTCATTCAAGACAAAATAATTCTAATTTTCGTGGATTATTGGATCTTTTATCTTTATTCACAAAAATTGTAGCTGGTTACTACTTTTTTCTTTTAAATTCCTCTCATCGAGATAAATCGATAATCTATAAAAAGTCGACGAGAATCTAACAAATAATTTTTTTTTAATAAAGACAAATTAATCCAGAATAATCCATTAATCCAAAACACCCCTAATTTGAATGCGCGCGGCTTGGCTTGCTCTTGATGATAAAAAAAAAAAAAAATCTATGTTGGTTCATATTTACATGAAACTTAAAAGGGGAGAGGTTGTTGCAGGGAACTATAACAGAAGATAAGCTGGACTCGTTCAACATGCCTTGGTACTTTCCAGCTGCTGCTGAGCTAAAGATGGTGATAGACATGAACAACTATTGTACCATTGAGAAGATTTATACATCGAGCGCGGCTGCCCATCGCCACACAGATATCAGGAAGGACTCTCCAGGCATACGAGCCGTGACAGAGAACCTCATGCGGGCACATTTTGAAATTGAAATTGAAATTGTGGATCAAATCTATCATCGCTTGGCCCAGAAATTGGAAAAGAATCCACTCGAACACGACATGAAGCAGCAGAAAGTTGTTTATCATTTCGCCCTTCTAAACTGCAAAGGCAAATAGATCAAATGTTCTCCTCGTGTCTCACTGATTGTTTTGGTTTTGGTTTTCCGCTAAAATAAGTAGAATAAGTTGCACGACGTTTAAGTAGAATAAGTAGAGCTCTATAGTTGGCCTCGGCCATCTAATTGCATGACCTTCTAACCGTGCTGCATAGCTCTCGACTATTGGTGTGACAGACACTTGGTTGTATCGGTCAGTTTTTGTATTAAAGCTTCGTCAATAGTGGAACTACCGTGACAGCTGAAGATTGACAAGGCGCATGCAGATCCTCGTACAACTAACAAGTGAATTAGCCTTTATGTTGGATGTACTCCTTCAGTAATTTGGTTTTAATTTCTGTCTTCCCTGATCGTATTATGTTATTTTCAGTTGTATTCTCTTGTACTCGGTAGCATATTTTTTTTTTTTTTGTCATTAGATATACATCAGTGGGGGGGTTAGCGGGAGAGTTAGTGATTAGTCCAAAAGGGGCCTAGAAGCCATCCATATCCCTAAATGCCAAACGCCTCTGCCGAGGCTCGAACCCTGGTCTCCCTTGTGAGAGAACCAGGAGATAAGTGCTAGGCTACAAGCCCTTGGTTGTACTCGGTATTTGATTAATGAATTCTCTCTCATTCTAAAAAAAAAAAAACTAGAATAAGTTGTTGTGCAAATCCACTGCTCCTCTGCTTCTTGTTTGTAGGTGCATACATGGTTTTAAATATCGGCCGTTACGTAATGTATCATTGTGGGAAAAAAATAGTCACTATCTTTAAGATTTTTGAAACTTGAGTATAGCTAGAGAGACTAAAATAATAGATAAGCCTTTATTATTTAGTTTTATTGTGACCAATAATTCCCCCAGGATATACACTATATGTATCTTTATGTGAAATCGTTATGATGATGGAATTCTGGGTATGGAAGTGTCTTGTATGAGCAGCAGATAAGGTTGTATGATGATAGATGTATTGCTGGGTCTAATTAATTTGTGTTGTTGGAAATCTATCGTTACGTGAAATTTTTTTGGTTGCTGGAAATGTATCTTCGTGTAAATTTTTTATGGTGAATTCATGTTTTTGGACCTGTAATGGGGAATCTGTGTAGAATTTCTTGGAATTTTTTTTTTATATGTACAAGAACTTTGGGAATGAAGAATCAAGCAACAAACAAATTATGGTTGCCTTCGTGAGAGAGAGGTGGGGAGAGAGAGAAATAATCCTGAGATTAATCTCATTTCTAATTACATAACCAAACATGAGATAGGCCTAATGTTGGAACTTGTGGCTCATATGGAGAGGTACCGAGAAGTTCTAGGAAAGGTCAGATGCCGAGCGGAAGCCCCACGGTACGGTACGGAATTATTACGGTCGGAATAGAGTAAAGCTTATAAATACTCTCTATTGTAAAAACCCTGGACGACTTTTATCAATAACAGATTTGCTCTCACTCCCGTGGAAGTATCCAATTTTGGGGAACAACGTAAAATCTTGTGTTGATTCTTTTACTGTTTTCGTATTCCATATTGGGGGTGTGATTGATTTTCTCTAACAAGTGGTATCAGAACGCGGGTTTAATCACACGAAGAACAATGGTGGGGAATACATCTATGTAAAAGTTCGATTTGGGAAAGTTCGACAGGAATGGTAATTTCGGACTTTACCAACAGAGGGTAAAGGATATGCTGGTGCAGGAGGGTTTGTTGAAGGCGTTGAGCGGGGCATCCAAGAAACCAAAGCAGATGTCCAACGATGATTGAGAAGATCTGCAGGCGAAGGTCAAAAGTATGTTTCGCCTGTGTCTTGTACACAAAGTTATGTATCACGTGATTAGTGATGATTTCCCTGTTGGGGTTTGGATGAAGCTAGAGAGCAGGTATATGTAGAAGTCTTTGACTAATAAACTGTTTTTGAAGAAAAAGTTATTTGGGCTGAAGATGGTCGAGGGTTCTGACCTAACACGTTTAATCAGATTGTTAGTGATCTATTAAGGATTGAAGTAACGTTTGAAGGGGAAGATCAGGCTCTGGTGTTGTCAGAAATCTTGCAAACTTAACTGTTAAATTGTAACCCTAGCACCAGGAATTGTGGGTTTTTGAAATGGCTAGGGCTGCTTCAGATAGAATTAATAGAGATATTTAATTATACTATGGACATGGAAGAGGTTCGGCACCTTCTTTTGCTCTTTGTCTCCAAACTGCATTTTAGCTATACAAGCGGGTTGGACACCAAAGGATCACTGATAAGGTGTACAGTCGTTAATCAATCGAACGAATTGAGCTACTAGTCCTATCAAGAGAGTGCCCTCGTTAATGGTCATAATGGAGCAAAAAGTACCCCAGGGCATTTTGGTTAAGGGAAAGACATGAGGAGTTGGCATTGATGGGCGAAAAGCGCCTCCAAGATTTATATTATTAAAGTTCTAGAGTAGGGTGGGCTTGGACCATTTGGCCCACTTTCTAGACGGGACGGATTCGAGACATCCCTTTCCTATATAAGGTGATGTACTTTCGTTTTTTTGCTTGGTGATCAAGGTAATGGGTCAATTTGCGAGTTGACTCCCAGTAAGGGAACAAACAGACTTCGTTTCGGTCCCTACTGCTTGAAGTTAAATCCCTCAACAACAGGAAGTTTCACCTCCCGCAGGTATAGGACTAGATCGTACACCCGAAGGTAATGTGCGATTTCCCTAGAGGGACTTCGTGAAAGGTCAATCCAAATGAGAAAAGTGCATCTCATATAGCAGTGAAATGACATTCATTGATTTTCAATAATAAGGGCTCTTGAAAAATGAGAAAAGTGTATTTCATATAGATGAGAATTGGCATAAACCTCTTTTTTGCCCATACGAGGTCAATCAAAATGAGAAAAGGGCATCTCATATAGATGAGAAATGAAGGATTTTGCTGTCCATGAGAAAAGGAAGGAGGGGAAGAATCGACTTAATTGAGTACTCGGCCGGGCAACGGAGGCGAATGGAAGCAAATGCAACCAGTATTTCCCACCAGGTAACTGTCCTCTTTACCAGGTCACCTGGATAATCTCGTTACCACTCTACTTTGGGGGAAAGAAACCCTAGAACAAGAGGAAGTTACTGCAGCCCTTCGGGCGTATAACCAATGCAAGTTACTGACTGAGTCAATACAGAGAAGGACTGGTGCTAAAGGGGTAGGAGGAACGTGGTAGAAAGATGGAGAGGGGTAAATTAGTTAAGCGTGGGAGGTCAAAATCGAAGGGCGATTTTGAGTTGAAGTGTTATAAGTATCATGAACCAGGTCACTTTAAGAAAAATGGTCTGCAAAAGGGAAAATGAGGGAACTGGAAGAAGAAACAGGGAAAGGCAAGGGAGAAGAGAGATGCATGGACCATCGAATTATATGCAAACGTGGTGGAGCAGGATGATTTAGAGGATGGTGATATGCTTTCGGTCTTTGCCAATCCGCATCACCTAGCAAACTCATGGGTTCTGGATTCAGCATGTTCTTATCACATGTCCCCTAATAGGGAATGGTTCGACAATAGGTCGGTGGATTGTGGTAATGTTCTTATGGGTAATGATGTATCGTGTAAAGTCATAGGAATAGGCACAATTAATGTCAGGATGTTTGATGGTGTTGCAAGAACCTTGGGTGATGTTAGACATGTTCCAGAGTCGAGGAAAAATCTAATTTCATTGGGAACTTTAGGCTCAAACAGCTGTGGGTGTAAAATAGAAGGTGGAGTCATGAAGGTCACGAAGGGTGCTATAATGATAATGAAGGGTTCCAAAGCAAGCGGGATCTTTCTGTTGGGAACTCATAATTTGATTACCCCTAGATTAGCTACTTGAAGGGAAATAGAGTGCTTGATATCACCTATGTGGAGGCTACACCTACGACATCACCCACACTAGTACACAAGGACTCGAAGGATAATCAAGGACACCTAACAAGGACTCTAGGAAACAAGATACAACGACTAATCTAAGAACCAGACCCCAGGACACCTAAAACCAGACCAAAACTACCAATAGACCAGACATTCACAAAACTAGATTCCTTGACCCAAAACCAGAAGCACCTGCCCTAACCCAAAAAGCTTAGAATTCAGATACAAATTGACGCAGAGAAATCAGATTCTAGCAGCCCCAACACACCACAAACAGCTTGGACCTTTCATTTCATCACTATCCCTGTACAAGACACCCAAATAATCTACAGATAAATTCCTGACCCTAGACAGAGACAACCTTGGATCAAGTGATAAAGTGAGTAAATAAAATAATGATTGGCTGCACACACACATACACACATTAGGTCTTCTAATATTTTTTTGCCCATTTCAATTGGAGTATTTTAAATGAGTTCCCTTTTCAAGCAAATTTGGGTGCACATTGCAATTAATTTAACTCCACGTGAAACAAGTTAATTATAGAACAAGCTACGGTCAAATCAGAGCTCCACAAACAACCAGCAGACCATACATTCACAAAGGTCATGTCTTCTTCAAAATAGAGGCCCGAAAAACATATATAGCATTCTCAACTCCATAAACTACCTGTAGCATACCATGACAATAACTAATCCATATAGGAAATGAATGAGTTCTAGATAAGCTTGGAAAAAGGATTAGAGAGAGGGGCCATGTAACTTACCACTAGAAGAGTACCGGGTGATTCCCCTAGAGCATAGCTCTTCGATCATTAACTGAAGTAGTGCTTGAGTCCCTTTGTTCTTTGTGTTCATCTCTTTCTGCTTAGCAACCATCTCTGCCTAGTTAGCCTTGAGTGTAGCCACTTCTTCACTTTGCTTCCAAGCTCGACTTTCAGCCCTGCTTCGAGCCTCCTCAAGCTCAACTCTGGAAGTTTTTTCGACTGAGAATGATGAGGATTTAGGACCCAGCTCTACACCATACCCTAATCTTTTCTTTAAAACCTCCAAGCAATCTCTCCTTATCAGTCATGGGGGAGGCGCCCTCTTCTTTGCATTTCGTATGGAGCTCTAACATTTAGTCCTATGCATAATTTACATGGTCATTTCATTTTTTTGTTCCTCACTCTCCTTTCCTACTAAAGGTTTATGGAGAACAATGAAAAACAAGCAAAGTTACATAAAGTTCTTTGGATCGTTCATCAACCCATTCTTTCTTTTTTGGGAAATTTATCGAAATGGTCCCTCTAGTTTCACCCTTGTTCCAATTTGGTCCGTCTATTTTCAATTTCACTCAAACGAACGTTGTAGTTTCGATTTTTATAAGATTCGAGTCCAATCAATAATGGCGGTTACGAAAAATAGATGGAAAAATCAATTTGGGGCATTTTTTAGGGACAAATCAGACCTTTTGCCCATCCTTCCCCAATTCAAAACCCCAACCTTATTCCTTTGGACATCTCTGAGGTATCTTTACACTGCCATCGCCTCTTCAATCCCATCGTCGAGTAACAGTTCATATCCCGATGAGGTATTTTTTCAATCTCTCCACAATCTCCTTCTCCTCCTGCTATATCCAACTTGTATGAAGAATCATTCCGTCAATTTTCGTTATCCTTATGATCTTTTCTGTTTTTTTGGTACTGTCACGATCAGGTGAATGATCGGCTTTAGGAGTAACGACTTCCAATGATGAGGATCATGATATGTAAACTCAGACATTTGATACTCAACCTGGTAACCATAATCGGTTTTCACATCCTTAATTCTCTGACTCTCGACTGGTTCAGCAATCTTCTGTAAATGACTTGAGTCTAAGTTGTGTATTACTGTGTTGATATCTGATTGTATTGAATCTGCTTACATAGGGACTTACTTTGGAAATCGAAAGATTTCGTTTTTCAATTTCTTATAAGTGGAATTAGATCATATACTCAATGTTTGGACTGGCAATGAAGCCAATGAGGATATAAGTACTGAGCCCTTTTGTCCTTGAAAGTCCCTCTGAAGAAACTCAACTGGAGAACATTGATACTGAGCTACAAGATATTCCAGATTCTGTTGATGGCATTGTAACTGAGACGGCTTGTTCCAAGGAGTTAACTCCTTATGAACTTAAAAGAAAAGCAGGAGAAGATGTCCTAGACACTCCTTGTATTCATTTATTTATTTATCTATTTTTTTGTTCAAAAGAAAAGGATTGGGCTTAGGGTTACAAATTGGGAAAGAAGAAGCATGGTCAAAAAGTCTATTTTATCCCTAAAAAATGTCCCAAATTGATTTTTCGTCTATTTTCGTAACCGCCGTTATCGAGTGAACTCAAATCGTACAAAATCCAAACTACATGGTTCGTTTGAGTGAAATTGAAAATTGAGGGACCAAATCGAGACAAGGGTGAAACTAGAGGGGTTATTTCGACAATTTTCCTTCTTTTTCCCACTTAGTAATTGAGTTTCACGCCACAAGTCAATTTGGTCCTTCATCGTTCCAGACTTCCAGTATCCTACAAAAATTGATAAGTATAATGAAAGTTGTTTGTGCATTTTATGTAAACATGGTTAATAAAGAATGGTACGGTATCATAACTAATTCTCGAGTATGACACTGTGCGGATAGAGTTGGAGACTTTTGACTTTTTCGACTTGCCTGATTTCAAGTGCTTTTAACCTGCAATAATAAAAAAAAAGACTGGTAATAAAAACTAAAAATTCACTTGATTTCATTGTTTAATTCAACGCCTAATTCTTAAGAACAATGGATCATAATCTTTTTTACTCAAACACAAACCGTATACTATCTCATGAACTATCTCCGCCACTGGCTGAGATGCGCAATGGGTACGACCACGTGGTACAAGTCCGTCGCCCAAGTGTAAACGAATATAACGACTTTGTTTACAGATTGTCGAGTGCTTCGGACTTTGTTTCACTGAGGTATTGAGTTTGGAAACCAAGTGGAGCTGCTAGTTTACTGTCTAAGGTTGGGTTGGGTTGGGTTAAGGTTTGGATTGTGTCGTCCGGGGTTGGGTTTTCTGATTTTAGTTGCTGTTTCATTGGTATTTGGGAGGTTTTGTATGTTTTGTTTTCTGATCAGTGTATTTTGGGTTGACTTGTGTTTAGTTTTTGTTTCAGGGCTTGGGTATGATTGGGTCGGGTCGGGTTGAAATTTGGGTTGTTTCTAGAGTTTTTTTTCTTTTGTCATTCGTCAATCCTAATCTATTACATGGGGGAGGGGGTAATGAGACTCGATCCCGAGATATACTGTGAGACATCCAAGAGCTCTATCGCATGAGCTAGCCACCACTTGCGGTTGTGTCTAGAGTTGGGGTGAGTTGATAAACCTAATGAGAAACCCAGGCTATGAATTAACAATTTCATCTTCGGAGGAAATGAGGAGGCGGCTAAGAATTTACAATTTCATCTTCGGAGGAAATGAGGAGGCGGCTAAGAATTAACAATTTTATCAACGGAGGAAATAAGAAGGATTTAAATTAGTAATTTTCGACCAACTGCAGCGATAGCTGCCCTACCACGCCAATCCTGAGAGAGAAAAGGTGAAGAAAACATTGGCTGGCTTACAGATATGAATGAGAAAAACGCATGTAATTCATGAATCATGAGCATAATCACTAATAAGTCAATAACGTGGCTTGTTCCTCGTTCACTATGGAAGATGAATCACATAGCCATATGTTTTTCTTTCTTGGGTTTAAAATTTGGCCGCCAGACCAAACTTTTTCTGGGTGTAATTTGAACCCTTAATCTTATATGATTTGCAAAATAGTATGTCTATGAAAAAATCAGTTTGATCGAATAACGATAGGTATATCGAAATTTGAAATTTTTTTTTGCTGTTCAAAAGAAAATTTCGAAAATTGAACTTTGGTTAATGAAAGGAACGGTCATGGATTTTGAAGTTAAATTGTCCATGGTTGTCCGTTTTATAAATTAAAATTTGACTTTTGACGTATCTACCGAAGTCCAATCAAAATGATTTTTTTGCGTCAGTATACTTTTCGACAGAATGAACAGTTCAGATTATAACAAAAACAAAAAAAAAAGAATGGTGAAGCCCACAATGAACGGTGGTGGAATACCCAAGGTTTTCACCACATGTGGAAATCTCAAACAGTATTATTCATATCATGTGTGGGACAGCGTACTAAAGCGTATTTTTCTAACAGTATTATTCGGTCACATCCTTCTTTACCACATTTTTATGGGATTCATAGTACTTGGCCTCATATGAATGTAAGGTGAAAAGGGGTTTTTCCAGTTTGACTTGTATTTCTTTTACCAGCAATCCAAGTTTGAATTGTTCCGTTTTGTTCTACATAATATTTTGATTAAAAGTTTTGGGTACAAATTCAAGTGTTAATTAATTTTCTTCTTTCTTTGCTACAAATTGAACATACACCTCCTAATTTAAGCACTCAATCGAACCAGTTCAACATTTTCGATGCGGAATTATTGGCTCAATATGTCATGAATAACCAATGTCCTTTCAGTACTCCACCTAGAGGTGTCAAACAGGCCCGTCGTGTCGTGCCGTGCCGTGCCGCTTTTCTTCCGTGCCAACAATGCCCGTGCCCGTGCCGTGCCGTGCCCGTTTACTTAATCGTTTCATGCCGTGCCGTGCCTAATCGTGCCGTGCTCATTTTTAGTCGTGCCGTGCCGTGCCGTGCCATTTTTCTTCATTCGTGTCGTGCCGTGCCATGCTGTTTTGTAACCGTGCCGTGCCGTGCCGGCGCATTTACTTAATCTTGCCGTGTCGTGCCGGTCGACTAACTTAATCGCGTCGTGCTGTGCCGTGCCGTGCCGACCCACTTAACCGTCTGAATCGTGTCATGCCGTGCCGTGCCCATTAACTTAATCGTGTCGTGCCGTGCCGTGCCGTGCCGTTTTTTTAAATAGTGTCGGGTCTTGCCGACCCTCTAACTTAATCGTGTCGTGCCGGCCCGCTTAATCTTTTAAGACATGTCGTGCCATGCCGTGCCCATTTACTAAATAGTGTCGTGCCGGCCCGCTTAATTCCTTATTTTGTTTGTATGTAAATAAGAAAAAAAAAACAAAATAAATTTTAATTAACTTACTCTTTTTAATTAATTGCCCGAATTGTAATGAAAATGAAATGTAATAAATTTGAATTAATTGCCCGAATTGTAATGAAAATTAATTTCTTGCTAGATAGCGCGCGCGCACGAGAGAGAGAGAGAGAGAGAGAGAGAGAGAGAGAGAGATGCAAAACTAGGCTGCATTTTTTCATTGAAACAAAAAATGTAAGTCTCAAACATTAAATCTTACAGCTTTGTCTTTATTCCGAATAAAAAACAAGTACCAAAAAAATACAACCTACAAACCTAAAACAACAATTACAATTAAGTATAAAAATGTTGAAATTGGCCTTGCACACTAGTTTCTTGAATCTTCGGGTCTTCTGCAATTTTTTGAATCTTCGAACCTGTCATTCAGTAACTTATTCCAAAACAACAATCAACTAACAAAGTAAAATATATATAGAGGCCCGATCTAGTCCGGGAGTCCCGGATCTGGGACTCCACCTTCCCAATATTATTTTGACGATCTGTACAATTTTTGCGAAAAACTGCTTGGATAAATCCCTTCCCGGTATTTTTTTTTGAAGATTTTCCGCGTGGACCTTGGAAAACACTTTTTGAACACATTGGACGGCTCGGATTTCCCAAAAATAATTTTTAAAAGCATCAAAACACCGAAAAACCCTTCAATCCGGGAAATCTGGGATCCTTGACAGGATAATTCGTGTGTGTATATATATATATATATATATATATATATATAAACAATTAAAGAATGACTCAGATACTCTGTAGGGTTGTAACATTAGTTGCCAAAATTGACCTTCTAATGTTGTCCCGCCTATAACTTGTTCCAAAACAACAATCAACGTGTATCATCATAGCCAATAAAACATCCATAATAGCATAAATAGGGTTGCAAAAAAATATATTTATTTAAAATATATTCAAAAAAATCCTTTTTTCCCCTCTTTTTCCCCCCCTTATTTGGCAAGTGCATTTATTAAATTCTAACTATTATTCAAAAATTTATTTTTATTTTACCTCATTTTTTTTCTTCTTATTATGGCAAGTCCATTTATTAAATTCTAATTATTATTCATAAATTCATTTTTAATTTCCATCTTTTTTGTTTTCATAATTATGGCATTTGGAAACTTCATTTATTTAATAAAAATGAATTTTTTTATTTATTATGTATTTATTTATTTTTCTAAAGTCCATTTATTTAATGAAAACTTATTCAAAATTCAACTCTCTCTCTCTCTCTCTCTCTCTCTCTCTCTCTCTCTCTCTCTCTCTCTCTCTCTCCCCGTGATGTATTGCGTAATTACAAAAAAATATTTTTCACCTATCAATTCAAAAATCAAAATTTTCACTTTTATTATTCAAAAAATCATTTTTTATTTTTCCTCAATTTTTGAAATAAAATAAAATTTATTTTTCCTCTTTTTTTTTTTTATTTCTCATTCTTTTCGTTGTTATACCATGCCGTGCCCGTGCCCGTGCCTTTTCACACTACCGTTTCGTGCCCGTGCCGTGCCAGACTAAGACCGTGCCATGCCAGACTAAGACCGTGTCGTGCCTGATTTAGTCCGTGTCGTGTCGTGCCGTGCCACGCTAGGCCAAGTACCGTGCCGTGCCCACCCATTTCCGTGCCCCGTGCCCGTGCCCGTACCCCCTCAGACCGTGCCGTGCCGTGCCCAACTTTTACCGTGCCCGTGCCGGAGTTTTTCGTGCCGGCAAGGCCCATTTGACACCTCTAACTCCACCCAACCAATTCGATTCATAGCCAACTCAATTTTCAATCTCATCAACCTTCCCAAACTAGTACTGATTCACAAGCTCCCAAAAAGAAAAAGAAAACTACTTATGTACAATCGAAGGGAAGAAATTCTAATTGGCAGAAGGAAAAAAATTTGCTCCTGAAGATATTACTGGAGGAATTTTCAATTGCTCCACTAGAAAAGAAACAACACTTTTTTTATTGTTTGAAGAAGAGCATGCATATATTTACTACTAGAAGTTATCCTTCAAATAAAGAAAAAAAAAAAATAGTCGTTGCTTGGTTTGTTGAACAAAAACTGATATTGGGGCAAAATTATAGGAATTTTTCGTATTTAAAAATTCTTTTGGGTTCCACTTGTTTTAAAAATATTTGTAAGGTAGAGATTGCTCTAGGTAGTCCATAGTACATACATGTCCTCTAAATTAAGAAATTCAGGAGTGAAAGTTGGACCCCACTTATACTTAAGTGTACACTTTATTAGAGACGGAGCCAGGATTCCGACTTGGAATTCGCACCTAAAATCAATATTCTTCCTCTCTCTATCCCATAAAGATAGTATATTTTAAAACGACGTGCAATTTTTGGATAAAATTTCAATTAGTTATTTCATTTTGTGTCAAAAAATGTAAGAAATTATGCACGGAAGTGCTTTGTTTTTTTAACCAAAAAATTGGAGGTTTTTTGAGAAGTAAAATATCTTTGTGGGTGGAGGGAGTAATTAGTATAAAAACAATGCAAGTGTTTTAGGATTAATTATGTCTACTACTCGAAAGGATACACATCTTTCTATGTTAATCATCCATAAATATACTTAATACACAAAAATTACACATTTTCATCGATTAATCACTCATTTATATGCTTAATACCATAAATAATACACAAAACATTGTTCTTGCAATACAAAATTTTTATTTTTATTTTTTACCCGGGAGTGGCACGTGCATTGTGGGATAAGGCCCATGACGTGACAAATAATAGTAAATTACTATGTCAAAAAGATAACAGAAGGAGGAGGGTGTGTATATAAAGGTACGATTGTTTTTGTGAGTTGTACAAGAAATACCAAGGCATATCTGAAGATGGATATGAGAAATGACAAGGAAAGCAAAGAGCTACTCCACTCTCAAACTCACATATGGAACCACATATTTCACTTCATAAATTCCATGTCTCTAAAATGTGCAGTTCAACTAGACATACCAGATATCATCAAGAACCACGGCGGACCCATGTCTCTCTCTGAACTTGTTTCTGCTCTTCCTATTAACCCCTCCAAATCCCGGTGTGTCTATCGCCTCATGCGCATTCTAGTCCATTCCGGCTTCTTCACAAAGGAGAAAATCTCGGGAACCACCGAGGAAGAAGGTGTTAGCTAGATTGAAAAGCTTCTTCAATTAGAAATTTAACTTTTTTACTTATTATTCTCTACCTATTGGGTGGAGGTTAGCATTTTCCATCAACTATATATTTGAGATCTCGCGATATATGTTATACATGTTCTCCTAATTGAAATTGCGTAACTGTTAGTTGGCTACATCTTAAATTATTGATATGTATGTTTGATTTTTGAGTCAATTTCGTATTGCAGAAGGTTATTTGCTCACACCTGCATCCAGTCTCCTCTTAAAGGACGAGCCACTAAGTGTCAGACCATTTTTACTAGGCGTGCTTGATCCAATCTCGATAAAGCCATGGCACAACATCAGCGAATGGTTCCAAAATGACGACCCTACCCCATTTGACACGGCTCATGGGAGGACGTTTTGGGACTACATGGGCCACGAACCGCGAATCAGTCATTCCTTCAACGAGGGAATGGCTAGCGATGCCCGGTTGGTCACGAGCGTGGTGATCAAGGACTGTAAGGGTGTTTTCAAGGGGCTGAATTCACTGGTCGACGTTGGGGGTGGGAATGGCATGTTGGCAAAAGCCATAGCCGATGCTTTCCCGAAGTTGGAGTGCACTGTGTTGGATCTCCCTCATGTGGTTGCAGGTTTGCAAGGGAGTGGGAACTTGAAGTTTGTTGGGGGTGACATGTTTCAAGCTATTCCCTCTACTGATGCTGTTTTGCTCAAGGTAAATACTAATTTGTCTGTTCTACTTATCAGTACGTACAGTATTGAATATATAATTAAGTACAGTATTGGCTTTTTTTTCCTTCCTGATATTTTAATGTGAAACAAATATAGAATGCATATCATCGTCATTTTATACGGGCCAGACTTCTTTTTAAGATATATTTCCAAGTCCAACCCATTTATTTATTGGGCTTAAACCTCAACCTGGTCCAACTTTATAGGTCTAAATACCAAACCCTTAAAACAGGAATTTTCATTGGGCAGGGTAGCTGGCCGGCATTTACTCATAAAAAAATCCATATAAGGACAAAATAAAAGTGAGGATAGTTAAAAAGAAATTCTAAAATCAATTCCCAACTAATTAATCCAACGAGTAGAAAATTTGACGGATATAAGCCAATTTTCTTTTCAATTTTTCAATAAAAAGAAATGTTATTAACTTAGTATGACTACCTCATTCTGAACTTATGATATTTTCTTTACAAACATCCAAGATCGAATAGATCATATATAAAGACTTACAAAGACACTTAGTGATTGATGTTACCAAAAAACTTTTTTACAACTATCAGTGGGTATTGCACGATTGGAGCGACGAGGAGAGCATAAAGATACTGAAGAGCTGCAAAGAAGCAATTCCAAGCAAAGGAGGGAAGGTGATAATCATTGACGTGAAAGTTGAGACCAACGAGAAAGCGAGAGATGCCGAGTCAATTGAAACACAACTCTTCTTCGACATGCAAATGATGATTTTGGTCACGGGGAGAGAGAGAACTGAGAAAGAGTGGGCGACGCTCTTTGTTGATGCCGGTTTCAGCGGCTATAAAATCACTCCAATTCTGGGTTTAAGGTCTCTCATTGAGGTCTATCCTTGATGAATTTATGTACCATGGTTTTCTTGTTCCTTTGTTTTTCGTTTAAGAAACAATGATTATGGCATGTAGCATTTTATTATGGTGTTGGAATTGTATGGGTACCTGTTATAGAGTTCAAGGCTTCAAGCTACGGCCTTTGTGATTTCTAGTTACTAATATTATCAAGGTTTAAAAAAAGATAGTGTGATATCAAGTTTCATTATATTGTAATCAAGAATGCTTCCAAATTTATAATATGTGCAAGGTATTTCTAGTCTAAAGTAAGGTGGTACTTGTGGGACAATTCGTATTTTTATTTTTTTGGGAAAAGAAAAGTATGTCTAACATGTTTGCGTGTGCTGACTTCCCTCTAGTTTAATTAGTATCCGGTCCCCTCTACTTTTTAATTTTTTGGCTCATTGTGTTGATTCAAAAAAAAAATAGTTGGAATCGTTGTAGAACTCATCGAGAAGAGTAACCACATTGAAAATTAAACATGCGTACCATGTGCACCTATTGTATGATCTAGATTGTGCCATCAATCGTAACATTTTTTAATGATTCATAACTTTGCTGCAATATGATTCGTAACATTTTGGTGTGTCTCGTAACTTCTATAAAAAAAAAATCGTAACTTTTACAGGGCACCCTAATAAGGGGTGTGATTGTAGCCTTTTCCAGCATTTTTATTATGGTGTTGGAATCGTATGGGTACCTGTGATTTCTTGTTATTAATATTATCAAGGTATAAAAAAAGATAGTGTGATATCAAGTTTCATTATATTCTATTCAAGAATGCTTCCAAATTTATACAATATGTACAAGGTATTTCTAGTCTAAAGTACATAAGGTCCTACTTGTGGGACAATTCGTATGTTTAACATGCATTTTTATTTTTTTGGCAAAGAGAAGTATGTTTAACATGTCTGCGCGCACTGACTTTCCTCTAGTTTAATTTAGTATCCGGTCCCCTCTACTTTTTTAGTAATTTTTTTGGCCCATTGTGTGGATTCAAAAAAATAGTTGGAATCGTTGTGGAACTCATCGAGAAGAGTAACCACATTGAAAATTAGGATTAGAAATTTACATGACGAGAATTGAGTACAAAAGTTGTGAATTTTTAGAATTTTTTTGGCGTGAATATATATATGCACTAAAATCGGTTGTAGCAGTCAATTATAACAGGGACGTATCAATTAAGCGATGGGTATATTAGCTGATTTTAATTTAAAGAGAAGTGAATATTGAAGTAGGGATCATTTGCAAAATAATACTCCCTCTGTCTTCCCAGTCCAAAAAACCAAAATTCCTAAAAAAAGTACATTCTCGTAAAACAAAATTCACACTTTATGATAAATAAGGAACTCACTGAGTGAAAACAATCAATTAAACTACTGCTACCCTATATTATTCCCATACAAAATCTCTCAGAAGTATGGAAATCACAAAACCTTAGCTGTCCACATTAAAACAGGACATGCATGTTGATGAACTTGAAAAGACAAATATTTTCTTGAACATTGCCCTACAGATCACTCATTTTAATTTTTTCTTGCTATATTGATAACTCCACAGCGGTGCCCTAAGCAGTGGTCTGGTGGGTTTAAACCTATGGCCGGCCCCGTGAGCATTAATACATTGGTACACACTCAATCCCTAAGCAGTGTATTCACTTTGTTCACTTCACATTTCCAAAAAAAAATTCAAAAGGTTTTTTTCCCTATCTCTCATCTCTCCAATCATTAATCACATTTCTCTCTCTACTCATGCCCTCTCTCCAATCATTATTCTCATTTCTCTCTATTTCTTTCTAATTATTATACCTCTCTCCAATTATTATACCTCTCTCTAACTATTACTTTTTCCAAAAACCCATCCAAACGCTATCTCAAAAATATTTCTCAAAAAATTCTTCTCAAAACTCTCAACCAAATTGTTGGTGCATTTGCACTACATTGGATTATTTTGAGAGTGATGTTAATGGTACACACTCATGTTGGAAACATGTGTGAAGGATGAGTCCCACATCGGATAAATAGAAAAAGAGTTGGACCTTAATATACAATTGGATGTCTCACCACTTACAAGGCTTAGCCTTTTAAGTGGATATGGGTCATTCAATGTATATTGGGTCCATGTGATGTGTTGGACTCCGTGGATACTCCCCAACGGATTGGGCCTATGCGCACATGGGAAGAACCTCGGGCGGATCAGACTCCTAACAAGTGGTATCAGAGCCGATGGCTGACGATCTACGGGCAGATTCTCCTGGAAACATCGGTGGTTGTGGGCTTGCACGGGGACTCTCAGAGGAGCAGGAAAAATCCATTGTAACTCTTGCTGAAGCAAGAAAATTCCTAGTGCGCGGCGCAGGTGGCTAGCAGTAAGGTGGATCTCAGTGGAGTGGGTACTCTTGATGGAGCATGAAAAATTCCTGGTGCAGCACTTGGCTGTGCGCAAGGTGGCTCTCGTGGAGTATGGTGGCTCTTGATGGGGTGGGTGCGGTAAATAAGCCCAGGTGGCTAGCAGCAAGGTGGATCTCAGTGGAGTGGGTACTCTTGATGGAGCATGAGAAATTCCTGGTGCAGCACTTGGCTGGCAAGCAAGATGGCTCTCGTGGAGTATGGTGGCTCTTGATGGAGTGGGTGCGGTAAATAAGCCCGGGTTCGGACACGATGTTGGAGAGATAGATCAAGAATTAAGGGGGAGTCAAGTCGATCAGATTAAGGGGGAGCTAGGCCCAATGCATGGTTCACACACGGGGGGGAGATTGTTGGGAACATGTGTGAAAGATGAGTCCCACATCGGATAAATAGAAAAAGAGTTGGATCTTAATATACAATTGGATGTCTCACCACTTACAAGGCTTAGCCTTTTAAGTGGATATGAGTCATTCAATGTATATTGGGTCCATGTGATGTGTTGCACTCCGTGGATACTTCCCAACGGATTGGGTCTATGCGCACATGGGAAGAACCTCGGGCAGATCAGACTCCTAACAACTCACTCACCGAAATCCCATGTGAGAGATGACACAAACCCATGTGAGTTGAAAGAGACCCATGTGAGTTGGCACTTACCCATGTGAGTTGGTTGGCCATGGTTTTAAATACCGGCCGTTACGTAACGTATCAGCTGTTACGTAACTGTTTTGGCTTCTCCGATACCGTTACACCCCAGTATACCGGTGAGAGGAAAAATCACATGCGTATCAGGCTATAAGCTGGCTCCCGTTACGTATCGATCTGTATTCAATACACGGACCGGTTCACGACCGTTAAGCAATTTAAAATTATTTTTTATAAAAAATTGATTTTTAAAAATTCACAACCGCTACACCCGGTTCATGTTACGTAACGTTCGATACTACTGAAACCGTTACCTTCATGTATCATGAAACTGATAATTAAAACCTTGGAGTTTGCACAGCCGATCGAATATCGTTGTCTTTACCCTACTACAATCTGTCTCTATAGACTATATATATATAGAGACAACTCCCTTGAGAGTTTAGGTGAAAATTTTGAAGTGAATTAACAGATTACAACACACACACATCCCAAGATGATGAGTATGGGTTCTGGTGATGAGAGATCCACCGAGCTGCTACACTCTCAAGCTCATATATGGAACCAAACTCTCAACTTCATAAACTCAGCATCACTCAAGTGTGCGGTTCAGCTGGGTATCCCGGACGCCATTCACAGGCATGGAAAACCCATGGCTCTTGATCAACTGGTTGCCGCTCTCAGCATCAAGCAAGCCAAAGCCCAGTCTGTCTACCGCCTCATGCGCGTCCCCGTTCACTCTGGCTTTGTTGTTCAAGAAAAAGTTGGCGATCAAGACGGGTACTGAAATTCAGTTTAAAGTCACAGTCATAGCATTTGTATAGCAATTTGATATATTTGATAGCACGATACTGATTTTATTCCACAACAGGTACGTGCTCACACCTGCCTCTCGTCTCCTCCACAAGGACGAGCCGTTGAATGCACGGGCATTCTCGTTGATCGCGCTCGATCCTATAATAACACCGCCATGGAACATTTTGAGCGACTGGTTTCATAATGATGATTCCACAGCGTTCGACACAACTTATGGGAAGAGTTAGAGTTGCTTTCCAAGCGCATGATTGCCTAATCTTCCCGTTAGTGGTTTTTTTGGTGAAATAGGAAGAAAATATTACGGAAAATCTGGGGGAAAGGGTAGAAAGATCCACAACAGTTTTCGTTGATAATCTTCCACTCCAATTACGGAAAATCTGGGTCTACAACCTCTTCTTCCGATTTGGTATTCTCATAAACATTTTCATTCCAAACAAAAGAAGCAAGATTACTAGGCAAAATTTTGCATTTGTGAGGTTCATAAGGGTCGAAGATGCAGAGGCGTCGATCTCAAATACCAACGATTCATGGCACTGGGGTCACAAATTGGTGGTGAAATTTGCAAGATTCTTGAAGAAAGATGATACTTCAGATCCCCAAATGAGCTCCCTCAGAAATCACATAATCCAAAGCCGTTCTTCCAACTTCAAACCCTATCAATGGAATCAATGGAAACAAAACCCCCAAATTCATCATTCGAGTTTGCATAAAGAGAAGAGAGGTAAAGAAGTTTGGAGAAGGAAAGGGACGACAGAATCAAGCAAACAAGGGGAACAGAGGGCCAAAGTCATTGAGGCTCCTGCAGAAGTGCATTTGGGAAGAATCAAAGTTCAAGATGCAGGTAATGGCTGGCTCTTTAGAAGCGCTATTGCAAAAATAAGCAACTAGTGTCCACTAAAGATCTAGAACATGTTTTCATAAGGGAAAGGGACATTAAAATTCAGATCAAAGCTATAGGAGGTAGATTTGTCATCATCACTTTTGCAGATATGGAGTCCAGAGATTTGATTATCAAAGAAAGATGGTTAACTCAGTGGTTTGAGGAAATAAAACCGTGGAGAGGAGAACAAGCAATGGAGGAAAGGTATGTGTGGCTATCGTGCTATGGGATGCCGCTCAACGCATGGTCCAATACAACCTTCAAAGAGATTGGCGACAAATGGGGTCAATTTTTACAAGTTGATGAAGCCACATTGAAGGAATCCTCTTATGTTCAGGCCAAGATCTTAAAAGCCACCAATCAGTTCCATAAAGTAGAAGGTTATGTTGACTTGATAATTGATGAAGCAATTTATCCTGTTAGAGTAAAGGAAGATGATTCTTTCAGAACTATCAGCAGTAGTTTTTTTTATATTTCCTCTGAGGTGAAACAAGATGAGATGGTCAAACCGGCAGATGTGGAGTCAAAATATGGGGCACATGTTGGAACACTAATGAGGAGGCAATTTCAAATAGCATAACAGGCATGCCATTCTCCATTAATGAGGCGGCTATTGTCAGGGATTCTATGAGCTCTTCCTTCGGGAATGAAAAGTCTTTTATGGAAAGTGAAAAGGTTTCTGACAGCTTTGGGGAGTTTTCAAAGAAAAGCCAATCACAACTCAGCAAAAACAACTGCGTGATAAATCAAGAATCTGAAATGTTGGTGGCTGATGTATCAAGAGAGGATATATTAAATGACATAGATAACAGGAATGAGGAACTCTTTTTGGAAGAGCATGTTGGTAATAATGCTGATGTGGTTACTAAAGCTATTATTGCAGAAATTAATGAGATTACCAAAGCTGTTGATGCTATTTTCGAGGAAAATAACGTAACTGTTGATGACTCATTGAATGAAGATTGTAATCAGTTGGTAATCTCTGAGAAGGAAGCGAATCAGGACTCTCTTATCCAAGCCCCTATTCAATCCACAGTAAAAGGTCTACAAGGAAAGAAGAAAAGGAAAAACATAAATGATATTCTTGGTTACACAAAAGTCAGTCCAGGTAAGGGAGGAGGGAGAAACAAAAACAAATCTGTGGTCCTAAGATCTACCATTGCTGCTGCACCTCTAACCGCTTCAATCTCATCAAGGGGCATCAACAACAGAAATAGAATCCTGTTGGACGAAGCACAAGCCATCTGGGTTATCAACCAAATGCATGGGATTAATTATGATGGTGATGAACAAGAAGTTGTCAGCAAGATTGTTGATTTGGAAGCAAAAGTAAAGGAGAAGGTTGTCTGCCTTCTCTAACTTTGTCCTATCTGCAGTGATCAATCTCAAGCCTCATCTATTTTAAAACCATGAAAATCCTTTCATGGAATGTTAGAGGCCTGAGTAAGCAGGAAAAAAAGGGTAGAATAAAAAAGTTGCTTAAGGAAAAAAGGGTGGATATGGTTTTTTTCCAAGAAACTAAACAAGGTGCAATCTCAAATGACTCCATCAAGTCTTTGTGGTGGGAAGACTGTCCTAATTTTTTGGATATTAAAGCAGCTGGATCTGCAGGAGGCCTTCTATGCATTTGGAGGCCACAATTTTTCAAGTTGATGGAAGCTTGTGGTAACAGAAACTTCATCATATTGAAAGGTACTCTGAATCACTCTTTCAATTGCGTTTTTGTGAATGTTTATAGCCCTTGTTGTATTGTGGAAAGGAGGAGAATTTGGACAGTTATGTTAAGCTTAAAACCAGTATTTGCTGAACCTTGGTGTTTGGGGGGTGACTTTAATGAAGTAAGGTATGGAACTGAGAGACAAGGCAACTCTAATAGGGGTAATGGAATGCAAGATTTTAACAAATTCATAGACGATTTGGAACTAACTGATTTTCCTATGATAGGAAGAAAGTATACATGGTTTAATTCTCAAGACAGTGAAAAATGGAGCAGGATAGACAGATTTCTTGTGCACCCTGAATGGATGGAGCTTTTTAAGCTAAAACTTTGGGGCTTACCTAGAACCCTCTTTGATCATTGCCCTATCCTCCTTATGGAGGATGATAGGGATTGGGGGCCCAAACCCTTCAAGTTTTATAACTTTTGGTTCTCTCACCCTAACTGTTTAAAAGTTATGAAACTTGCATGGGTTAGTTGTCAAAATCAGGTATGGGTTGCGGATACTCTTATTAAAAAGCTTAAATGTATGAAAGAGGCCCTAAAAACATGGAGTAAGGAGGAGTATGGTGTTTTGCAGCTGAAGTTTGATCAAACAGTAGAACAACGACACCAATTAGATCTCCAAGCTTAAAATAACACTATCCAATCAAAAGGCAAAGCTAAGAGGAAAGAACTTAAAGCTGAAATGTGGAAATTGAGTAGACATATTGAAAGGATGTGGTTACAAAAGTCAAGGGTTCAGTGGCACCTCAAAGGGGACAGAAACACGAAGTATTTTCACCTTATGGCCAAATCCAGAGAAAGTAGAAATTCTATTAGCTCTGTAACAGTGAATGATCAAGTCTTTGAGGATCCTCTAAGGGTGAAGAATGAAGTTTTTAATCACTTCCAAAAACTTTTCTCTGAAGATTGGTAGGTAAGGCCTTTCTTTTGTGTTAATAGAAGTAACACAATAGATGAAGCTATGTGTAATGATCTGATTTCTAGCTTTACTGAGATAGATGTTGGGAATGCCATTAGATGTTGTGATGGGAACAAGTCTCCAGGACCTGATGACTTTAACCTAGCATGCATTAAAAAGGGTTGGGATTTCATGAAAGAATATATTATGAGGTTTATGCATGAGTTTCACTCTAATAGCAAACTCCCCAATGGCTTTAACACCACATTTATTACTCTGATTCCTAAATGTGAAAATTCTGTTAGTTTATCTGATTTCAGACCTATTAGCTTGATTGGTTGTATGTACAAAATTTTGTCAAAAGTGCTTGCAGCTAGGTTTAAGCCGACTTTGAATACTGTCATTGGGGAAGTTCAATCTGCTTTCACTGGAGGAAGAAACATTCAGGATAGTAACCTAATTGCAAATGAAATAGTGGATGGCCGGAAAAAGAGAAAAGTTAGAGGATTAATAATCAAATTGGATCTTGAGTAGGCTTTTGACAATATCAATTGGACTTTCCTGTTCAGAATGTTAAGAATGCTAGGTTACCTAGACAAATGGATTCTTTGGATGCATGAATGCCTTTCTACTGCTTTAGTCTCTATCCTGGTCAATGGTTCCCCAACCAAGCAATTTCGTATGCAAAAAGGAATTAGACAGGGGACAGAGGGACCCTTTTTCCCCTTTTCTTTTCATTATTGGTGCTGAAAGTTTGAACTGTATCTTTCAAGAGGCTATTCATCAAGGTACTATTAAAGGCTTAAGAATTGGTGTAGATGGGCCTTTAATGACCCATTTACAATTTGCTGATGACACACTGATTTTCTGTGGGGCTGATCTGGAAGAATTTAAGAACATAAAGTGTTTGTTGAAGGGATTTGAAGTCATGTATGGGCTGAAAATCAACTACCACAAAAGTGTTGTATGCGGTGTGGGGATGGAGAGGTGTCAAATTAAACCTTTTGCTGAGATTTTTGGGTGCAAGATTCAATCCCTTCCAATCAACTACCTGGGAATGCCTCTTGGGGCTAGTCCCAAACTCAAATCTACAGGAAGCCTATCATCCAAAAAAGCCAATCTAAACTGCCAACATGGAAGAAGAGGGTTATGTCTTTTGGTGGCAGGCTTACCTTGCTGAAATATGTGCTTTGTAGCCTTCCAATCTACTATTTGTCCTTATTCAGAATCCAGATGGAGTGGCTAAGAAAATTGAAAGCATTCAAGCTAATTTCCTATGGGGCGGCTGTGATCTAAATAGGAAAATCCACATGGTTAGTTGGAATCAAATAAAAAAAAATAAGGCAAGTGGTGGTCTTGGTGTGAGAGGGATTAAGGAAATGAACAAAGCACTACTTTTGAAATGGTGGTGGAGGTTTGGGTCTGAGAAAGAAGCCTTGTGGAGAAAGGTAATTTGTGCTAAATACTCAATGGATTCAAGTCTCTGGCAACCTAACATGGAGATGAATAGGCAAGTGTCAACCCTTTGGAAAGATATCATGTTAATAAAGATCAGAAACCCTAAGGTGTTCTCCAAGTTCAATGATAACATTAGAATCACTGTTGGTGATGGAAACTCAATCCAATTCTGGAATGATGCTTGGGTTTATGGCGAATGTCTAAACAGGTTATACCCAAGAATATTCAGTGTCATCACAGAGAAAAATGAATCTGTGAACACCCCGCGGAGATGTCCACGAAATTGAGGTTTGGAAAATGGTTTGATTGATTGGATGGAGTCGCCACCCGGGTTTGAGGACCGTACCCGAGAAACCATTTGAAAAGTGACTATTTTTCCCTAGGTGATTCCAGGCGCCTAGAATGATAATGGGCGCCTGGATTGCTCAAGTGTAGGCGCCTGGAATGTGACTCAGCAAAATATCATGCAGTCTCCAATTAAAATGCAAAATTCCTTTTTGAACATGAACTTACTTCCAAAATGTCATCAATCATACTTTAAAATGACCATCTAGACCATGCAATGTTAACAACAAGCACAAATGACATATTAATGCTTCGAATGATCAAATGGAGTATAAAGAAAACAGGAAATACAGCAAGGAGAGTGGAGTCCAGGTGCCCTTATTGGAATGATCCAGGCGCCTGGATTGGATATGGGCGCCTGCATTAGGCTATTCTAGGCGCCTAGAGCTGATGCAGGTGCAGGTGGAGAACTTCCATTTTTGTGTAATTTGAAACATTTTCAAACTCTTAACTAGTATGAAGAACTAGTAAGAACTTGGATGGTGTCCCCTCAGGGCCTATTTGAGCATTTTGGTAGAAAAGTCTACCTTTTATGGCTTGATTTATGAACTTGGATGATTGGTTTAGGTGATTTGGTGGTTGATTGAGCTAGTATTCTGTTTCTAAAGTATTGAGGGACAGATTATAGGTATTGTAGTTGGGGTTTGTTTGAGAGGGATGAAAAAGTGTTGAGTTGTAGTGTAAAAGAGTGGGTTTGATGGATGAAAATGGTTGAAACTGAGAGGGATCAGTTTGTGGATGAAAATTCTGGTGTGATTTTGGCAGAATAACAGTAGAGGAAGGAAGGAGAATTGGTTCCCCTTGAAATGGAGTGGTAGGGGGGTATATATAGAGAGAGAATGAGGGAGTTTTGGGTGAGTTTTTAGAGGGAAAAGGAATTTTGAACTTAAAAATGTGGAGGCAGAGTCTGTTGGAGGGATTTTGGAATGAAGAAAACGTGGGACAAAGTAGGGGGGAAGCCCATGGTTTCAATCAAAACCAGCTGCACATTGCTTACATGACGGACTTCCAGGTGCCTGGAGTTGGCGAGTCTGGGCGCCTGGATTGAGTCCGGGCGCCTGGATTAGGGTATTCCAGGGCATGGACTGGGAGACTACACAACAGTCCAAACTTTGCGGGGCCGCTCCGGGTGCTACCAAACTTTGTTTTCCGCATGGTTTGAAGCATTGGAAAGCTTATCAAGTCTAATTTCTAACCCAAGTGTTTTGAACCCAAGATGACTTGTACATCAAAATATGTGACC
Source organism: Vaccinium vitis-idaea (assembly GCA_963854785.1). NCBI lineage: Eukaryota > Viridiplantae > Streptophyta > Magnoliopsida > Ericales > Ericaceae > Vaccinium > Vaccinium vitis-idaea. The sequence goes on from OY978218.1 coordinate 32,239,723, forward strand.
ATTTTACCCTCAGAAGGCCGGGAAAACAAGTCGTTTTGGTAAAATGGACACATCTCCCTCATTTCAAAACGGATTGGGACGTATTACATATCGATAAAGAGGGTTTTAAATTTTCTAAAAGGTGGTTCCAGCTTAGCTTTATTTTGAAGAGGTTTAAGAGGGGTTTCCAAGTTCACAATCAAGCCTCTCGTGCTCTTATCGGGCATTTTCATCCTTGGGGATGCTTGATAAGTTTCTTGGGTCAAAATCGGGGTGTCTACAGTTGCCCCTCTTGGATGGAACTCCGTATCATTGCTTGATACGAGTTATATCTAAGATAGAGACATCCTGATTCGTTCCCTGAGCCTTTCTCAAGCTGCAAAGGAAAACATTAAAAACACGGTCGTGCCACTCCGGCTGCCTACGTACCCCATTGTAGGGATCAGACCGGCGTATTTCCTAGGGGCATATGCAAACAAATGCAAGGGGTTTTCCTGGCCCGCATGACGATTGATTTAAATTTTGTCCCTCAGGACGATTGATTAAAAAGGTTTGTCCCTCAGGACGATTGATTTAAAAGTTTTGTCCCTTAGGACGATTGATTTAAAAGTTTGGTCCCTTAGGAAGAATGATTTAAAAAGTTTGGTCCCTCAGGACGAATGATTTAAAAAGTTTGGTCCCTCAGGACGATTGATTTAAAAAGTTTGGTCCGATCCCTTAGGACGATTGATTAAACGTTTGGTCCCTTAGGACGATATATTAAAAAAGTTTGGTCCCTCAGGACGATTGATTTAAAAAGTTTGGTCCCTCAGGACGAATGATTTAAAAAGTTTGGTCCCTCAGGACGAATGATTTAAAAAGTTTGGTCCCTCAGGACGATTGATTTAAAAAGTTTGGTCCCTTAGGACGATTGATTAAAAGTTTGGTCCCTTAGGACGATTGATTTAAAAAGTTTGGTCCCTCAGGACAATTGATTTAAAAGTTTGTCCCTCAGGACGATTGATTTAAAACTGTCCCGCAGGACGATTGCATGTGACTCGTGCATCGACACTTGACAACAACAACGATAACATTCCTTCTTTAAAATGTAGGAGGCTCAATGGTGTGGCTCTTTTGCTTTACTGTCTTTCCCTTTTGGCCAAGGTTTTGGGTTTGAGCTTGGCAAGAATTGGGTTTTGGATTGGTTTTAGACTTTTAGGCTCCTATGCCCCAGTCCTGGATTTGGGTGTATGCTTCCCCCAGAAATGGCATTATGTTGACATGCCCCAATTTCGAGTTGACGTGCCTTCACAGATGATGAACCTCAATTCTGATTTTCTTTCTCGCCTTTGCTGATGGTTTTGGCGACCAATTGACCATGTACCCAAACATGAGTTCTTTGATGCATTGAAATCGTTTCCATGAGTCAAGGATAGACAAGACTAAGGCGACATGGTTAACCAAAAAGGTGGATTTTTACAAGGCTACGGAATTTGATCAGCCTTTTGACAAGAGGGTGGACATCGATAAGACTGACAAGGCCAAGGAATTTGATTGGCCTTTTGACAAGGGGATGGACTTCGATAAGATTGATAAGGCCAAGGAATTTGATTGTCCTTTTTGACAAGGGGATGGACTTCGATAAAATTGATAAGGCCAAGGAATTGGATTGGTCTTTTGGACAAGAAGGGTGGACTTTGACAGACAAGGCTTGAGGAATTTGATTGACCATGTCGACCTAACGGATAGGAGCAAGAATGTATTGACTCGAAAGATATGGAAGACTACGTTGACTCGAAGTTCTGAAAGATGGCAAACATGCCCCACTATTAATGTCTAAATTATTGAATTTTTATTTTACGATTGTTTCACTCCATCAAGTGACGTTCATTCAAATCTACTATTTTATTGAGACACAAGATTTCTTATCATGAACCCATGCCCCAGATTGCTGATGATGCCTCATTGATTTTTCTTCAAAATGCCCTAGTTTAGAGGGTTGCTGATGAAGACCCATTGATGTGCCCCAGTTTGGATTTTTGCTTTGCATGACGTCAGCGTTTGCACAATGCTTTGACTTTTGATTTTCAAGGGAGTTTAGATTGTTCCCTTGTGACTTGAATTCTCACTATCAAGTTGTACTTTCCAATCTGAAAGGACTTTTATCTAGGTTATGACAGGGCCAAGGTTACGGGCTTAACAAAGGAAGGATAATAGGCTCAAAAATCTCATTTTTCCTCGGGGTTGTTAGAGCTGACAGCTATCTCGGACTTCATTTGTGTCCCTTTTGCTTTTGATTGGCGCTTTCTATTGCCTCATGTTGCTTGTGATGAGCACTTTTTTCTTCAGTGCTCTTCATCTTGTTGCACTCATGTATTTGACACGCCTATAAGTTTGGCGCTTTCATTCTTGTGATACTTTGAATCTTCACCCGCTTATATCTTTAGCACTTTCATTCTGTTGGCTGTCATGTGTTTGACACTTTCATATCTCTTGTTTCACCCCAGTGTGGGGGATAGCTGCCTAGCTGGGTTATTTTCCAAAGAAATTGATTTAGGCTCAAAGGGGCTTGCAATGGATATTTGTGTGGGGAATAAAACAAAGAATGCTCTTCTTCATCTTGAATTGCGCAACTTGATAGGGAGAACTCATGCTTACTCTAACTTTTGCCTAGATCTCATTTTGAAGTTTGATCTAGCGAGCTTTGGCTTAACTTTTGCCTAGGCCGCCCTTGTGGGTTTTCGACCTAGCAGGCTTTTCCTGTGTCAAAGCATCGCTTCTTGATGGCACCGGGGAATGGTCCACTGTAAATCCTCCTTGTGCAGGGCAAGGGTTCAATCAAAATTCTTCTCGTGTTTTGAAGTGATTATCATGTTTCTCAAATGATGGTGTAAAACAATTCCAAGTTGAGGGATTATTGCAAAAATCCAAGTATATGATTGACAATTTCAACACAACAGTATGACATTAATTTTGATAGTTGCGACTGAACCACTAAGGGTTGCCTACGTATCTCTTTGCAAAGAATCAGGTCGTGCGTAGTTCGGGACTACAAAGTTGACTCTTTTTTTTATTTTATTTATTTGTCAACAACAATAAACACTACAAACTCGAATATGAAAGAAAGCAGAAGCATAAGAAGACTCGAAGCACAAACTGACTCAATCAAAAGTGAAAACTGGACTCGACACTTGAAGACTTCCAAGACTCGTGGAAGATTCAATTATTGCATGGCCATTGTTGGTTCATTGATTCGGCGGGGTATTCAATTTCGCCAGTGGAGCAGAGATGGATCTGTTGTCAATGAGATCTTGAATCTTGTGACGGAGGCGATGACACTCATCGGTAGCATGACCAGGCATTTGATGGAAGGCACAAAAAGCGTTTGGATTGTGGTAGGCTGGAAGGAGTGATTTGAGAAAACCGGCTTCATAGAGCTCTTTATACACCAAGGATAGGGGTGTGGAGAGCTGTGAGAGGGTTCTTTGTGGTTTTATAGAGTGGTTGGTTCAGACTGTGATTTTATTGATGGGTGCTGCTTGGTTGGAGTTGTGTTTTCTGGAGCTGGATGAGGTGTTTGCATTTAGGGAGGAGGAGGTGTTTCCAATGTAGTTTTGTTTGGGTTTGGGGATCGAATCTCCTTTCTTCAAAACCCCGCTTTGTAGGGCTTCGTCAATCGACAGACCTATCTCGAAGTAGGTCTCGAAGTTATGTGCTTGGGCCATCACCATATACTGGGCCAAGTCGGGCTGCAGATTCTTGGTTATGATGCGCATCTGGTCCTTTTCACTAGAGCGATCGGTCATTTGTGCGGCTTTCGCCCTCCATCTTTTCACAAACTCCGCGAAGGACTCTTTCTCTTTCATTTTGATACTTTCAAGCTCACGAATAGTGACCTTGAGCTGCACATTGTACTCATACTGCTTTATGAAAGCAGCCGCCATTTCTTCCCAAGTTTGCCTCATTGAGATGTCAAGAGATAAGAGTCATTGAAGTGCGGGCCCTGTGAGAGTTTCATGGAACATTTGGGCCATTGTGGGCTTATCAACATCTTGCAATGAAAGGGAGCTCACGTATGCCTGAATGTGTCCCTTTAAATATCCGGTACCATCGAACTTCTCAAAGTCCACATGTTTGAATTTCTTAGGGAGTTTGGCACCCAGGAAAAGGCAGAGTTTGTCCATGTCGAACCCGGTGATGGCCCACTTCTCACTTTTAGCCACAGATTCTTCAAGTTTGGCTATTTTGGCTAGCATTTCAGCCAACTGGGGATCGTTAACCAGAGGTGGCTGTTCTTGACGCTCATTATTAGGGATCTCATGATTTCGAGCCCCGCCATCGAGTATTTGTTGCTGTGGCGGAGGCAACCGGCTTTGGATATTTACCATAATTGCCATGAGTTGGGTAGTTCGAGCGTCATTCCTGACCCTCTCATCTTGCATTTCCTTCCTCAGTTGCTCTATCTCATTCAGGGGATCTTGTTCCTGATCTGCCGACATACTTGTTTCAGACACTGGCGATGAAGGTTGAGATAATCTTTATTCGGGAGGTCGAGGTAAGGTCTTCTTCTTGACAGGCTCAATGGTTCAGGACTGACAGTAAAGCAAAAAGTCAAACTCAGATTGTGCCCCTATTTTTATTGAAGAAAATGTCGTCATCGTGTCGTCCTAAGATCTAGACTATCGGTCTCGGTCTCACTTAAGACATTGCATGGATGTTCAAAACAAAAACCACGGGTAAGTTGTGACAGGCAGGTTAAATTCCAATCGTCGTGGAATCAGAGCCAATCTCCTTATAGACCATCCGAGATAGAGCAATAAGGTTGTTGAAATCCGGATACGAATGCACTTAAGGCAAGTCCGAAACACGGGGAGTCGTTCGAGCACGACGAACACTGGAGGTATCTCAAACTCCATGGATTTAAAGTCTCCTAGACTGACATCTATTCTATAGGTTATCCTATGTCTAACCTAAGGTTAATCTACCGGTTTGAAATCTCACTTGAAGCCGCTGCATAGAAGATTTAATAACACCACGGGTAGGCCATTACTCGGTAGGTTCGGTTTGCCAATCTAAAGCCTAAAATGTTGGGACCGTAACCCTTGACTTCTCTTGGCCATCCGAGACAAAGCAATAAGGTGTCGTAATCCAGATACTAACGACTCAAAGGCTAATGCGAAACATGGGCGGCCGTTCGGGCACGACCAACACCAGAGGTATCTCAAACTCCATGGATTTAAAGTCTCCTAGACAGACTCGACAGTTTTCAAAGATTGCCCCAATCCTCAAGTTTTCTTTTAAGCAATAAGTCTTTTATGCTGGACGAACGGATTTGGGAAAACACGACTTTTCAGATTCCCGGCAAGAATCTAAACTTGGATGTTTAGGAGTGATTGTTCCTAATCTCGGGCCAATTACCCCTAAATCCGTTTAGATTATTGTTATGAATCTAATAGTTCAAATTTTCCCACGTCCGGCCGTCCTAAAAACTAGCTTGTAAGAACAACGTGCATTCGGGATGCATGACTCATCATTGGGTCAAGGCAACCTTCTACTAACTGCCGGGAACTGACCTATGCTAAACTAACGACACACGGGACATGAATGATTATATGTACAGATGCAGGTGCATGCATGTATGCAGTATGACATGATGGGTAAAACGGTAACACTTAGCACGTAAACAGGATGAAGCACATAATCCTAACGCGTGGGTTGGCCACCTAACGTGGGGTTCTATGGTTGTTTATATGCAAAGGCTGGTTTTGGTTTGAAAGGGTACCCCGGACTCAAAGCCAAAGTTGTCTCCCACCGCTAAGGATCCCACAAGGCGATGGTAATAGCGACAATTGTGACTTATCACGATCGGGGGGTGCTGAGCATTTCAGGATTCCCCGTCACCAGCAAGCCGGGCGGGATTGCTGAAACACGCCAGTGAAGGCTACTAACCATGCACGTGCAATGCAAAAAGTCCATAAAACCAACATTTTCAAAATCCCTTAAACATTTTTCAAGTTTAGCTCTCAATGATTAATACACATTTTAATAAAATCACACATAAGTGTAATAATACTAAATATATATATTAACCAGAGTCCCAAGCGGAGTCGCCAGCTTGTGAACATCCCGCGGAGATGTCCACGAAATTAAGGTTTGGAAAATGGTTTGATTGATTGGATGGAGTCGCCACCCGGGTTTGAGGACCGTACCCGAGAAAACCATTTGAAAAGTGACTCTTTTGCCCTTGGTATGGAAAATGTTTCACTGGTCTTCTCAAAATGAGACTTCTCGGGTCCGGGAGCTAGGTTACGAGAGGGGAAGGAATTTAAAGCACCCCACTCGCCCGACATGATTACCGGTGTCTATTCAATGTTTAGGGGATTTTGAAAACGTTGTTTGGATAGACTTTATTCACAAAATCATGCAGGAGCACGTGAATGCATTTACAAGACCAAAATGATGTGCGTGGTTACATATGCTAAATGTTATGAATGTATGAAAATGATATTTCTCCCATTGAAATGCAAGAAAAGGTGACTAAATGACTCAGAAAGATCCCAAAATGGACCCACGAACAACACATTATGCACACCTGGATTGCAAACTGAGCACCTGGACTAAGCTGGTCCAGGCGCCTGGAATAGGTGCAGGCGCCTTGAGTAGGTGATTCCAGGCGCCTGGAATGATAATGGGCGCCTGGATTGCTCAAGTGCAGGCGCCTGGAATGTGACTCAGCAGAATATCATGCAGTCTCCAATTAAAATGCAAAATTCCTTTTTGAACATGAACTTACTTCCAAAATGTCATCCATCATACTTTAAAGTGACCATCTAGACCATGCAGTGTTAACAACAAGCACAAATGACATATTAATGCTTCGAATGATCAAATGGAGTATAAAGAAAACAGGAAATACAGCAAGGAGAGTGGAGTCCAGGTGCCCATATTGGAATGATCCAGGCGCCTGCATTAGGCTATTCTAGGCGCCTGGAGCTGATGCAGGTGCAGGTGGAGAGCTTCCATTTTTGTGTAATTTGAAACCTTTTCAAACTCTTAACTAGTAAGAACTTGGATGGTGTCCCTTCAGGGCCTATTTGAGCATTTTGGTAAAAAAGTCTACCTTTTATGGCTTGATTTATGAACTTGGATGATTGGTTTAGGTGATTTGGTGGTTGATTGAGCTAGTATTCTGTTTCTAAAGTATTGAGGGATAGATTATAGGTATTGTAGTTGGGGTTTGTTTGAGAGGGATGAAAAAGTGTTGAGTTGTAGTGTAAAAGAGTGGGTTTGATGGATGAAAATGGCTGAAACTGAGAGGGATCAGTTTGTGGATGAAAATTCTGGTGTGATTTTGGCAGAATAACAGTAGAGGAAGGAAGGATAATTGGTTCCCCTTGAAATGGAGTGTGAGGGGGGTATATATAGAGAGAGAATGAGGGAGTTTTGGGTGAGTTTTTAGAGGGAAAAGGAATTTTGAACTTAAAAATGTGGAGGAAGAGTCTGTTGGAGGGATTTTGGAATGAAGAAAACGTGGGACAAAGTAGGGGGGAAGCCCATGATTTCAATCAAAACCAGCTGCACATTGCTTACTGGAAGCACTTCCAGGCGCCTGGAGTTGGCGAGTCTGGGTGCCTGAATTGAGTTCGGGCGCCTGGACTGGGAGACTACACAACAGTCCAAACTTTGCGGGGCCACTCCAGGTGCTACCGAACTCTGTTTTGCGCATGATTTGAAGCGTTGGAAAGCTTATAAAGTCTACTTTCTAACCCAAGTGGTTTGAACCCAAGATGACTTGTACATCAAAATATGTGACCATTTTACCCTAAGAAGGCCGGGAAAACAAGTCGTTTTGGTAAAATGGACACATCTCCCTCATTACAAAATAGATTGAGACATATTATATATCAATAAAGAGGGTTTTGAATGTACTAAGAGGTGGTGCAAGCTTGGGTTTATTTTGAAGAGGTTTAGGAGGGGTTTCCAAGTTCACAATCAAGCCTCTCGTGCTCTTATCGGGCATTTTCATCCTTGGGGATGGTTGATAAGTTTCTCGGGTCAAAATCGGGGTGTCTACAGAATCCTTGGCCACAGCCTTTCAGAGAAAAGAAGAACAATTTAATTGTCTTTTCATTTCAGAAGGAATTTGTTTATTTGGGAAAATGAAGAGCTAGATGAGCTGCTAATCTTGCTTGATGGGCTGCATTTATCCATTTAGAATAGGTCTGACCAACTTATCTGGATTGCTTGTAATTCTAAGTCATATTCTGTTTCCCCCATGTATAATTTGTCTCTTATTCCTGCCTCTAACTCTGAGATAAATGATAGCAAGTCTTTCAATTGGATTTGGAAAAGTGTTGCACCATATAGAATTCAATGCTTTGTCTGGATGGCCAATCTTGGGAAGCTAAAAATAGGGGATTTCCTATTGACAATCAGAATTTTGGATCATCCTAATCAAGCTCTCTGTAAGTTTTGTGGTGAAGTAGTAGAATCAATAGACCACTCTCTCCTCCTTTGCCCCTTTGCATGGTATGTCTGGAGTTCTACTTTACAGTGGTGGGGAATGTTCTGAGTTACTCCCCCTCTATAAAATCTCTTTTCTTCTGGTGGAACAACTTCAAATTCAAAACCAAGATCAAGTGGATATGGAGCTCTATTCCATTTGCAGTTTATGGTCTCTTTGGAAAATGAGGAATGAGCATATATTCCAAGAAAAGGATCTTAGATGGGAAGAAGTTGTGGAGCTAATCAAATTGAGAGTTGCTTTTTGGGTAAAATCTAAAGGGGAGTTTGAGGGTTATACCATTAATGACTTCACTTATAGGCTCAAAAGTATTCTGAAAGCAGGAGCTTAATTCAATGGGGTTATCAAGTGTCTCTGGTATTTTTTGGTCTTTCTTCTTCATTTTTTCCCCGTCTTTTGTTTGGGTCTAGTTTGTTTCTTTTGATGTTAGGCCTCTCAGTTATATCTTGGCTTCTGGTGTGTCTCTCTGGGTTGGGTTGGTTGGCTCTGGTGTTGGGTTCTTCTGTGTCCTGGGCATCGCTTGTTTTTCTGGTCTTCTTGGGTCAGGTTGGGTCTTCTTCTTTGGTGTGTCTGTCTGGGTTGGGGTGTTAGGCGTTGGTGTTGGGTTTCTTTGGACACTGTTGCATTTAAGGGCTTGTTTGGGGTCAGTTGGATTTTCAACTAGCTGCTCGGCATTTGTTCTTCTACTGTTTTCAGGATTGGGTGGATTCACAGTGATTCTCCTATTTCTCTAAAGTTGATGGTTTGGTCTCTAATCGTTCTGATGTTATTATAGCCTGACATGAAATTTCTTATGAAGAGTGGATGCCTTTGACGTCTTCAAAGGAGTTCATTCATGAAGTGAGGATCTGGGCTAAGAAAATCAAGGAAACATTAATGACCAAGGCTTTGGAATCTTCTGAATGTCAACTTTCTGATTTATCTTATTATCTCTGATGGTAATTTTTCTATTTAGAAAGGTTGATCATTCAGTTAGGTGTTTTGGGGGTGTACAATAGTACCTTGGTTGACTTCTGGTTAACCCGTTATTTCCCTTTTGGTCCGCGTTGGCATATGATTGTCGCTTGGAGGGGTGTCAACCTAGTTGGGATACCTCTTTGCGTTGTGATGCCATTTTGTGGTTCCTTTTAATCTTTGTAGTCCGTTTCCAGAGATTAATAAAACTCTTTTTTGCCGTTCAAAAAAAACTTATGGGAAGAGTTTCTGGGAATACCTGGCTGATGAACCAAGACTTGGAAATTTCTTCAATGAAGTCATGGCCAGCGACTCAAGGTTAATTGTTCGAAATTATTTTTTCAAAATTAAAAAATGTGACTAGATGTATGTGTAGTTTTGTTTTTATCGGCAACAAAAACATTTTGTTAGGGAGAAAGGGGTTGCAACCAAAAGTTAGAAATTACATGAATGCAAAGCCCAAAACACCTGTGGGCCTAAAGTGCCCAAATAAAATAATGAAACATACACCGATAGGCCAACAAAGTCCATATAAAACATTAATAGCACAAGAATAAAAAGCCTAGGCTGACAAGCTAAGATCAGCCCAATGAAAACCCTATAACATAGCCCTATCAAAACACCCAGCCACCAAGCTTCAGACAACCGCCGCCGCCACCACCACCGTCAGCTCTTTGCCACCAGAACCACCCTGCCACCGCTGGTAAACCCAAAGGAGACAAAGACAACCAACAACCAAACACCGAGCTACCGCGAAAGTTTATCATTGCTGTTAAGAGAAAATCGTGAACCGCCCAACGACAAACACAGCGGGAGACCAAGCTGAGACACCCCACCACCGTAGCAACAACTTTTATGTCTTTTTGATCATTGAAAGAGATGTAGATGAAGATATAATTTCTCAATCACATGACATTTAAAAGAGGAACGTTACGGACATCGGACACTCTCACGTTGAAGTCGGAACTGATGCAGCGAAGCCTCCTTTTTACAAAATTAATTGCGAGTAGAAAACACGAAAAGTTTGAGCAAAAGGCACTCCTTCTATGAACGAACGATATTGAGTAAAACCTCAGTTTTTCAATAATCATAAATAACCAAATTCTGCAATAAGGCATACAATGATACTTATAGCTAGCGTCAAAGCATGAAAGCAACCTTAGAACAACTAGGAAACAAATAACATTTAGATTTGATTTGTTAATCATGCCAAAATCAAAGAAATTACGAAAATTACTAAAAATAAAAATTCCAAAATAAATGACAGAATCAAAAACCTAGAAAGAAATATAAGGTTGTCAAAAAAGACGGCAACTAAAATGGAATTTCCTACTAAAATTATAAGCAAATTTATTATTTCCTAAAACTGCAAAATCCCCCTTTTGAAGGCATAGATGAATCAAACGGCCAAAAAACATCATTGATCATTGCCGAAACGGCAATGGGTATTGTCCAGAACCCCATTTCAAATCTACCATACAATTTCTGGGCCTTTTCGCCAAAGTTGGTCCATGCTACTTATTTATGCCATTTTGGCCGTGAATGTGGTCCAAACAATCAAGAAACGTGGGCGCCACTCATTCTATATTAGGAACGCACACTTTGGGACACGGGCAAGCTGATGTGCCGCTGGCCGCGTTCTGAGTTGAAAAACACGATTTGAAACGTTCAGTATGTATCGCTTAACGCGTTTAACAGCTTTGTAAAAAAAAAAATCAAGTTGATCGGACATTTGCAACTTATTAAGAAAATCACGTTTTATTTAGAAGACAAACAACAAATTGAACACAAATTACACATCAGAATATTTTGTTTTGTTCACTAGGCAAATGATAGTCAATCATGCAACTTGATTTTTTTACACGATTGTTAAGCACGTTGAGCTCTACAAACAAAACAATTCAGACCATGTTTTTGAGCTCAAGACAAAGCCCATATTGGCGGCACAGCTACCTGCTTTGCCCCAAGGGTCCCCATCTCTCTTTCATAGATTTTACAAATAGAGTCTCACCATAGTATTGACTTTAGGGCTGTAGTGGTGGCGCCTTTTGTTTATTTCGCTAGCAATTTTGTTTACCTACAGAAAGTCTATGCGTAAACTATTAAAACAAAGAAAGTTGTGTATGTAGCACTGTTCTTCAAAAAATATAATAATTCGTGATCATCTCGTACTGAATACCAAGTGGGATGCACCCGGAATTGTAATCCCGGACCCACTCTACTCCGGTGTTTGGATGCCAAAACGGCCCCCCGGATTTGATAGAAAATTTTCACCGTTGGGAGTACAAATCCGGGAGAACCCGGACTAGCTAACGACAGCTTCCCCCCTGTCGTTAGCAAATCAGGGGGGACTTGTGGGATTTTGGTACCAATCTACCCTTCTAAATCCGGGTGAGATCTAGAACTCGAAATCGAAAAAAATGGAGCTTCCCGGCTAAAAGCCGACCGAAACAACCAATGGAACTGCTGCAGTACTTGAAACTCGCCTGCTGGGTTCGCCGAAACTCGCCTGCTGGGTTCGCCGGAGCTACTGGGTTTTTTCCGGACCAGTTCTGTTTTTGTGCAAGGAAGAGAAGTTTGGGTTTTTGCCGGACTAGACCTGCTGGGTTTCATTCGATATAAACAAGGAATAGGGGAAAATGCTCCTATGTGGTTCGGTGCACAAATCAATAGTTTAATTAATCTTTATGTAAAATACTAGTTCATGTCAAAAAAAAAAAAAAAAAGACACTAGTAGTGTAAATATATTTATGCAAATTATTGATATCTAATAAATTTTTTTAATATCTAATAAACACAAGTGTGGTTGGAAATATATATTTTTATATCTAATAAATTTTTAAATATTTTTATGTACTTTTTGCGCATTTATTTTATCTATTATGTATTTATTAATAACTTGGGGGCAATTTAGTTATTTGACCTCTTATCCTATCAAATCCACCTTCTTAATCCCCCTTCTCAAAATAACATCTAAACATCTCACTAACAAATCCATCCTTCTTATGAGGTGGGGTCACCCTCATTACAAGTCCACCTTCAAATCCACCCTCATTACAAGTCCACCTTCAAATCCACCCTCATTACAAATCCACCCAAATCATCCCTGGCATCCAAACGGGGTGTCAAGGATGGGGTTCATTTGAACCCCGTAAAATCTGAAATTTTGTTTATTTCGCTAGCAATTTTGTTTACCTACAGAAAGTCTATGCGTAAACTTTAATTTTAAAACAAAGAAAGTTGTGTATGTAGCACTGTTCTTCAAAAAAAATAATAATTCGTGATCATCTCATATTGAATACCATGTGGGATGCTACCATTGTGTGCAATGGCACGCCACATTCAAGGATGTGGGTTCACTTGAACCCCATAAAATCTGAAAAAAAAAGAAAGAAAAAAAAAACTCTACTCCATATGGTTTGACTGCCCATTCGGTGCATATGGTCAGTTGAACCCATTAGATTTCTGTCAAAAAAAACCCACGTAATTATTGTCATCACATCCAACGGTTCGTCTTTTTGCGTATACACCAAAATATAATATACTTTTATGAGTTTTATCCTCTAATTTCATTTAGTCACTTATCAAATTTGCATTGATTGGCGCATGTTAAGTATTCCGTCGATTTCGTGAGCTTAATTCCAATATTGTGATCATGGTTCTCCAAAAAAGGTTGGTCACAGAAGTGCTGATAAAAGAGTGCAAGGCGGTGTTTGAAGGCTTGACATCCCTGGTGGATGTTGGTGGCGGCACGGGAACGGTGTCCAGGGCCATTGCCAAGACATTTCCTCAATTGAAATGCACCGTGTTCGATCTTCCAAATGTTTGCTGGCTTGGAGGGGACTGAAAACTTGAAATTTGTTGGAGGGGATATGTTTAAGGCTATTCCTCCTACCAATGCAATCTTGCTCAAGGTATGTATGCTGGCTTGGAGGAGACTATATATAAAAGGCTTATATACCTATTTGGTCCATAGTCTTCGTTTCAATTTCGTCCTTATATTACGGTTGACCTTGACTTTAAGATTTATTTTCAAACTTAACCCATTTGTTTATTGGGCTTAAAAACTCAACCCGGCCCAACTCGATGGGCCTAAATACATATCTCAAACCCTTAAAAATGGGACTTGGTTGGGCAGGCTGGTATGCACTCCTAAGTAAATCAATATATATAAGGATTAAAAAAAGGAATAATTAGTCATAAATACACAATATTTTGCCTATTTAAAGGGAAGGACAAGGAACATTTGCAATCAAACATAAAGACAAGGAACATTTGCAATCAAACCTAAAGACACAATATTTTGCCTATTCAAAGGGAAGGACAAGGAACATTTGCAATCAAACATAAAGACAATGAACATTTGCAATCAAACATAAAGACATTATTTGTAATTCTAATTTAATAAAAGAGCTAATAGGTAACTTCATCCCACGACATGCAGGAATCTCACTCTTTCCTTCCTCGCTGACTTCACCTTGCAACACAAATCACAAATAACCACATAGACGATTTCGTTAGTTATCCTATTCGGTCTGATCCAAGAAAAATATACGGCCTGGACATGTGCTAATGACAAATTTTCAATGTATTGTCCCACAATTGTTGTTATTTACCTCATGTATAAGTCTCCCACATTAGGCTTTCTAGGCCTTAACAAATATGCATTTTTTTATGAGAGCCATCGTACACATTTACAAAATTGATTTTTTTTTGTTTGAAATTCAAATTTTAAAAGAATTAGTGATATTTAACTAATTTTTTTTATCGCCAAAAGTGGTCGGCTAGAGGTGGAGTGGTGGTCGCTCGGAGGTGGGGTGATGATTTTTTGAATTTTATTTACGAAATTGGACTTTTTAAAAATTAGTTGCGTTTCACTAATTTTTTTATCTCCAAAACTGGTCGGCCAGAGGTGGAGTGGTAGTTAGCTGGAGGTGGGGTGGTTATTTTTTTGAATTTTATGTTAGAAATTTAAATTTTTAAAAATTAGTGACACTTCACTAAGTTTTTTGGTCGCTGGAACTGCTTGGCCAGAGGTGGGCCGGTGGTCGGCCGGAGGTGGGGCGGTGATTTTTTTGAATTTTATGTTCGAAATTTGAATTTTTAAAAACTAGTGACACTTCACTAATTTTTTTGGTCGCCAGAAGTGATCGGCCGGAGGTGGGGTGGTGGTTGGCCGGGAGGCAGGAGTTGATTTTTTTTTTCCTGTGTATGAAATTTGAACTTTTAAAAATTAGTGAAATGTCACTAATTTTTTGGGTCACCGGAAGTGGTCGGCCGGAGGTGGGATGGTTGTCAATCAATCAGGAGGAGTTATTATATTGAATTTTCTGTATGAAATTAAATTTTTAAAAATTAGTGAGATGTCACTAATTTTTTTGGTTGCCGGAAGTGCTCGGCCAGAGGTGGGGTGTTGGTCGGACGGAGGTGGGGTACTGATTTTTTTTTAATTTTATGTTAAAATTTGAAATTTTAAAAATTAGTGGCACTTCACTAATTTTTTTGGGTTGCCGGAAGTGCTAAGCCAGAGGTGGGGTGGTGGTCGGCCGGATGTTGGGTGGTGATTTTTTTTAATTTTATGTTCGAAATTTGAATTTTTAAAAATTAGTGACACTTCACTAATTTTTTTGGTTGCCGGAAGTGCTCGGCCAGAGGTGGGGTGGTAGTCGACCGGAGGTGGGGTGTTATTTTTTTTGAATTTTATGTTCGAAATTTGAATATTTAAAAATGACACTTCACTAATTTTTTTGGTCGCCGGAAGTGCTCGGGCAGAGGTGGGGTGGTGGTCGGCCGGAGTTGAGGTGTTGATTTTTTTGTATTTTATGTTCGAAATTTGAATTTTTAAAAATTAGTGACACTTCACTAATTTTTTTGGTCGCCGAAAGTTGTCGGCCAAAGGTGGAGTGATGGTTGGCTGGAGGTGGGGTGTTGATTTTTTTGAATTTCATGTTCGAAACTTGAATTTTTAAAAATTAGTGACACTTCACTAATTTTTTTGGTCACCGAAAGTGCTCGGCTAGAGGTGGGGTGGTGGTCGGCCCGGAGGTGGAGTGGTGATTTTTTTGAATTTTATGTTCAAAATTTGAATTTTTAAAAGTTAGTGACACTTCACTAATTTTTTTGGTCGCCGGAAGTGCTCGGCCAGAGGTGGGGTGGTGGTCGGCCGGAGGTGGAGTGGTGATTTTTTTGAATTTTATGTTCGAAATTTGAATTTTTAAAAAATAGTGACACTTCACTAATTTTTTTTGTCACCGGAAGTGCTCGGCCAGATGTGGGGTGGTGGTCCGCCGGAGGTGGAGTGGTAATTTTTTTGAATTTTATGTTCAAAATTTGAATTTTTAAAAATTAGTGACACGTTACTAATTTTTTTGGTCCCCAGAAGTGGCGGCCAAAGGTGGGGTGGTGATTTTTTTTTAATTTTATGTTCAAAATTTAAATTTTTTAAGATTAGTAACACTTCACTAATTTTTTTTGTCTTTATGTTCGATTGCAAAAGTTCATTGTCCTTCCTTTTAAAAATGGCAAATGTTTTTTGTTTTTATGTTCGATTGCAAAAGTTCCTTGTCCTTCCCTTTAAAATTGCCCAATATTTTGGATTTTTGGCTAAGTGGTCCAAAAAAAAAAGTAAAGATAATTGAAAAGAAAATGTGAAAATCAATTCCCGAGTAATTAACTTAAAGTCTCATGAATTCCCAAGTAATCCAAAACTTTTCCTGGTTAAAAAAAAAATTGTTCCAAAAGGTTTTCCCGTTGTTTTCTCATGGACCTCGATTTTCATCCACTATTTTTATGTCGGGAAAGAATTTGTAATGCAACACAATAATATTTTTTTTTCACATAATGTCCAAATTTGAGCAGGGTTCAAGCATCACAAATTATATTCTTGTATTACTATTTGGTGGGGTTCGAATAATGTGGATTCTGGCACTAAAAACCAACTAGCTCATGACCCTCCGACGAATAGAAAATTTGACAGATATCAACCAATTTTCTTTTCATTTTTAAGACCCTAACAAATTGATAAAAAGAAGTTTTATTAACTTGGTCCGACCTCATGTTGAACTTATGATTTGTTTTCTTTACAAACATCCAAGATCGAATAGACCATATGTAAAGAGTTACGAAAACACTTTGTGATTGATGTTACCAAAAAACTTTTTTACAATTATCAGTGGATATTGCACGATTGGAGCGACGAGGAGAGCGTAAAGATACTGAAAAGATGCAGAGAAGCAATTCCTAGCAAAGGAGGGAAAGTGATAATCATTGACATGAAAGTTGAGAACAACGAGAAAGGAGACGACAAGTCAATTGAAACACAGCTCTTCTTCGACATGCTTATGATGATTTTGCTCATGGGGAGAGAGAGAACTGAGAAAGAGTGGTCGAAGCTCTTTGTTGATGCCGGTTTTAGCGACTATAAAATCACTCCCATTCTGGGTTTAAGGTCTCTCATTGAGGTTTATCCTTGATGAATTTATGTACCGTGGTTTTATTTCCCGGTTATAAAATAATGAACATGGCATGTAGCCTTTTATTATGGTGTTGGAATTGTATGGGTACCCACTGGCGACGCCAGCCTTATAGCCTTGGGATCGGGAAAAAAAAATTACTATTACAACATTGAATATTTTTAGAAATTTATAAAATAACCTCATATGTATTTTGTGGTGACGCCACACCTTCACTCATTTTGTTCTTTTGATAAGGAGAGGTTGGTACTGTTTACATATAAAATTAACAAATCCAATAGTCGATTGACACGTAACCAAGTATGCCAAACATTGGCAAATATCTGTCAATGTAGATACATTGGATTAATGGAATAGAGTTGAGTAAAACACGATGTCGTATTGTTTCTCAATTCAAAAGGCAGTTATTAGCAGTTACGAGTTACTGCTGATATTAAAGATCGACTTCGAAGCCATGATTTTGACTGCTAGATGTATAAACTCCACGTGTAAACTTGTCAAACAAGGCAATTGGCAGTTAGAACACGTGGAGTACATCTTGAAAGGCTGTTATCTCCTTAAAATGTAATCATTTGGGTTAGTTTGAGCAACCGTGCAGATTCAAATTAAAGCTTTGGAAAAAGATTAAAAGAATTCAAATTCAGACGTGGAGGAGGGAAGAAACTGCCAAAGATGGAGTTTGAAGCAAGCCAAGTTCAAATTCATTGGGCGGGAAGTTCAACTAGCAAGCAGCGTCTATAAATAGAAGAAATTGAAGAATGAAAACCCCCCCGGACAAATCTTCAACAAACAGCTATCAAACAAAATGATGCTTGGTTTGTTCATTGGCAAGTAGTTTAGGAGTTCGAACTCATTTCGAAGTAGATTAGGAAGTAGTTAGGATTAATCTTGGTTGTTTTTGTAACAATCATCTGTTCGAAGTTCTCGTCACTTTGTATTTGAAGTTGAAGGCAATTTCGAAGTAAGTTTACCTTTGATTTACCAATCGAAGTTTCTTGTTTCTTTGTTGTTCTTTAATTTCCTAAGTATATTGGTTTACATTTCTTCACTTTTGAAAGAAAAAATCCTCTTAATTGAGGTAATTGAACCATTAAAAACACAATCGCCTGATTAGATTTGATTTTTTCCAAAGTTAATCTGAGGGAGGAGATTAAAACTCTCTCTGGCACGCTCGCACTCAATTATTTTTCATGGCAAAGAAGTAAAATAACAAAACACATTTTTTGGCACGTCAGGTGGGACACCTGAAAGTGTTGGATGGCTCCAAAACTTATGGATGGCTCCAAAACTTAGGAAGCAAACAAATGATTCTCAAATTGGCCAAACGCCAGAAGATGAGAATAATGTTAATCCTAAAGAGAACGAACAGGTTGAAGGACCTCAAACAGGTCCAGAAACCCGTATTAGTCAAGATGCAAATGTTGGAATTGGCCAAAATTCTCGTATGAACATTAGGAAAAACAAAACAGTGCAAATTGATGACCCGAAGAATCCAAAAATCGGAGGAAGTGTGTTATTTAGTCAATTTGCAGAAATGATTTATGCATTTAAGGAATTGGCTCAAACCCAGAAACTTATGTTTCAAAAATTTGAAGAACAGTCGAAATCCAATAATGAACCTTTGCCTTCATCCGAAAAAGACAAAGGAGAGGCTAGTTCTAGCAAACATAAGTCTAGACCTGGAAAAGAGCCTATTAATGTGGATGAAACACCAGAATCTTGGTATGAACCTGCAAAGATTTATGATTTTCAAACTTCTAAGCCTAAGAAAACATTCAAGCAAACCACTAATATCCCTTTCGAACCTAGTTTTGATGGTGTAGGTGGGGATAAAGATTTTAAAAATGATGATTATGAGTTTGAAGAGTACAACTATTCCACAGGAAATCATTTTACTGACAGGGCTAGTTCAAGGAGGCCTAATCCAAAAATTGGAGTTCCTAAGCATCTAGGGATACCAGAGATGGGAAGGGTGCATTCTGTCACGCCCTCAAATTTGATAAACCAAATATAGGAAATATCAACGTGGGACAAGTCAAAGTCTTACCATTCCTCTTTGAATAGTCAAAGTCAACAGATACAATCTCACCAATACGAATAAACGGGTTCTAACTACTAGCGACCATAGCCTGAATACATAAATACCAAGTTTAAAAGTTATTACATGGGCCAAATAGTCAAAAGATTGACAAATAGAAGTTACAAAACCATCTTTCAAAAATATAAGACTAAGATGGGAAAATAACTTCATGCATGTATAAGCTCCATGTATGTATCACTCCGCAAGCATCCAATCTCATGCTCCAAGCCGAGTACCTGAAAATTAATAGGTTGAGCTCACTAGCCCAGTAGAAAAACTATTCTACTAACGCTAGGTGTATAAACATGATACATGCATAATGAATGAGTATGGGGATGGACACCAATGTATAAGGTTAAAATGAACGGAAGACTATAATTCGACCACGAAGTAACCAAAGTGTATCCAAGTGTCCAAAATGTGTCCAATTGTCCCAAAACAATTTTAAGTATCCAACCAAAGTCCAAGTAGTTACCAAAATCCTCATTTTCGTGTATCGAAAGCCAAGTTTTCGCCAAACACGCCAAATTAATCCAAATACATCATAACCGACATTTCATAAGAAAACATTCATCAATTTTAGTAGGGAAGTATCCCTCTGCCGGATTTCGTGGGCTCCGTGCACCCATGGCTAGGGACACCAAACGGGTGATCCCTAGAGTTCATTTTATCCAATAATATCATCTCAAAACAAGTTGTCTTTCAAAGGTTCCCAAAAGTCCCATTTATTCCAAAAATTCATCGTTTTCGTCAAAAAGCGTCAACCGACGTGTGTTTAATTCATAAAACTAAGAAATTTATTAAATCACGTGTCCAAGGGTCAAATTTGTGAATTTAAAGTGAATTCGGTGTTCAAAATGATGGTACGGGTCAAATACACGAAGAAATGGACGATCGGGGACCAAACGGGCATCAAAGGGTGGCCGAAAACCACCCCAAAAACAGGGGACAGCCACTGGAAAACAGGGGCAGCAGCTACACTGTCCAGAAAATGACAGATTTTCACCATAAAAGGTGTGGAATTTCAACCCAAATGCAAGTGTGATGTTTTTGGCTAAAAATTGGATATGTAGAGCAACAAATGGACATCATGGGAGGGTAATTCAACCAACAATTGCCTCAAACAAGTACTCAAATCATAGATCACAAAATCAAGCTCAAACAACCCATTTATGAGAGCAAATGATAAATTAGATGGATTTGAGCAACAAGAACAAGATATATGCTATGCATCACATAAATACAATTAGAGGGAGTAGAATTTGTCTTCCTACCTCATGGGTTAAGCTCCAAATGTGAAAAGAATGAAAACCCTAGGTTTAGAAGCTCCCAACCCGAAATGCTCCCTTCCCACGCGAAACCAACGAACCCCGGACTCCATATCACGCGTAGAAGAAGTTTCTTGGGTTGAATCTTGAAAAGATTGAGTGAGGGGAGTGAACTTTTAAGGAGAGAGTGGAGAAAATTTGAGAGGGAGAGGAGAGAGAGAGGGGTCGGGTGGAAGAGAGAGGAGGGGAGTGATTTTTGTCCACAAAGAAAGACTAACATACACTTATATACTCACACCCCTTTACACTAGCACCCCTCAAATGTATAACAAAGAGATCCAAATGCAATCCACTTCCACCACATAGACCCTTTTGAATAAAAATTTGATTCCTCACATTTACCCACATTATAAGGCATGTTCCAGAACAATAGTTATTTTCATAAACCAAACTTAAGTAAAGACTAAAAATAGTTACTTTGATTTATTTATGAAAATAAGGAAGTACCCCCCATTTGGAAACAATGGCATTTCTAAAATTTTAAAATTCTAATCACATCAAAATCTCATCCCCCCACTTTTAGTACAAAACCGAAAAACGGTACATTTTTCTCCGAAGAAAATGGGTCAAAGATGACTTTGCCTTACTCAAAATAACTTCCAATTATACCATTTTGATTAGAAAAATTCAAGGAACAATTACCGGGACTTTTTATCGGCCAAATCGAAACTTCTCCAAAAAGTGATTTTTTTTCACGGGTCCTTACACATTCGAACCACCTTTATGAACCTGTTACAAGGCAAGAAGGAGGTTACAAACAGCCCCAGCCTTTTGATCGTCCTTTTGATAGGTTTCCAGAAGATCACATGGCTAGAAATGTGAATTGGGAACCTTTTGTTAACCCAAGGGTTCATTTAGGAGGAAATCCCGCCCTTCGAGATGAAATACTTGGCCTTGTGCAAGAAGTTTATGGACCTCTAAACCGGGGGTACAAACTCAAATTTATAGAAAACCCTATCCAGAATGGATAGATAGGCAGTTCGAAGTCCCTAGGGGATTTAAGATCCCAGATTTTACACTATTTCATGGGAATGGGAAACAATCAACAACTGAACACAATGCTAGATTTACTGCTCAGTGTAAGGAATTAGGCAATAATGGGTTCATTAAGTTGAAATTATTCTCTAATTCCTTGACAGGCATGGCCTTCGAATGATATTCTAATTTGACACCAGAGTCAATTCCAAATTGGCAAAGGATGGAAGAATTATTCCATGCACAGTTTTACCAAACTGAACCTGAAGTCACTATGGCTGATTTAGCAAGATTAAAACAAAAGCCTGATGAAAAGGTTGCCCAATTCATTGCTAGATTCAAAAGGGCTAGAAACAAGTGCAAACTTCAACTACCAGAGGTTGAATTTGTTAGAATAGCTCAAGAAGGCTTAAGTAGAGAACTTAGGAAGAAGTTCAATTCTACAGAATTTAAAGATTTGGTTGATTTAACTTATAAAGCATCTAGATATGAATCTTTGCTAGAAGAAGATGTTGATAGGAACAATTCTTCTTATTCAACCTATTATAAGGATCCTTCTTATGAAATTGATGTTGCTGAGATTATTGAACATGATCCTTGTGTGTGTGAATGCCTAATTTGAAAAGATTCTTCTATAGCACCAAGGACCAATAAGAAAGCAACTAGCAAACTATATTCATTTGATGTTTCTAAATCAGACGAAATCTTTGATTATCTTTTAAAGAAGAAGTTTTTCAAACTTCCTAAAAATGTTAAGCTTCCAACTTTGGAAGAAATAAAGGGAAAGAATTATTGTGAATGGCATGCTTCTTGGACTCATTCAACTAAGAATTGTAATGTTTTCCGTGACAGGATCCAAGAACAAATTAAGAAAGGAAGGATCTTGTTTCCAGAAAAGACTATGGGAATAGATACAGATCCATTCCCAAAGATTGAAGAAGTAACTACTAACACCAATGTGCCAATATCTTTGGCAAAAACTGTTCAAGAAGTATGGCAGAACAAACAAGTACATGTTGGAATGAACTCTGTGCAATTTGGTAAAGGAAGGCCAAAAGTTGGTCAACTTCGAAATGATACCTACAGGAACAGCAAGCCAAAGTATGCATCAGAGGGCTCATCCCAGAAGGGATTCAAGCAATCTCATCTTCCTATGCTTGAAGCTTCTTTCTTAGAATGCTTATGCATAGAGTGTAGAGCCAATTATTTGATTTTCAAAGATTTGGATCGACAGGGGGTTGATTTCTTTCCAAAAAGGATGGAAAGAAAGGCTTTGGATTAGAATAATGAAAGAAAACCCCGAATAAGCATAGGTTATGGAAAAAATGAGAAACCTTGGTTGGTTTCCAAGAGAAATGTACCTTCTAGTCCAGTTCCGCCAACTTCGAAGAGAGATTATCCTCCTTTGAAGAGGGTTAACACTGGAAAGGCCCCAATGGGTCAAGAAAATGAAGGACAAAAGAGCAGTTTACTTTGATAAAAGGAGTTCCTGATTGGTTTCTGAAGAAAGTCAAGCCAGAGCTCTTCCAAGGGTACAAAGCCCCTTCTAAAGTTGGAAATAAAATGGTCAAACCTCCAAACTCACCTGCTGGTCAATGGATAGTAGTTAGAGATCCAAAGACCAAGACACCTCAAATGATTCCTATGCTGACACGAACTCAGAAGAGGAAACTGCAAAGGAGGTATACTAGTTTCCAAATGGAAGAATATGCATCTAAGGAAAATCCTAGTGGGGGTGATAAGTTCAACCCAAGGTTTAACAGACTTCGAAGAGAAGATTATGAAGAATCTCTTCAAAGGGGGTTTACTCAATCAGAAAAGGAAACACTGGAAAGTTTGGCTGCAAGAATGGACAGTGAGGTAACCCAAAATAGCCCAGCTTCACCAAATTCCTTGGCAAGCTATCAATCTGGCTTATTAGAAGCCATGATAGTGGAACAAGAAGAAGGTGAAGGTATGAATTCATCTCCTGTTGAAACATGTTCCCCTATGGAAACTTCTGCAATTGAAGTTTCTGAAAAAATGAACATAGCAGAAGATATATCAGGGTTACCAGTTCAAGAGAAAAGGGCCATTCAGTTTGGAACTTTACCTGAAGTGCAAATTAATATGGTTTCTCCTTCATTCATTAATTTTGGTCCTTTTGGACCAGTTTGCTCACCAGTTCGAAGGGCACCACAATCAACAGCTGTCCCTATGGAGATTATTGAGGTATCAAGTGATGATGAATATGATCTTACATATGATAATGGTTGGAATGATGGTTGGGGAGCTCTAGTTTCTAAGATTCAAAAGGAGGAAGGAGAAGAGGAGCTTATGATTATGGCCAACGCTATGGAGGAACCAGAAGTTACATCTAAGGAGAGAGCAGTTTTTATCCCAGAAACAGAAATGGATTCTGAATATCCTTTGATTGTTGATTTGAATTGTGTTGACATTTCTTATCCTTTTAGGTCACCTTTGAATGATATGAGGCACCATTTGAAACCATTATATATCTGCATTGTTTGATGGGATCTTATTAAACAGAGTTTTGGTTAATAATGGTGCAGCAGTGAACACTCTGCCTTCTAAAACTTTGAAGAAGTTGGGGAAAGAAAAGGTTCGATTGATCCCAACAAGCACATCCATTGCTGGATTTACTGGTGAAAGTAAAAGTCCTAAAGGAATATATTGTTTCTATACGCCTGAAAGTTGGCCATGTAGAAACTGATACAGCTTTCTTTGTGGTGGATACTTTCACAAGTAAGTATAATGCTTTACTTGGTAGGGATTGGATTCAAGTCAATGGTTGTATTCCATCTTCAATGCATCAAGCCTTGATGATTGTGAAGTATGAAAATGGGAAAGAAGTGGGGGTCGAAGAAGTAAAAGCAGACCCACATCCTTTCAGTACTTCAGCAAATTGTGCAGAGGCTGAAATGTATAAACCTGAAATTATCCCTCTGAGTGAAATTGCACAACCTACCATCCCTCCATCCACTGTATTGGAAATTGGAGAATTGGCAGAGTTAAAATCTAAGCTTAAGCAAGCAGTTGATTATGAATCAGACAATCCACCAGATGAAGCTGCTTGGATGTGAGTCTAAGGTAGAGTTCGAAGAAGCCAACTCATTGGCTTTAGTCAAATTTATGGCTCTAGAAATAGAGCAGAAGCTACAAAAAACAAATGATTGGGAGGAATTATTGGCTGAAAAACTTGACTGGGGGTTGAAGCCAATCAAATTCGAAGAAGCCTTTATAGGCCATGTCGATTCCCAAGATCCTTTAGAAGAAGTGGAATTGGGAGAGGGAATTGTTCCAAACACTATACAAATCAACAAAGAGCTGGATGCTGCTTCAAAGGCTAAGTTGATCACGGTGCTTAAAGAGAACAAAAAGTGCTTTGCTTGGAGTTATAAAGAATTAACAGGTTTGAGTAGAAATTTGGTTGAGCATAGATTGCCTATTAAACCTAATTGCAAACCTTTTAAACAACTTCCAAGAAAGATGTCTCCTGAAACCATATCATTGGTTAAAAAGGAAATTCAAAACCTTTTGAATGCTGGTTTTATTAGAACAGCAAGATACGTAGAATGGCTATTAAATATTGTTCTTGTTATCAAGAAAAATGGGAAGATTAGGGTCTGCATTGATTTTCGAAACTTGAACACTGCAACCCCTAAAGATGAATACCCAATGCCTGTAGTAGACATGTTTGTGGATAGTTCTGCAGGCCATAAAATCATGTCTATTATGGATGGACATTCAGGGTATAATCAAATTTGTATAGTTGAAGAAGATGTTCATAAGACTGCATTTAAAGCCCCTGGTAACCTTGGGACCTTTGAATGGGTAAAAATGTCTTTTGGGCTCAAAAGTGCTGGTGTTACTTATCAAAGAGTTATGAACACTATTTTCCATGAAATAATTGGGGGTTTTCTAGAATGTTACGTAGATGACATTATTGTCAAATCAGAATCTATTGATGATCATGTAGAACATTTGAAAATTGCCTTTTCAAAGATGAAGCATTATCAACTAAAGTTGAATCCTGCTAAATGTGCTTTTGGAGTAATGGCAGGAAACTTTCTAGGATATCTAGTCCATAGCAAAGGTATTCAAGTTGATAAAAATAAAACTAAAGCTATTATTGAGGAAAAACCTCCTTCAACCAAGAAAGAGTTTCAAAAATTTCTTGGTCAATTGAATTTTCTTCGAAGATTTATATCTAATACTGCAGGGAAAACTAAAGTCTTTTCTTCTTTGTTGAAATTGAAGGATGGAGAGGACTTCGAATGGACAAAGGAGCATGATGATGCTTTCAAGACCATCAAGGAGTACTTGATCAATCCACCAGTTCTTGTTCCACCTAAAAAAGGAGAGCTTGTTAAATTGTATTTAGCAGCAAATTGTGACTCAATAGGAGTTCTGTTGGCTCAAGACAATGAAGAAGGGAAGGAGCAATCTATCTATTATCTAAGTAGGTTTCTTAATGATTGTGAAAGTAGGTATTCTATAGTAGAAAAATTGTGTCTAACTTTGTTTTTCGCTTCGAAGAAACTCAGGTACTATATGATGCCTAGAGTAACTTATGTAATTTCCCAGACTGATGTTATGAAATATATGTTGTCTCAACCTGTACTTAGTGACAGAATTGGGAAATGGATTGTATCTTTAATTGAGTTCAATCTAGAGTATGTTCCTCAAAAATTAGTTAAGGGGCAAGCATTAGCTAATTTTTTGGCTGATCATCCAAATGGAATTGAGACACCAGAGATAGCAGATGTTGATACAATAACAATTAAGCCATGAAAAATGTGGTTCAACGGTTCGAAAACATCCCAAATGGCTGGAATTGGAGTTGTTTTGGAATCTCCTCAAGGTTTGAAAACTAAATTTGAATTTCAGATAAATGAGGGGGAATGTACAAATAATCAAGCAGAATATGAAGCCTTAATTATGGGTTTAGAACTTTTGCTTACTTTGAAAGTTGACATAGTCGAAGTGTTTGGAGATTCTCAGTTGGTTATAAATCAGGTCAATGGAGAATTCAGTTGCCATAGCTCTGGTTTAAAACCTTATTATCAATACGTGAAATTGTTAATTAAGCAATTTCATATGATTACTTTCACATATGTACCAAAAGCTCAAAGAGCCTCAGGATTTAAGTTTATCACTGATGAAAGCAGAGAGTTTTGTCAGTTGACCTTGAGAAAATCTCTCCCTATGCTTAAAGATAGGAATTTGGACTTCGAAGTATGTGAAATCACTACTTCTTCTAATCAAAATGATTGGAGACAACCATTGATTGATTATTTAACAAAACTTGATGCTAAAACAGATAGAGCAACAAGGCTAAGATCTGTTAAGTATATTATGTATAATGGGGAACTGTTTAAAAGAGGAGCAGATGGACTTTTGCTTAAATGCTTAAACAAAGTTGATGCCTTAAAAATTATGGCAGAAGTCCATGAAGGTATCTGTGGTGCCCATCAAGCAGGAATTAAGATGAGATGGTTGATTTGAAGGTATGAATATTATTGGCCTTCTATTCTTAAGGATTGCATTGATTATGCAAAGGGGTGCCAAGCTTGTCAAAAGACAGGACCTCTTAAACGATTGCCTGTTACTGAATTACAATATGTAGTTGAACCTTGGCCATTCAGAGGCTGGGCAATAGATATGATTGACATGATTTATCTTGCTTCTAGAAATGGGGATAAATTTATTTTAGTAGCTACTGATTACTTTACCAAATGGGTTGAAGCTCAAGCCTTTGAAAGTGTATCTCAAGAACAAGTCATTGAATTTATCAAAGGTATTATCTATAACAGTGGATAATGGATCCATTTTTTAAGGCAGAATAGTAAAAGTTTTTGCAGCTTCTCATGGAGTTTCTTTAATCAACTCTACTCCTTGTTATGCTCAGTCAAATGGCCAAGCAGAATCAACCAATAAGATTATCAAAAGAGGTATTCAAAGGATAGTTGATAGAAATCCAAAGGAATGGCCAAATTTACTTTTAAATGTGTTATGGGCATATCGAACCACTAAAAGGACCAATACAGGGACTACTCCTTTTGCTTTAACATATGGGCATGATGCTGTTTTACCAATGGAGATTGTGGTAAGGTCACAGAGAGTTGCTTCTCAGAATGATTTAAATATTGGAGCTTATCACCAAGCAATGTACATGGAGCTTGAAGACATAGATGAAGAAAGAATTAAAGCTCTGAATCAAATTCTGCTACAAAAGTCAAGAGTAGCCGGAAGTTATAACAAGAAAGTCATTGTTCGAAGCTTTGATATAGGTGATTTAGTTTGGAAAGTAGTGTTGCCTATCAAAGAAAGAAAACAAGGACTTGGAAAATGGGCTGCAAACTGGGAAGGACCTTTCCAAATATATAGAGTTCTTAAAAGAGGGGCATACCATTTAAAAGATTTAAATGGTTATGTTCATAGAAGAAAAATTAATGGGAAATACTTAAAGGCTTATGTCCCAACTATTTGGGAATCCTTTAGCAAAAGATAAAACTAAAAGTAGTTTGTCTTTTGTTTTGCTTGTACTGTTCGAAATTAATCATAAAAGCAAGCAAATTCAATGATTGAAGCTCAAAGGAAATAAGATCAACATTTCAAGCAGTTATAAAGTTCTGAGATTGGAAGATTACAAGCATTTCATTCATTACTCAAAAAGTGTACAATTGTTTCCTTTAGGTCACTTAATACATGAGCACCTTTGTTACAAATAAATTCATAAATTTCTTCTTGATCAGTGGTTCGTTGTAGTTGGCTTTCAAGATATCTCATATCAACAACTGTTGAAGAAGCTTTGTTCATAGAAGTTTGTATGTTAGAAGTTGTTTGAGCAATTTCTCTTCTAACATTAAACAAAGATTCTTCCAATTGGGCATCTTCTGCCCGCAGTTGATGTAACCTAACAGCTTCCTGATCATAAGAAGAAATCAAACTTTGAGCTTCATCTTCTGCATTTGACAATGCAGCCTTTAAACTTTGCCTCTGAAGATGTCTTTCTTGGATTTCACAGAGCTGATTGGCTTTTATTTGAAACTTAGAAACTTTGGTCAAGAGTTGTTTGTGTAAATCCTGATAAGTAGGTTTTAATACCCAAGCAGCTTGACAGCAGATGTATAACTGCATTTTCAAATCTCCTTCAGCCAATGTTTCGAAATCCAACTTTGAAAATTGTTGGAGAAGTTCCCTTAATTCTTGAATCTCTTCTGGGGTAAAAATAGGCTTGACCAACTCAGGATAAGACGAACTGTGTCGAACTTTGAGTTGAACAATTAGAGATTCTAGAGAATAAATTGGAGCTCTTGGATTAGTGATTCTTTGACATAAATCACTCATTCTCAACTTGAATTGTTCCAATGCAGGGAGATCACCAACACTAGTACCAATGGGAGCACCAGTTTCCTGTTAAGAGGAGTATATACACATATTTAAGCTTAATCCTTTAAATGAAGTATGATAGCCATAAGCTTAAATTATAATGAGATACAATACCTCAATTGAATGGGTTTGCTCTGGTGGAATTTGTTCTGATGGAATAATAGTTCTTAAAGCTTGTTCAAGAACAGTCTCCTCAATCATCACTTTAGCCTGTTCAGAGGTTTTGATAACAGAAGTACTGAAAGCAATCTCAGGAAATAAACTTTTGTCATCTTTTGAGATAGAAATATCAACATGTTGAACAGGAATAACAGCTTCAGTAGCTTTGTCATTTCCAATATCTAAAAGATTTTCAGAAATAGTTTCCTTAGTCTTCACAGTAGGTTGATTAAGTTGATCTTGATCAAACACTTCTTCAGTTAAAGGAACTGGCTCTTGTAAAAACTCTTTGCCAAGAGAATCTTCAGAGATATGTTCCTTAATCATCATTTCAAAAGTTGAGGATCCTACAGCAAGACCTGTAACAGTTGGTATTGGTGCCTCAGTATGTCTTTTCCGAATACTCTCTGAAACTATAGCCCTTGCTACGGTACTGATAACAAGAGGAGACATGCCTTGCACTATGGCTTGTGGTTGGGATTTGAGAATTTTAGTTTTTTCAATAAGCTTCTCCATGCTGGTAGAAGTGGTCTCCTGTGTTGCAGTAGTATCAAACTTCGAAACTTCAGTGACCTTAGTAATAGAAGGACCAACTTGTTTTTGAATTTCAACAGGTGTGTATTTGGTTGATTCTGAAGAAACCTTCGAAGCTCTGGCGTTCTTAGATTTTGCCTTTTTCTCTGAAAAGTAATAATCAGAGATGAGAAATATGAAAGAAAGTTCAAGGGCCATAATGGAAGTGAAGTCATAAGGCTTACCTTTCACGAATTGGCCTATCAGAACATCTTATGTTTCATTTTCTTCTGGTTCTTCTATCAATATTTTCCTTCTTCTTTTTGAAGCCTCATAGACTCTAGCAAATTTTGCTTTTTCATGGCTGGTTTCTGGTTCTATGTCCACTTTTCTTTTACTGACTATTCAAAAGGAAGAAGAAGGTAAAATATCTCATATAAAAGATTCGGAGATCAATATACACTTTAGAAAATAAATAGTTACCTGACTTCGAGGTTGCAGAAGTAGGAGTTTGAACAAATTCCTTCTTTTTTCTTGTCCTTTCCATAGGGACAGATTCTGTATATTGAATCCTAAATGAGATATAGGAAAGCTTTAAAGTTGCAACAATCACATAAGCTATTAAGAGTCACCTGATGGAGAAGAAGGAGTGGTTCTTTGCTGTTGAGATCTAGTCACCATTTGTGGTACAGATTGAAGAGGTTTAATATCCAAAGCAACAGGTACTAGATCTGAAGATAGTACTTCTGGTATCCCTTCTTGATGATCTCCTTGAGAGGCATCTTTCGAACTTTCCCCAAAACCATTATCCGATATTGAATCAGAATGGACTACTTCTTCAATGACAACACCAATTTCCTTGGTAAAAGCTTTAACAGCTGCAGACTTATGGTACAATTCAATGGAATTGTGCCACCATTGAGAGAATGTTGGGAGAGGAGGTTCTAAAGCAATAGCAAATCTGTATGGTTGGAACTGTGTTCTAGAATCCTTAAATTCTGCATTAAGGCGAGCAATGTGATCCCTATCAACCTTGTTTCTTGCAGAGAGTTTAATGTTAATCTAACCAGGATAAGGACAAGGAATAGCTTGCACCAACCCAAATTGCCTGGCAAACTGTGCAGGGCAATAAATTTCAACATGAGCCTGTTTACAGCCACCAACATAGGCCCCTATGATAATTTCACTTGGGAGGAGAATGCTTGCCCAAGCTTCATGATAAGTAGAACTACCTCTCTGTTCCATGATTCTCCTTATCCATGATGGCCCAATATCCCAGTTATCAAAAGGCTTAAAATCTCCTTCTTCTTTGTCTTCCCTCATTTGGTGAAAATATTGTAGGTATCCAACCAGAGTAAGGGGAGTGGAAGCTAAAATTGTGAACTTGTCTCCATAAATATTTAGAGGAGACCTTTCTGCTATCTTTTGATCTGGGAAATAGGCTAATAGCCAGAGTTGTAAGAACCAGAGAGGGCCTCCCAGATTATAGATAAGTGGTTTGGCATGATTATCAGACCCAATCTTATAAACATAGCCTAAAAAGTAGGAAGCCAGATCGATGGCTTTACGATTCACTCTCAGAAGCCATGATTATGGAATGAACACGAGAGGGAATACAAAGTGTTTGAAAATTTGAACGCACAAATGAAAGCGTTCCAAGCCCTAAGATTTATACGTTGCAATGAAACGATACGTCGGTTTGGGTCAAGTATTCGTTAAGGGTAATTGGGCCTATATTACTTTTGGACTCAAGTTTAAGTTTTAACCTTTAATTAAATACCTGGTTTCAATTTTTGGAATTATCATATGCTTTAAACCATTTTATTGGTTTAATATCATAAAGTATATTTTATGGTGTTCTGTTTATTATAAGTTCAAATTGGTTTAAAAACATCTTTGAGTGCTTCGAAAAGCTTTAAGAAATTTAAACTAAACCATAAAAGAACTGAAATTGCATTAACATAGAAGGAATACATGATACAAGCTAAATAGTCCTATTACATTGAAAAGAGCAGGAAAACTAAGCATCTGCTGGTGATGGAACAACTGTTGGAATAGGAATGATTTGAAAGTAATGAGGGAAGCTCCAAGTCACCAAGGAATGAAACCTTGCCCAAGTGAATGAGAAAAACTCCCTTTCCTTTGACCTAACTCTTTGTTCTTCATCTATCTTGAGTTTCTTCTCAATCATTGGTCTTATTTTTAAAACCAAACGCTTGGCTTTGAGTTCTAACTTGGTCAGCTTGAAAGTATTCCTCTGCATGCGTCTTTTAAACTTCTTTCGAAGTCCTTTGGAAACACCAGTAGGTATTTCGAAGGAGTTCCCCTTTAGGTTTTCTATCTTGTTGCGAAGCTTGGTAACTTGATCATGAGTAATCTAATAATCATTAAGATCTTGGTTAAAACCAAAGGCAGCACTATTGTTCTTCATCCACATTCGAAGCAGAGGGAGTTGACTCAGAAAAGAATGGAGAAAAGAGCCAATTTGCTCAGAGATGGCACATTGAAGGGTCTCACAAGCCCATAAGAAATTTTTATAAGGAATATCTTCTTCAAGAATCCCTATATCTAGAAAAGCAAAAGCAGCCAATAGTTCTTTGGCTTTAACAGAGTCAAATTGAGGATAAAGAGAGTAAGAGTATTCAGCATGAGAAAGAATGGAATCGAACTTAATATTCTTTAACTCTTGAAACCAATCTGGATTTTCTGGAAGGGTTCGAAGAGAAAGATTAGCGGGATCAATGAAGTTTCCTTCAAAATGAGGCCTTCGAACCTCATGTAACCAGTAGATATATTGGTTACTGGCCCTCTGCTTAAGTTCACCATGACCAGCAAAGCCAGACCTTTCATCTTCACAAACTTTAAAGAATGAAGGGGTGAGACAAGTGGCAATGAAGCTATCAAGCATTATTATGTTAGGATCGCGTCTGATGAAAGGAGATAAATACCTACTCATTGCTAGTGAACGATATTTACTCCAACCTCTATAACTAGAAGGATCATCCATCTTTACCACCACTATTTCAGGTGGTAAACCCCAAAGAAAAGGCTCAGGAGTAGGAGAAACTGGAGGATTCCATGGATCAATAGGCTTAGGATTCTCCACTTGAACCATGGTGTAAGAACGATCCCTTCGAATTTCACCAACAATTGGTGTGATAGCATTTCTAATGTCAACGGGAACTTGGTCATTAAGATCCAAGTTTTTGAAAGCATTTTGAGTGTTGGAAATGTCAGCCATGGTTGAGTTGAGTTTAAAGAGATAAAAGTAAGTTTAGAACAAGAATTGGTGATTGATTTTACCAATGATTGAATTCTTTTATAGATTAAAATTCTGAGTTTGAAACGATTCAAATTCTTGTAAATGGAGAACATGTGTATTAACTGCCCATTATCCAAAAATCCCTCACGGGGAACGTAAGACTTAATCGTAACTTTATCATTGGAAGTGACAAGAACTTCTAATAAATTCCATTTTTGAAGTTTTCAGGAATTCGAAGCGGCAAAGGCACATTAACACTTATTCAAATTCCTTGAACAATGATGTTAATGTGGGGGGTATGTTTACATATAAAATTAACAAATCCAATAGTCGATTGACACGTAACCAAGTATGCCAAACATTGGCAAATATCTGTCAATGTAGATACATTGGATTAATGGAATAGAGTTGAGTAAAACACGATGTCATATTGTTTCTCAATTCAAAAGGCAGTTATTAGCAGTTACGAGTTACTGCTGATATAAAAGATCGACTTCAAAGCCATGATTTTGACTGCTAGATGTATAAACTCCACGTGTAAACTTGTGAAACAAGGCAATTGGCAGTTAGAACACGTGGAGTACATCTTGAAAGGCAGTTATCTCCTTAAAATGTAATCATTTGGGTTAGTTTGAGCAACTGTGCAGATTCAAATTAAAGCTTTTGGAAGAAGATTAAAAGAATTCAAATTCAGACGTGGAAGAGGGAAGTAACGGCCAAAGATGGAGTTCGAAGCAAGCCAAGTTCAAATTCATTGGGCGGGAAGTTCAACTAGCAAGCAGCGTCTATAAATAGAAGAAATTGAAGAATGAAAACCCCCCCGGACAAATCTTCAACAAATAGCTATCAAACAAAATGATGCTTTGTTTGTTCATTGGCAAGTAGTTTAGGAGTTCGAACTCCGTTCGAAGTAGATTAGGAAGTAGTTAGGATTAATCTTGGTTGTTTTTGTAACAATCATCTGTTCGAAGTTCTCGTCACTTTGTATTTGAAGTTGAAGGCAATTTCGAAGTAAGTTTACCTTTGATTTACCAATCGAAGTTTCTTGTTTCTTTGTTGTTCTTTAGTTTCCTAAGTATATTGGTTTACATTTCTTCACTTTTGAAAGAAAAAATTCTCTTAATTGAGGTAATTGAACCATTAAAAACACAATCGCCTGATTAGATTTGGTTTTTTCCAAAGTTAATCTAAGGGAGGAGATTAAAACTCTCTCTGGCACGCTCGCACTCAATTATTTTCCATTTCAAAGAAGTAAAAGAACCAAACAGGTACGTCGTGTTAAGTTTTATCCTTCTGTTTTTTCTCCACTACAACTCATCATGCTTGATAAACAACTTAAAATTACATTGTTGATGTGTGCTCAAATGATGATTTTATGAAACTAATCAGAGTTCTTGACCTTTCTAGAGAGATAGGGAGACTTAATGTCATATGTCCACTAGAATTCTTACTTGTACAATTGGCATTACTTTTGCTCATATCGTGAATGCAACAGTAGCAAGAGCTTAATTTTTTTGGCAATGAAATATGTGAAGAGCAGGTTGTATAATCCATTGGAAGACCAATGGTTGGATGTTGGCTTGGTGGCATATATTGAAACGAAAGTATTTGATGATATCGACCTAGAGACTATCATGCAACGATTCTAGAATATGTAATCGCACTGAATGCAATACTAGAAGCTTGTGTAGCCCTTTTTTTATGTGGTGAAAACTGAAAAGAAAAGATATTAGTATATGCCTTTCGAAATCTTTTTTTAGTAGTTGAATCGCTTGTTGAGCTTTAAAAGTGATTGTTGTTAATGGAAAAAGATTTTTAATTGCCATGTGATGTTTTTCTTCGATATATAGTTTGTGAAAATATTTGATGTTTGTAAATTACCCCATGGTCTCGAACTACTCGAGTCGCCACCATTGACTTCTCCACACCACCACCCAAAACTTTCTCGGAAAAGACTATAGATGTCAAACTGCTTTTCCATTAATTAGATCTTCTAAAACCAAATGTTATTAGCGAGGAATATTTCAATCAACTTATTTTTGATAGACGACATCGCTCCCAAATCTTTTTTTTATGGCATTGATCCAAAATCGCAGACTGCGACATAATCTAACTAAATCCATTGTGGCAGTCTGGGCCAAAACAGGCTAGATTAATTGATCACCATGCATGAAGACATTAAACCCCACATAATCAAGTGACTCTTGTGGCCAAAAGTACCATTAAAATATTTTGGGCTTGAAAAATAGTTTTTGAGGCCAACGACAAAAGCCCCAAGTGCTGTGAAGGGCCCGGGCATAGACACTAGTACCCATGGGACATAGGAGAGTTCGATCGATTTGATAGAACAACATCAAAATATTGTTAAATTTAATTACTGCTGTTGGCATGGGGAAAAAAAAATAATACTAGCTTGAAAACTTTCAAACGATCGATGTTTAATTTCACTTTCGCAGGGAGTTAGTTGCAGAGTACGGAAACGAACTGGCTATGCTTTGTGGAAAGTTGATGAAGGTATTCTCAGTGAACGTTGGATTAGAAGAGGACTATCTCCAAAAAGCATTTGGAATTGGAGGGGAAGAAGTGGGTGCTTGCTTAAGGGTGAACTACTATCCAAAGTGTACACAAACGGACCTAACACTGGGCCTGTCCCCGCATTCGGACCTTGGAGGCATGACTCCAAGTCCGGAGAGGGATGGATTGGGTCACCGTTAAGCCTGTTCCGAATGCTTTCATTGTCAATATTGGTGATCGAATTCAGGTCTCTCTTTCTCTCTCCATCTACTCGATCTTTTCGATCTCTCTCTGGATCAGTAGTTATTCATATGGTGGGGAGCCTGTTGGGTTACCCCAAGATCGATGAAAGACTTATTTGTTTGGTGGAAAGATTGGAGATTGAAAAAGGCAAAAAGAATGATATGGGATGCAATTACAATGGCAATGCTTTGGTCAATGTCAAATTTTACAATTGACAACTTCTTGTTTAGACTAAATAACATTCTTGATACCTTGCCTGCCAACTGTCTTCTTTTGGGGTTTGAGGGTGCTTCTTTACCATCATAGACCTATCTCCTGTGAGTGTTTTGGCCTCTCATTCCCGTTTAATCTTTGTATAATTCAGAGATTAATAAAGTTCTTTCCTTTTCAAAAAAAAATAGTAGTAATTCATATATAGGAGTAGATAGCTAGGAATTAAGCACAAAATGATGGGGCCGGTAACTTCATATCATTTGGCAAAAGGAACCACGATGAAATGATCAATTTTCAGTGGGTTCAAAAGTGACCATAATTTGTACTAAAGTGCAATTAAACTCATTCATGATTCTACTTGTATTTATGAAAAAATCAATCAGCAATGCAGATCCATGAAAGCTCTTCAAGAAACTTTGAGGGACCAAGGAGTTTCTCACACAAGCGTAAGACCTTAGACCTCCTCAAATTAGGGAATTGCACATATTTAGTTGTCTCTTGGAGTACCGTCCCGTAGAGGCCTGACAACCCCTCCATGAATGTGTGGCTGTAGAAAGGAGTTGGGACAATATGCATGTAAGAATGCTCCAATACCATCCAATAATATTTCAATTTTAGGGTACGACTTTACTCGAGTTTTTTGTTTTTTTTAGCAAAGGATAATTCTACTTAACTCACTCAACTAGGCAATTGCTGACTAGTGAAAGACACAGGAGGTGGGGGTTTTTGGTGGCAGATTTTTTTTAATAATTCAAGGCGTCTGTACAATTTATGTTCCCTTTGATGAAATTGTCGAGGATTAGTCTCACCTTCAACTAGCAAGAGGCCTCATTAAAGTCAGAATAGTTTTGAACTGGCGATGTGACATTAAGCCAATGCAAATAGAAAACTAGGAAAACCACTTAATATTTTTTATTTTCTAACAGGTCGTTGTTTTAATTATCTTTCAAACAAAAATCACACTTTATCCATTTTATAGGCTACAGCTCGGGTACTAGCCAAACTATCATATGACAATAACAAAAGGAAAAAAATCAAAAAATCAGGCTACAAAATATTGTATGGTGTGGCTATTTGATTGAATTCGAACTATTAGTAATATCTTTACTATAGAGCCAGCCCTCAGCTAAAACTCGAGATTTTGCCACTTTAGGGCCACATTCACATTTAGAGGACAACAGCTTGGGCACAACATTTGATCTGCCATATATGCGTTTCAGGTTAAGAAACCTCTGGAGGGAATAGAATAGTAAAAGTTCTCTTTCTTTTGTTTTTCCTTTCCTTTTCCACATCTCTTGGCAAATTCAATAATTTTTACCTGTGGAATGGAAGGGATTAAAAATTGATTAGTAATGATTTATACGACTTGAAATTGCATTTCAAGTACGTAATTGGATACAAATCCACATCAGATATGTCAACAAGCATCCCAGTTTTACTTTTAGAATCCTCATTATCGGATACAGTCAAGATACAACAGCGATATGCTATGGATACAATAATATATTTTAGGAATGCGGTCAGGGTTAAAACATATTTTTAAAGGATTTTAATTACGGGTCAATCTATAAATAATGCATTCTTACGTAAATTAGAAGAAACGTACTATCCTCATTGCATCAATTAGGGAATAAAAATTCTTATGAAGCGCATAAAAGAAGGAGAACGGAGGAAAAGCTAGCACTTGTTTTTTTAATTATTATGTATCGACATAGACCATATTTTACGTAAGATTTCAATTTTCTGACCATCTAAGCAGGGACGGAATAGATCATTATAAGTATCCATGGTATTAATTGGCGACTCATCTTTAAAAAATATATATAAATTAGAAATTGATATTCGCACTCCCAATTTTGATGTAGGGGCTCTAAGCTACAGTAGTTTTCCAAAATTACCCTTTTGCAAGTTCCATGATTTACTTCAAGCACCCCAAAAAACATTTACTCTTCTCCTTTATTTCAGGCACTTCAAAAATGCAAATAGTTTTTTTTTAATTAGAAAAAAGCAAATAGTTGCTCAACTCTTTTTACTGCACATCACTGAATTGCCTACTTCCATATGTAATGTTTCCTTAGTGAAGTCTTTATGTTATTGTCTTCATGTTCTACATCAGGACAACATGGACAAGTGGTCTTTGGCTATGATTGTATAACCATCCTTTTATCCATGCAAAGTCTCTTGAGAGTTCTGTTATTTTTCCTCTCAAGAGTTCTCTAACTTTGGTGATGTGTTTTGTTTGTCTCACTATGAGTTTTAAAATGTAGATTTGCGGCCGTTATGAAGATTTTGAGAGAAAAATAGTAAATAATGAGTACGAAAATATAAAGATCTTGTGTCACAGCCGTTATGAAGATTTTGCGACATCAACATTTTTAATTGTATGCTGTTTATTTTGGAGAATTTTAGCAATGTTTTTTTTTGCTCTTTTTTTTTTTTTTTTGCCCAAAATGGTGTGAAGCAATCTGACATAATATTTGGAACCTAATTTTTATGTTGTGAATGTTTAATGTTCAGAACGTAATGTTAATTTTAATGTTTAGAACCTACGTTTGGTTTTGGTTCATTTTTCCGTTTGGAGTGCCTTAGTAAATGAAGAGATAATTTAGGGGTGGAGTGCCTCCAGTAATTTTTATATCTTAAAAAGGGTAGTTTTGTAACTTCCTTAAATATTGGAGTGCTTGCATAAAAAAAGGGAGCCCGAAAATCAGCACCCATATAAATTTCATTCTGTCATGACATGCAATCCAATAAAAAATAAGTGTGTCACTGTTTTAATTTCCAATTAAAGTGAATAAAGGAATCCAGGGGTGATGTGCATCCCTCGACTATCTGATCATGTTTTGGACGGCTCGGATGTGTTTTGATTTTTTACCGGTAAAAATAAATCAAAATTAAATTAAAATTACCGAAGGCATCTGGACCGTTCGTGAATAAAATAACCTCATCTAGAGAGTATTAGTTATACACAGTAGCAATGGAAAAATAAATTGATGACTGCATTTTTTTTTTTTTGAACTGGGAAAAAAGGGTGCTCTTGTGGGGACTTCACTGCACCCTGAGGCCCTGGCCCCGGGGTCACCGGTTGACGGCCAGATTTAACCCAACCCATAGGAAGGGACCCACCACCAGGGCACCAGTGGAGTGCATCACACCCCTCAAGCAGAGCCCAGGAACGTTTCTTTAACTCTTTCAGGAGTCGAACCTGGGACAAAGCTGCGGAAAGCGAATGCCTCCAGCCAAAAATAATTACCTATTTCTCAATTCATCTGTACATATCTCCCAACATTTGGGATGGTTGGCCTCCATGGGATGCACACATGCCACCACATAGGCTAATTGTTAGAGCAATATAAAGATGGAAACATAAAACATTGGTAAATTCGAGGCTGTCACACTACTCCATGGAAATTTGGTTTCTTATGAACAACTTACCTTATCGCCCTGTTTGGCGACCGGATTTGCACCCGGATTTGGCTCAGCCCCAGATTTGTAATCTAGGGCCCACCTCCAGCCGGCGTTTGGTGCATAATTTTCGTCCCCAACTCCACCCGAACTATTTTCACTGTTTGGAGTGCAAATCCAGGTTCACCCGGATTTGCCAAGGACAACCCTGACCCTGTCGTTGGCTAACAAGGGTGGATTTGAGGTTTTTCTACCTATTTTACCCCTCTAAATCCGGGTGATTTGGAGGGTTTTGAACAAAAAAAATACTGAGAGAGAGACAGAGAGAGAGAGAGAGAGAGAGAGAGAGAGAGAGAGAGTACTTGAAAACCACGCCGGAGGAGTCGCCGTAGTCGTCGCCGGATCTGGAGGATTCGTTGTAGCCGAGTGCGTAGTCGTCGCCTGTGTGCTCCAAGAAATTGAAACCAATTTCTCTGAAGAAGAAGAAGACATAGACAGCTGTCTATTTACCCTTTTTCTAAATTACGCTGGAAGCCCTTGGAGATTATTAACATTTACATTGAAAGCAAACAATGTTGTGATATACAGTAACATTTTACTTTTTTGGGGGTAAATTATAACATTTTATTTTACTTTATGGATTTTTGTACGGAAATATTTTTTAAACATCTAATATAATTTAAATATATTTATGTATATAAGGTGTATTTATTCTTATTATTATTATGCATTCATGGTTATTATAATAAAATTAATCCATTTATTTATTAAATTAAAAAATTGGGGGCAAATAGGTCATTAGCTCTCTTATCCTATCAAATCCACCTTCTCAAAATACCATCCAAACACCTCACTAACAAATCCACCCTCATTATGAGGTGGGGCCACCCTCATTACAAATCCCCCTTCAAATCCACCCTCATTACAAATCCACCCAAAATCATCTCCGGTCGCCAAACGGGGCCTATAGCTCCTCCTCCCAAAAACATAATCCGATTGTGAGACTTTGATCAATATTCAAGTGATATGCAACCATATATTTTTTTCTGCTGCAAAGCATTTTCCCCCGTCGTTGGCCTTTTTCGGATTCTTCTTGAGACTGTACACCAAGGTTTTAAATACCAGTTTCGTGATACGTAACTATGGGGGGCGCTTCACCGGAATGACCTCCTTGGCCGTCTGGTGCTGCACTGAGAGGGAGGAGCTGGGATGGACCTCGCTGAAACCCTAGAGGCTCGTCGGAAAAGAAGGCTAGAGCTCTAGGGGCACGCCGGAGGACCTGCACAAGGGAGCAATCATGTTAGTGCCTAGCCCGGACGGTGGTGGTCCGGGAAGGCACTCCGATGGCTAAGTTAGCAACGGGGAGAGAAGTTTAGTGGAGAACTAGAGAGAGAAAGTGTAGCTGAATGTTTAATGTAGAGAGAGAGAGTCCTTCCTTTTATGGAGGGGGTGAGGGACATATTTATAGGCGAGGGGGCGCGTGTCCCGCACGCCCTTCAGGGGCCTCACGCGCCCCGTCCTTATCATCGCATTGAATGCATGGATTGACGTATGTCCCTCAAGTGGCGCCTCAACCGCTCCCCAGAGTCATCACCTGTCACTAATATTCCCATCAATCAAGTCCCCATGCAGGCTAAGCATGCAGGGTTGGTGGATCGCCATAAATGCGATGCAGGTGGGGTGGTTGAGCCCATTGATGAGTCACTCAGACTGTCAGACGTGCCTCGATTAAGCCCCTGCATCTGATGTGACCCCCTGGGGCACTGAGGTCAATCGACTCGGCTCGAGGGTGCTCGGGAACGAGCCCCCAAAGGCAGCCGCAGAACTTCCCAGCGTGGGCTCTCGTGAGGGGCACACCCGAGGCCCCAGGCACTCCGAGACCCGCGGTGGTACTTCCACGAGCTGTCCCCGAGGGGAGGTGCTCCTTCCACGAAAATGAACCAGGCCGAGGACTTGGGCCGCGCCCCCGGACGTTGGGGCCCAGCCTTGGCAAACGCAGTCCCCGCCGGGATACCATTCGGCCAGAACAAGGGCTCTCGACCTCCTTGAGCTATTCAGGTGAGGGTAGCCCCCCGGACCCCCACTCCTCGTTGGGGGGGAGCCGAGCGCAATGAACCCTGGGTCCCCGGCCGCTACAGTAACAGTAACGGTTTGAGTGTAACGGTTTCGATAGTATCAAACGTTACATAACAGGAATAGGATATAGTGGTCGTGAATTTTTAGAAATGATTCCAGTTCCAAATCAGATTCTAGTTCCTTGGTTTGAACCAGAAGCCTCACAAAGTGAAGGCAGTGGTCGATATGGGTGAAAAGGCATTATTACTGGATTTTGCAATGCAGACTCAATTCCGTACTGCATCAATCTCAAGTTTCGAGCTCCTTTGAACGTTCAACATTATTAATGTGTGAAAGGTATGACATAAATTTTACATTAGATATTAACATTTCCTTAGATTCCGCATAGGAGGATGCTTCATACGGTACTGTAACACGCTCTTACCGTAAGTATGACTAGAATACGACACGAATTCTTTCTCTCTTTATGGCAATTTAGAAAGCATAAATACCTGGAAAATGTCATTGTAACAGTACGTATACATTAGATTCTTCTTAGATACAGATATGCTTATTGTGGTACGTATTAAATGCACATATGTAATGGATATATCCTGATTTTATTTTTAATACTAATTTTCGGATAAGATCAAGATGCAACAGCGATACAGTAGGGATTCGGTAAGATAATTTGAAATACCGTGAGGGCCAAAAAACAATTTTTAAACTGTTTCAATGCCAGTCAATCTATATATAATCAAGTACTGATGCAACCATATATTTCTGCAGCAAATTAGAATTTCCCTCTGTCCTTGGCCTTTTCAGAGCTCGTGATTCTTCTTGATACCAAACTTCAGTTTTGTAAATCTCCGAATCAGATTCGAATTCCTTTGGTTTTCTATCAGAATCCTCGCAAAAGGAAGGCCGTGATTTGGGTGAAAAGGCCTTGTTACTGGAGTTTGCTATGCTGACTACTCTAGTTTTGATATCCTCTGCAATTCTCTCCAAGTATCTTCTTTGGGCTTCAATGTCACGTTTCAAGCTCCTTTGAACCTTCAATGAGAGAAAAAATACGACATAAATTATTTACTATCTTAGACAACATGTCATCAACCCTTCCCCTTGAGTGACGCTCTATTTCAGGGCTCTTTTTTTTTTATGTAAGCACTCCAATATTTAATGAAGTTACAAAACTACTCTTTTTAAGATAGAAAAATTACTGGAGGCATTCCACCCCAAATTATTTCCTCATTTACTAAGGCACTCCAAACGGAAAAATGAACCAAAACCAAATATAAACATTAGGTTCTAAACATTAACATTACATTCCAAACATTAAACATCTACAACATAAACATTAGGTTCCAAACATTAAACATGCATCTATGTCAGAATCTTCACGCCACTTTGCACACACAAAAAAAAACTAAACTAAACATTGCTAGAATTCTCCAAAATAAATAGCACAGAATTGAAAATTTTTATGTTGCAAAATCTTCATAACAGCTGCGACAAAAGATTTTTATATTTTCGTACTCATTATCTACCATTTTTCCCTCAAAATCTTCGTAACGGCCGCAAATATACATTTTAAAACTCATAGTGAGACAAACAATTAAAGCACATCACCAAAGTTAGAGAACTTTTGAGAGCAAAAGTAACAGAACTCTCAAGAGACTTTGCATGGACAAAAGGATAGTTCTACAATCATAGGCCGAAGACCACTTGTCCAGGTTGTCCTGGTGCAGAACATGGAGACAATAATATAAAGACTCTACCAATGAAATATTACATATGGAATAGTAGGCAATTCAACGACAAGCAGTAAAAAAAGATTTTTTGGAGTGCTTGAAATAAATCATGGAACTTGCAAAAGGGTAATTTTGGAAAACTACTGTAGTTTGGAGCCCCTGCATTAAAATTGGGAGTGTATATATATATATATATATATATATATATACACACACACACACACTAAACTTCCTATCCAAACCCTTAAAATCCGGACTTCATTCACACCGCATAGATCCTGATCAAATTTCGATGATCCAAACCGTCCAATGTGTTTAAAAGATGTTTTTAAGGGTCCCCGCGAGAAATCAGCAAAAAAAAAAATACCGGGAAGGGCTTGATCTGAGCAATTTTTCATAAAAACTGTGAAAAATTGCTCAGATCAAACCCTTCCCGATATTGTTTTTTGCTGATTTCTCGCGGGGACCCTTAAAAATACCTTCTAAACACATTGGATGGTTCGGATCGTCGAGATTTAGTCCGGAAAGTGGATGTCCGGATTTTAAAAGCTTGCGGTATATATATATATACAGAAATCTTCTAGTCAGGGTTCCCTGACTTGGCTTAAAGTCAGGATCTCACCTTTTTCAATTGAATTTTGATCATCTAAACTGCTCAATGTGTTAAGAATGTGTTTTTAAGGGTGCCCAAGAGGAATCGGAAAAAAAAAAAGACTGAAAAAGGCTTCATTCAAACAGTTTTTCATAAAATATATATCTAGGGTTTGTATGAAAAGCTGCTCGGATGAAACTCTTCCCGGACATTTTTTTTTATGATTCCTCGCGGGAACCCTTAAAAACATGTTCTAAACCCATTGAATGGCTCGGATCATCAAAATTCAATCGGGAATCTGCATGCATGAAGCGTCAGATCCCGCCAAACGTACACAGACTACTCACAAGGAAGTATCCTCCAACGTGTCAATTTTATAATGGGATTCACCCTTGTTGTAGTCTGAGTTTGTTTGGGCACGTTTCTACGTACTTATATTTCGCAAAAACATTGATATATACCTCAAGTTGATCAGTCACCCCCATTTCTGCTTCTTTCTCGATTTTCAATAATGCTTCGTTAAGTTGAGCAGCGCTACAAATAGTTTACGATCATGGCAAAGATTAGCATACATTCGAATTATATACTAGTACTATGTTTTTTTAATGAAGCTCGATCATATAGGAAAGTTCTTATTTTTTCTTTGAAAGGAAGAAGATCAATAATCAATAACACACGATATTATGCTGAAGTTGGGCATT
This sequence comes from Vaccinium vitis-idaea, assembly GCA_963854785.1. Classification (NCBI taxonomy): domain Eukaryota; kingdom Viridiplantae; phylum Streptophyta; class Magnoliopsida; order Ericales; family Ericaceae; genus Vaccinium; species Vaccinium vitis-idaea. The sequence goes on from OY978218.1 coordinate 32,283,817, forward strand.
ATTTCAGAGATATTCCTCCTCTCAAACTTGCTTCCTGTGCACAGTTAAAACATCAAACAAAAAGTTCAATGAGTACACAACCTTCAACAGTACTTAAATATTTCACCGCGTTGATCATCTTTTCGATAAAAGATACTATAAATTACTTTTCAGTAGGAGTATCATTTTTTTTATTTATATTATCTTTCGAAAAGATATTATAAATAAATTTTAAAAAATGATCGAAAGATACTATAAATAAATAAATAAAATGATACTCCCACTGGATTATAATAGAGAATTGGAGAGTCAAGTAGTCAAACTTACTATTGGATGATTCTGGAATCAATTTTGTCATCCGATATTTCTGAAGATTAAAAAATATATATATTATGAGACGCACTTGAATTGGAGAGTTAAGTGGTCAAGTATATATATATACAGAAATAGAATCCGATATTCCCTTTGTTTGATACAAATTGTATCCGAACCTTTCTCTTGCAAACAATATATATATATATATATATATATATATATATATATATATAGGGTCTCCTTCTAATCCGGACCTCCTGTTTCCGGACCTTCATGATCCAAAAATTTTTTTGACGATCCGATCCGTCCAATGTGTTCAGAAGGTGTTTTCAAGGGTTCACGCGGGAAATCTTCAAAAAATGTCGGGAAGGGCTTGATCCAAGCAGTTTTCGCAAAAAATATATATAACCCTTGAAAACACCTTCTGAACACATTGGACGGCTCGGATTTTCCAAAAATAATTTGCAACACAAAAAAAATCAATTTTTTCTTATTCTCGGGAGGTTTGGACTAGAAAATTTGCCTATATATGTATATATAAGATTGTATGTATATTAGCCTCCTTCCTACGGAGGATTCCACACTTTGCTAAAGTGTGAAACTCATTTTTTCCGATCAAATTTCGACAATCTGACCAGTCCAATGTGTTTAAAATGTGTTTTTAAGGGGTCTACGGAAAGAATCATAAAAAAAAAATAACCGGGAAGGGATTAATCCTTATAGTTTTCGATATTATACAGTTTTATCGAAAATTATTTGGATCAAACCCTTCTCGGTCATTTTTTTTAATGATTCCTCGCGTGGACCCTTAAAAACACATTTTAAACACATTGAACTGTTCGGATTGTCGAGATTTGATCACGAAAGATGAGTCGCAGTGTGGGATCCCTCATAGGAAGAGGCCTCTATATATAAATTTATACAGTAGCGATCCATTGAGGGATCTTTTTTTTTTTTTCCAACCCGCAAAAGTCATCTATGAGTCTGTTTTGTGCTAAATTTCACGACAATTTCCATCTCAATGTACAATAGTAACATAATAGAAAATCCAAATTTATTTGGTTACAATCAAAATAGAAGCCGAACTTTTACTTATTGATTAGACCCAAAATCACGGAGGTCATGCTAATATATGCGGTGGTACTAGAAAAAACATGGAGTGCCCGGGCAGCGGGCACCCCCACTTATGCGGGCATGTCGCCCTGTGGCTCTCACCCCATCCTCTAGGGGGTGAACACAGGGATATCCCAAACCCGTAGCTAATCTTGAAAGTAAACAATTACACACAAATTTCAACTCTAAAATGGCTAGGAAATGGGAGGAAACCTATTGAGTGGTAAAGGATCTTTTGAATTTTACTGGAGGGTTGCGGGGGCGTTTGGGTGTGGTAAGGGTTGAAGTCGGTCGGATTGTTGGCTTATAGAGGCTGTTCTTAGTGGGGCTTTTGCGGTTTGACGGTGTTTGTTTTGGTAGTTTTCATTTTGGCTGCTATTTTGTAGTTTCTTATTTTGGTTGTTTTTTTTTTCCTTCTTTTTTTTTCTTTCAACCTCGATTGGATGTCCCTCCCCTCTCCCTTCTCGATGTACCATTATCGAGTTTTTTTTATAAATTTTCTTTTTAAAAAAAAAAAAAAAAAGAGTCTGACAGTTTCTCACACGATATTGATTCACAGAATTACTACAAGCAGCAAATTCTACAATGCGACCGTAAAAAACGGACACTAAGTTGTTTTCCCAACTCATCAAGACTATTGATTTTCTACAAAAGCTCAATCCTAAAATCCGGATAACTCATCAAACCACTAAGACAGTACCTGTAAGTGGCTTTTGACATGGTAGATAGTCAGCTCAGGAATCCCCATATCCCTCTTTATCCCTTTCGGAGTTGCCCCTGCATGCATTTCAAAACCCCCTCGATAAAATAAACAACACAACACTGGACCCATGACTGTAAGAAACATGCGTAGCCAAAATATTTTGTAACTCGAATAAAAAAAAAATGCATAACTTGACAGAACAAAGTGTAGCGTAATTAATTAAGTCTCCTTTCAACCTTGGATCCCTTTCTTTGGGGGAAAACCGGCAATCCAAATCTAGACCCACACAATCGTCTCTAGAGGTCGTCAACAATAGAGAGAAAAGATGGAGACAAATTATATAGCAACATTGACCACCGGGAAAAATCTTGGAGTAACTGTTCATCCAGAGGATGAAATAGTCTTAAAGGAAATGATTGAAGATATGAAATAGTCTTAAAGGAAATGATTGGAGATGAGCTCAAAGCATTCTCTCAAAAGATCAAGTGTTGGGAGGAAATCTATTGAGAGAAAATGATCCTTTTGAATTTTTGATGGTGGGATGCGGCAGTGTTCTGGCGTGGCAAGGGATGAAGTAGGATGTTTGGGTTGGCGTGAGCAAGCATAGAGGGGCTGATCTTCGCATGACTCTTGTGGTGGCTGTTTTGGATTTGGTTCCCAAGGGTGTTTTTCGCTTAGGCTGCATAGAGGATCTGGGTGTTTTCGTTTTTTAGTCTTTTGTTTTGGATGTTTCCTTTTCCTTTATTTTTTCTTTCATTAACCTCGGTTGGAGGTCTCCTCCCCCTCCCCCTTCTCGGTGTACCCTTATCGAGATTCTTTTATAAATCTTCTTCTTTTGATAAAAGAAAAAACAAAAAACAAAAATAAAGGGTAACTATGTCGGAGTGTACCTTATATCTATGTTCCTAAATTCAATAAAAAAAAAAAAGGAGTACGTTAACTGATACCATACAAATGCGGAAAAAAATTATGCATATCATACACCACCAACACCCGTTAGAATCCTAATAAATAAAAAAGGCAACACAAACCGAATTGCTCAAAAAAAATCCTATCATTTCCAAAACTTACTGTCAGGACCACCAAGCCGAGTAACCGCCTTTTCAAACAAATCATGCAAATCCTCAGTCCATTTCAACCGATCTTTCCCGGACACATCAAATTGGCCCGAACCCATATCTGAGTTGAAATCCTTAGCAATGCTCTTACGCATTTTGCCAAGGAGTCGGCTGGAGTTTTATGGGTTCTGGAAAGAAAGGAGAAACACAAAAAAGAACAGATGTGGGAATCAATTTTTCTCCCACTAGTATATATAGACAAAGGAGGGTGAGAGATGCCGTGAAGTATCTGTTGAGAATATAAATAGTAATAAGTTAGTTGTCCCTCTCTCTATAATATATTGGTTGTCCCTCTCTCTATAAAATATGCGATGTTGGGGAATTTTTTTAACCGAGTAATTTGGAAAGAGTCCAATGGTTTTCAAACTCACGAAACCTGGGTTTTCTTTGTTTGATTGTTTTGGTCATGAAATCCAAGATCATGGTGACCCCAGAAGAATCTTTTCTGATATAGAGGGAGAGGGGAACGAATAGTAGAGCAAGAGCATATACTCATCGATGTTAATTATTAGAGTTTTTTTTTTTTTTTGACTTGTTTTCGACTTACTATGCGTTGAATTTGTCTCGTCTCCTCCCAATTGCGAGTAACCCGTGTGAGATGGGCATGAGAACTCTCCTTAGTTATCGGTAACCATCCGGGGCGGTTTCACATGGAGTTGAGGGTTGTCAACTGAATACTAAAAAAAATAATTAAAAAAAAAATACGTGTAAAATTTTGATTTTTTTTTAATTTTTGTCATTTTGAACACCCAACCCAAATATTTAAACACCCAATCCAATATATTTAAACACCCAACTCAAAAAATAAGCCTACAAAAGATTTGAAGACCCAACCCAATTGAAAGCCCATCACCAAATCACAAAGCTTAAGCTCGTTCTATTAAGAAATCAAGGCTTTCTTTCGAATTTACCTTTAGGTTACACTTGGTCAGAAATCAAGGCTTTCTTTCGAATTTACCAACCATATTTGCTATGTAATCTGAAAGAGGGTGAGTTGGAGAGGGGGAGCCGGTGGTTTGTCCCCTAGGAAACTTTTTTGTTAACCCTGGTTTTGTGAATAGCATAAAATTTCCTCTCTTACATTGCCAAGGGTACCATTTTTTCACAATTACGGTTTTACCCCCATCCTTTAATTATTTATATTATTTACTATATTAATTCATTTGTTTATATAATTCATTTAATTATTTAATTTCATTTCTTTATATTAATTTTATTTAATTATTTAATTTAATTTCTTTTATTTAATTCATTTCTTTATATTAATTTTATTTAATTATTTAATTTCATTTCCTTTATTTAATTCATTTCTTTTATTTAATTATTTAGTTATCTCTTTTATTAATTCCTACCTATTTATATAATTATTCAATTTCATTTCTTTTATTTAATTCATTTCTTTATATGAATTATTTATTTTTCTTTTTTCTTTTTTCTCATTTAATTCAGTTTTTTAAAAATACGCGCCACTACATGAAAAAAGACATATCCTGGGATCCGATCGGACAACATCGACCGTTTGGACAGTCTAAAATGTACCCGAAACAAATACATTGCAAAGCAAGATAACAAGGTGCAAGATATGTGTGCCAGCAAGATATGTGTGCCACGGGTATCATTGATATGTGTCATTGAAAATAGTGTCATTGATATGTGTACCAACAAGATAACATATCAACTTCAATCTAAAAAACATTCATGTTCCACCACCAGTACTTGATATGTGTGCCAACATATCAATCAATTTCATACATTATGTGTGCCAGTACTTGATATGTGTTCCACCACCATGTACGAAAATTTTCTATAAATCAATTTGAAAGTGAATTTTCAGTTTGTGTTTTTTCATACTCTCACTACTTCATACATTCACAGAACGTCTCCCACTATTTTTCTTTCTTTTTTCGTAATTCATCGAACAACATTATGGATGGCTACTACTATTCAGATGGTTGGTCATTTGAGAATGATGTTCCCAGTGAGGAGAGCATGTCCTACAGCAGTCGCGATTATACACCCGAATTTAGCACTGATCAGGTTAGTTATTTCCGTTGTTCTTATGCATATTCGTCATTTATGTTAGCTTGGGTGCGGAGAGTTGGTCTCCAAAATGGTATTGTGGTGGTTATTAATAAATCTGCTAATTTAAAAGGTGGCAAGCTGCCGAAGTGCATTCTTGGTTGTGAGAGAGGAGGAAAGTACAAACTACACCGCGGGGTTGAAAGACAAATCTTGCATAGGAATACTGAGACTAAAAAATGTGAGTGTCCATTTAAGTTGTGAGGTATACCAATACCTCCAGACGGTGCCAAGTGGGGTTTAAAGGTTTCCTGTGTAGTTCATAACCATGAACCAGCAGAAAATATTGAGGGCCACGAGTACCCATCAAGGCTAAAACCAATGGAGAAACAATTAGTGGTTGAGATGGCCAACAACACCGCACCTCGTGAAATTCTTAGTATTTTGAAGCAAAAAGACTTGTCAAACACTACAGGAATTATAAGCATTTACAACACGTACAAAACGAATGAGTATCAGAAACCACTATTGGAGATTGTGGGTATCACATCCACAAATCTAAGTTACTCACTTATGTTCGCATATCTTAATAATGAGAGGGCAGAGGGACTGACATGGGCCTTGAATACCTTAAAGAAGTGGATGATTGGAAAGAAGGCATTGTTGCCATTGATATTTGTTAAAGATCGGGATTTGACACTTATTAAAGCCATTGAAGCATGTTTCCCCACGGCACGTCACATCCTTTGCATTTGGCATATAAATTAGTGCGTAATGAAGAACTGCAGTGTTGTGCTTGGTACTAAGTTTCAAGACTTTAACCATTCATGGCAGTCCCTTATTCATTCATCGACCACTTCGTCTTACCAACAAAAGTGGGCTGCCATGTGCGAGGAGTATAGCCAATATCGGCGTGTCATAACTTATCTTGCGGATACATGGTTAAGGCCGTACAGAAATCGGTTTATTTCAGCATGGACAGATACATGTATGCACCTCGAAAGCAATTCAAGTCAAAAGGTATAGTCACTTTATAACTTTACGAATTAAATTTTCTGCATTCTATTCTAATACACTATTTAAACTTTCCTATTTAAACAAAGTGTATTCTTCTATTACAGGGCCGAGTCTGCACATGTGAGGCTAAAGAAGTATTTGGGGAATACCACCATGTCATCGCTCCAAACATCTTTTGACCACATAGAAAATTTGTTGAGAAATCAGTTTGGGAAAATTAAGAAGTCGTTCGAGAAATCTCTCAACATTCCACGTCACTCGCAATTACCTGACGACTTTTTTGATGAAATAAGGTGTCGCGTTTCATTATATGCACTGGAGTTAATCGAATTTCAGCTACAATCCACCGCAAACGCCTACCCCCTCCCGCGGTTGTTGCGGTTGTTCGATCAAAACAACACATGAATTGCCACGTCTGCACCATCTTGCATGTTACCATTCCCTACGCATTCCAATTCTGCTATCCAATATCGACGTTCATTGGAGTAGGCTCTCTATGCACGCGAACGGGTTTAATGACGAGGGAGAACAACCCGACGGGACATCCCATGTGGTTGACATATTACAGGGGATGGATCCATGTATGCGAAAGCATATGATAGGCAGGTTTGTTGATATGGCGAATCCATCTCACAGCAGTGTTCGAGGCCCATCGTACAACACTGGACATGGAGGTCGACCTGCGAGAAAAGCTGAGCAGAGTGGACGTCGCATACCTTCTTTGTACAAAAGCATCTACCTTGAGAGGGAAAGGAAAAGGGAAAAACGCAAGGAGGGAGAGGGCAGAGAGGAAGAGGGAGGAGGCTCAGTACATTCAGCATTTACCTTGCCAATTTTAGCAATATATGTCCCACAATAAATACATCAAAGCTGATGGTCATTGTGGATTCAAGGCTATAGCCGCGCAAATCTATGACACTGAGGAGGACTGGGCTCAAGTACGACAGGATCTTATTCAAGAAAATTTTCAGAATAAAGATCTCTACGATGTGCTTTATCCACAACGGAATTTGGCAGATGAGCTACAAGAGTCACTGAGTTATTTCCGACGTACGGCTCTAGAGTCAAATTGGATGGACTGTATGAGTTTGGGGGTGGTCATCGCATCACGGTACAACATTGTTTTACACACATTTGACACAAATGTTGGAGGTTGTTATACTCATTTGCCCCTGAGTTCCCCTCCAGTTCCAGTCCAACAGCGCAAAGAAATAGCTATTGTCCGTATTAACAATCACTTTGTGTAACTTTTTTTGCACCGTCATCACCCTGTACCAGCCATCCCAATATGGTGGTGGGAGCATGCGTCGGATGAAGCTAAATGATGGGCTTTAAGTTATGATCTTAATTTGTGGTTCCAAGTACTGGGCGTCGTGCCGAGACCGCAATTTGAGTAAATTAAATTAAATAAGTAATTAAATAAATAAATAAATAAAGCTAAAAAAAAGAGAAAAAGAAAAAAAAAGGATAAAATTTGGGCTGAAAAGGTGGGGATTGTCAGGGGAGGGGGCGTAACACCTCTCGTTGGAGAGAGTGTGTCATCGAAAAATATGTTTCAACGCACCAGTTCAAGATCATAAAAATTAAAATGTGATAAAAAAAAAATCAATTATGATCACGGATTCAGACTTGTCTCACCGGTTCAATCTCCATTTCTTTTTCTGTTAATATTTTGAAATTTGGAAGTGATGGAAGGGGTCAAATTCCTTGACTTATGGTAACTAACAACTAATTAGAGTCCCACTTAATTAGGAAACTAAATAATATATTAAATAAGCGTAGATATGGCTTATCACAAGAGAGAATGATGAAAACATAACCGTTCAAATTGAGTGGGATGGCAAGTGGTGGCTAGCTCATGCGGTAGAGCTCTTGGATGTCCCACACTGCATCCGGGGATCGAGTCACATTCCCCCCTCCCCCATGTAATAGATTAGAAATGATGAATGACAAAAAAAAAAATTTGAGTGGGATGAAAACTTACACGATGTCCAAAACAAGATACACTAATTATTTAATTATCTCTTATACTCCCTCCGTTCCAAAATGGTTGTCCAAAACCACTATTCACGCCTCTAAAAAAAATATCTATATTTTGTATTTTACAATACTTTTTACGATTCTAATAACTTTGTTTAATAAAACTAAGCAAGATCTATCAAACAGCATCCATATTGCATATATAATTCATCATAACTTAAAAAATGTAGATGATTTTCCGAGAGACATGAATAATGATTCTGGACATTCATTTTGGGACGGAGATGTGAAAAGTGTATTCAAATATGTAAAAATTATAGGGATGTTTGTGTATTTTGTCTTTATGTGTGCTTGTCATGCGCTGGCAATAGAATAGCCCAAATAAATTTCTCATAAAACCCAAGCCATTAAACCCTAAACCCCTCCCTCTCCCCCGTCATCTCTCTGATCTCTCTCCCGTCGTCTCTCTCATCGTCCCTCCGTAAGGTATGTGTATCTGTTCTCTCCTGTTACTAGCAATTCATTTCGTTCGTGCGGAGGGAATTCTAACGGAATTTATTATTTTCTGGCAATGACTATCTATAGAAGTTATCGATGCTTTATTTTGTTCTATCTTCTCTATGTCATGTGAGTCCTCGTCTGCACAGCTTAATGATTTGTAATGTTCACTGCTAGAACTTGACTAATGGGTGTTTACTAGTTCATCTTATGAATCGTTGTATGCGTTAATTTCTTGCAATCACATCTGATTTAGTATTTATTCTCAGGAATTAGGATCATGAATCTCGACAACCTTAAAGTTCCAAAGATGCCAGGCGGTGGTGTATCTTCTGCGTTAATTAAGTTTGGAGTTGTAGCTGGGCTGGGTGTGTTCGGAGTTGCTAACAGTCTTTACAATGTTGAGGGTGGGCACCGGGCTATTGTCTTCAACCGTATAGGTGGTGTGAAAGACAAGGTTCGATTGTTATTCTTGCCTTGGTGCTTCTTCTCATGAATGAAAACTCGTATTGAAATTTGATCAGAATTGGGCTGACCTGACATCCTTGTGTTTCCATTCCTTTTCTTATCTTCATCTTGGTGACTTGTTATCTTTACTAGATCTCCCTTGTTATCTGTCCAGAACAATGTGTCATACTAAATGGTGTTTCACATTCGTTTGTGAGAATTTATTCTTTTGCTCCCTTGTATGCTCTTGACGATCATGTTAACGTGCTTTCTACTGTGGTCAGTGTATTGAGTTCCACATTGATTGGAAATTGTAATATATGTAAATTTTAAGTTTATGTATTGTTGTCTACTATCTAATAGCACTGCACTCTTACGAATTGAATGTGCAGGTTTATCCTGAAGGGACACACCTGATGATCCCGTTGTTTGAAAGGCCTATCATATATGATGTTCGTGCCCGCCCCCATTTAGTGGAAAGTACTTCAGGGAGCCGTGACCTCCAAATGGTATGTTCCTTTAGATATCTGCCACAATTGTGCTTTGGTTGTTGGAGTGTTGAAGTTGTGGATGCATTTTCAACCTCAAATAACAATGACTAATCGTTTTACTGGGAACAAAAAAAGTCCCCGGGGAAGACTTCTGTCTCCTATATTCCCCCAGAAGCCCATTGTGACCTAATTGGTTCTGTCCTCTCTTCTTTTGATATACAATAAACTAAAGGATTGTCAATCCTATCTTACTTCCAATTTTGAATATGATCCTTGTGATATATGATGGGCATCTCCAATTGGGTTCTTTTGGTATATGTATGCATATTACTTAAATTGGCTTTGACAACTCTAGATGTAAAATTAAAAAGCAGCGCTACAGTGGAGGTTTTTTAGTGTCATTAGTGACGTGATGACCTTGTTGCCCCCCTGGAGATACCTTTGTGTTTGTCCTTCCCGTTGCCATGGTTCCTTAGTCTTATTGATCTTGAGAAACACTTTATTGCCAATTAAGAGTGGTTACGTGTTTGAATCCTTCTTCGGTGCTCCCTTCAATTATTGTTGATTTGTGAGCAAGTAATTAACATGGGTATTTTCTGATATGCTAACTCAAGTAAAACTGCCTTAAACTAGACAATTCCCTCCAGCTGCTTATTCTGCTAGGAGATTTGGAAGATAGCCACCCTCTCTCTCTCTCTCTCTCTCTCTCTCTCTCTCTCTCTCTCTCTCTCTCTCTCTCTCTCTCTCTCTCTGTGAACGGCAGCCATCCTCTCATGCTCCTTACTAAATTATGGCCTTCTCTCTCTCTCTCTCTCTCTCTCTCTCTCTCGCCCTGATCGGCAGCCATCCTCTCATGCTCCTTATGAAATTATGGCCTTAGTTTTCCTTTTTAGATCGACATCATATGGTTAAATTGCTGTAAAGCCCATAGTTCAGGGCCAATATTGTGGGCCAAGAGTTTAAAGTAAGCGTATATTCTTTTTTCTATGAGGTTTGATTACTCTCTTAACATTGATCTTGATTTTGCTGCACAGGTAAAAATTGGTCTTCGTGTTCTGACCCGCCCTGTGCCAGACCAATTGCCTACAATTTACCGGACACTTGGTGAGAACTATAATGAAAGAGTCTTGCCTTCAATTATTCATGAAACTTTGAAAGCTGTGGTTGCACAATACAATGCCAGCCAGCTCATTACTCAGAGAGAGGTAGGGTGCTATTCGTTTTCTACTCCGCTGTTTAAATTGCAATAAAACCTGGGCTACTACTATATAATGATTCATAAACAAAAGGAAACATCCAGGAGGACGTTGATAAATGGTGAGCTCCTATGAGTCTGAACAATGTACCCATAAAAAATTATGGAAGAAAAGCGTTTTTGCTAAACTGCCGTGTATAGTTATACTTGCGCATAAGCATATTTGTGCTTTTGGAAGTTGCATTATGGACCCTCGTCGGTTCACAATTGTACACTTCAGTGGGTTGGTTTTCTGATTCGAACTCTTGACAATACCAAATCTCTCATTTTACAAAAACAAAGAGTTTGACCTAAGTAGATGGTGTTTTAGTGAGGAATGGGTTTGATGTTCCTACTTATATTATGTATTTTCTGTACTTTACGGTTAGTAGGTGCTTCATTCGGATTTAGATAACAACTACAGTCGTAACCTTGTTCTGGGCAACTCACTTGTTACTTGCAGGCTGTTAGTCGGGAAATAAGGAAGATATTGACTGAGAGAGCTGTAAATTTCAACATTGCACTGGATGATGTCTCCATTACAAGCCTGACATTTGGGAAGGAGTTTACAGCTGCAATAGAAAAGAAACAGGTGGCTGCACAAGAAGCTGAGAGGGCCAAGTTTGTTGTTGAGAAGGCTGAGCAAGACAAACGAAGTGCTATCATCCGGGCACAGGTGACCTTAAGATGCTAAATTCTGAAACTTATATGCTAATCTTTGTTATTGGAATACACAATCCTTAGATATGCTTCTACAGAAGTCAGTGCCATGGTTTTTGTTTCTTAAACTTTTTCGCCTTTCAATCAGTGTTCTAAAATTTGGCCAACTAGTCCCAACTCCTAGATTAGGAAGCCGACTAGTCGGTGCCGCCTAGGGCGCTAGGTGGCCAACTAGTTGGTGCCTAGGCCCTAGGTGCCCCTTCTCCGCCCAACTAGCGCCTAGGGAGTTTTAGAACATTGCTTTCAATCCATTTAAACTCCGGGAGTTTTCCACCTGAACTTAACCAATTCAAGTTAAGTCAAATAGTCTGAATCCGATTTTTTTGCAAAATTTTACATTTAGTCTCCGATATTCTTGTAATGTTCTTTTTTCTTTTATTTTCCATCAATTTTCCATCTCACATGTACCTTGGTTTTACCTTTTCCCTCTCAAGTTTCTTTCTTCAATTTGGGATTGAACATGAACTGAAACTTTCATCATCTTCATCCTTTTATGGGAGTAGATGATTTTGACATGCCTGCTGTGCTAACCATTTTCATAGTTTTGTGTTTCTTTGTTCCATTCATTTTTTTTTTTTATACGCTATTCCATTTTTCTGTATGGTACTATGGTAGTACGAGTTCTTTGACCGCAACTAACACATCCACCTTCCCCTATGGTATTGCAGGGTGAGGCCAAGAGTGCCCAGCTGATCGGTCAAGCAATTGCCAATAATCCAGCATTCATTACACTGAGGAAAATTGAAAATGCAAGAGAAATTGCGCACACAATGTCGAAGGCAGCAAATAAAGTTTACTTGAATTCAGATGGCCTACTGCTGAACCTCCAGGACATGAATTTGGAGAGCACCACTGGGAAGTAATATCAATTTACTCCTTAACTCCCTAATTAATTCATTCTATCTCTGATATTGTTCAGTTTTTGAATCTCTTCAAAATTTCAACAGCGGGTTTTTGATATCATTTTGTTTGTTTGGTTGCTGTGTAATGAGCAACTTTTTAATTCAAGTCTTGAAACTGTTCATCCCCAATCAATTTCGATAGATTCTGTTGAACCAGCAGTTTATCTTCCGGCGTGACGCAGTGTTCCTACTTAAATCAGCGGGGCAATGCTAGTACGACTACGTGGTTTTCCCATCTTATAAAAAACTTCCGTACCAATTCGGTTACGGGTTTTGCCAATAGATCGGTCTGTGAAGGTTGACTCAGAAGTATTTGAGTTGCAGAGTAGTACAATAAAACGTTTATGTTTTATTACAAATTATGCTTAATAAAAATGGTTAAAATCAGAGAGGTGACTTGAAGAAGAACCAATAACTCAGCCTCACTTTGGACTGATTCCTGATTCATGTGATCTTTCAAAAGTAGAGAATATGAGAAAAGGATGCAATAATAATTACTATTAAAATGAACGGCATCAAATAACGGGACCCCAGGTGGGTCCCATAATCACCGCACAGCACGGGTGCTGTGCATTACCGCACAACACAAATCCCGCACCCTCCTCGGCAATTTCCGATTTGCTACAGTGACTCACCACACTTAGCGAGTCACAGTTTTGGCCTATCATACTGGATGTGAGGTCTTCTTCAAAGCTTACTTGCTGTTTCTCTCTCCTACTCACAATTTGGGTCAATTCTAGGTTATAATTTTGGTCAATTCTGTTCTTTTATGAGTATATTTTGTGACTACTAACACTTGACTAATAGCCAAATTCTAAAGTTAGCTCATTGGTCTGACATTAAGGTTTAAAAAGTCTATTGAAATAAGTGAAAAATGTATGAAAACGAGTATGTGTACTGAAATATGTAAAACGTGTATAGAGATGTTTTTGTTTTTTGTCTTTATTTATGTATGCTCAAGCTGACAATAGAAAAACCCTAACTAATAAAATAGATTTTGTCATTTATCGACACATAACTAATTCATACGAGGGCCGGACTTTTTTTGGTCCAGGCCCAATTAGCACCGAATTTAAGCCCTTAATCCTGGCCAAACCTACACTTCATAATTCATACGAGGGCCGGACTTTTTTTGGTCCAGGCCCAATTAGCACCGAATTTAAGCCCTTAATCCTGGCCAAACCTACACTTCATAATTCATACGAGGGCCGGACTTTTTTTGGTCCAGGCCCAATTAGCACCGAATTTAAGCCCTTAATCCTGGCCAAACCTACGCTTCATAATTCATACGAGGGCCGGACTTTTTCTGGTCTCTTAGGGCCACCCTGACAGCCCACAAAGCATAACGCTTTCTCCTCCCTCATCACCACTGTTCCACGAGAAGAGGAGGAAGAAGAAGAAGAGAGAGATGAAATTCACAGACTCACCCATAATCGAGCTCCCAGTCCTCGATTCCGTCCTCTCAATCCAACAAGACAACAACTCCATGCACGTCGGCACCTCCGTCTGGCCTTGCTCCCTCGTCCTTGTCAAATTCGCCGAGCGCTGGGTGGCCGCCCCACCACAAACCACCACCACTCCAAACCCCTACGCCGCCCTCCTCGACTTCACCAACAAACGGGCCGTCGAGCTCGGCACCGGCTGCGGCGTCGCCGCCATGGGCCTCCACCTCCTCGGCCTCCACGACGTCGTCTTGACTGACATCGCACCCGTCATGCCAGCCCTAAAACACAACCTCAAGCGCAACAAGCCCGTCCTTAAGAAAACCCTAAAGACGGCCCAGCTGTACTGGAACAAGCCTGACCAGATTAAAGCCCTAGGCCCGCCGTTTGACCTCGTGATCGCCACCGACGTCGTCTACATAGAGGAAACGGTGAGACCGTTGGTGGCGGCTATGGAGGCGTTGGTTGTAGAAGGTGGGGCCGTGCTGCTCGGGTACCAGATCCGGTCTCCTGAGGCTCACAGGTTGTTTTGGGAGATTTGTGGTGGGGTTTTTGATGTTGAGAAGGTTCCTCACGAGCATTTGCATCCAGAGTACGCGTATGAGGAGACGGATGTTTATATACTGCGGAAGAAGGTGTAGAGAAAGCTTCTGGATTTGCATTTGAAAATGTGAGTTTTGGAGTTTTCAGTTTTAAGTATGGAAAATGTTGTGTTTTACCTATACTTTTACACAAGTTTGAGTGAAAAATTCATTTGATATGAAGCACTCCAATGAAGGTAATGAACAAACCCAAATTTAAGCATCAATTTGAGAAGAAGCATTCCAATGAAGTGAATTGTAACATAAATGGTTGTCTTAATACTGTATGAATGAGTGGAAATGTTGAGCATAGAAGTTTTGTTTCAGGATTTCTTTTTTGTTGGTGAAATTGGATTTTATTTAGAGCATCTCCAGCGTTTACGAGTACTTTTATGCGAATTTGAGTAAAAAATTCATTTGATACGAAGCACTCCAATGAAAAAGCCCAACTTTAAGCATCAATTTGAATGGAAGCTCCACTATACGTAAGTTAATTTGAGAGGCATGAAATAGCTTTTTTAAGATTAGAGAAAGGTTTGAATTTGAGTAATAGCCACTTTGATATAAGTTTGAGCCAAGGGGTTGAGTTTGTTTTGAGGTGTTTTTACTCAAAATTTGAGTGTAATAAAATGGGTAAGTGTTGGAGATGCTCTAACAAGAAGAACAGACAGAACACATGCCCCTGGAGAAAGCTCCCAACAAGAAAAGGGCAGCTGTGTAAAGACAGGAAACTAGGGAAACACTACAGACTGATTAACTACACTCCTAACCGCTTTGAGAATTGTAACATAAATGGTTGTCTTAATGAGTGGAAATGTTGAGCAAGTGTTGTTTCTGTGCATTTCATGATTGGTTTCTTTCTTTCCTTCTGTGAACTGCTTATGTAGGTTTCCGAATTGTGTGACATAGGTTGTTCGATTGTTCTTGTTCCTCTATACACTCTGATTTTGTGATGAGACAATTTTGGTGGAGAAAACAATTTAATTTTTGGTTACTGCCAGAGGCCGGGGGAGTTCCTGAGTTTGTTTTTTCTTTTGGTTTAGTTTGTTAGGGTTCTTTATTGGATTGGATTCGTTTTGATCGTTGAACTTTGAAAATTATGAAGGACCCGTAGTAATCAAGTGAAATGATCATTGACCAATAATTGTACCTTCTTGTAAACTAAATCCTTGACATTAGGTGAACTTACCTTCTTGACATATCCGAGCAAGTTAACCCGGGGAAATGGACCATTAAACATCATAGTAATGACTAAAACACAAACCCTTCCTAAGATCTAACAAGAGAACAGAAGACAGAAAAATAGCAAACCCATCAACCAGGAAAAGCAGATCTCCAAGGAGCATAAAAGCTGAGGGTACCATAGCATCAAACCAGTACTAAAAACAGCAGTAAGACATCTATGAGAGTCTGAGACAAAATCCTGGATCTTTTGGGTCTGTGATTGACAAGAAAAGGGTAGTAGAAGCATGTTCGTAGTATTTTCAATAAAAGGAAAGATAAAAGATCGAGTGAGTATCAAGGAAAGATAAAGAGTAGGTTTCATCTTTGTCTTCTTGCTCTTCAATTTGTTCTCTTTTCTTTTAACAGTTATTTACTTTAATAGTTTTGTGAGAAATTAGGACTTTAACCATAATTACATCGGTTGTGAATTCTAATTTGTGATCATTATCTTTGATTAATTTATTTTTGTGATACGCTTTCAAAAATTAAACGGGCTTGGGAAATTTAAAATGTAATTGGGTTGGGCTTGAACATATTAAATGAAACCCGAGTATTAATGGGCCGGGCTTGGGCTTGCACAAGTCTCGTTATTATCTAGTATAAGCCCTGACCCGACCCCGGCCCAACCCGGTATATGTGCACCCCTAGTTGTACCTTGCAGTTTCGGGAATGAGACCGCAAAGGGTAAAAGATATATAGGCCTTGTTCGTTTCCCTTTTTAGTTTTAGTTTTGATGACATCATCATTTCCCTCATTTCTCTCTCTATCTCTCTCCACTCATTACACCTGCTGACATCATCAAAACTAAACTAAACTAAACTATCTAACCAAACACAGCCACAATCTTTTTTCATTGAAAGGGCAAAAATTGTATAATCTAACAACAATAAGGATCATCTTCATAGTTACATAAGGAATTTTTGCAAGCATCCCAACCACCATATTATAAGGATCATCTTCGTAGTTACATGTGGGAACTAAAACATGAAACTCAGCTTTGACTAAGGAGGGGAGTTCATCAAAACCAAAAGATGGCCCAAGTAGAAGTTATATCCCTAACATACACACAAAACCCATCTCTTCCTTTGATCCTGATTCCCATCTCGACCATTTTCTTCTACAAGGCAAACCACCACCGAGCAAACCACCATCGCAGCCTACCTCGAAACGGCAAATCATGGTTTCTCCTATGGTTTCACCCCTCTCATCTTTAATTTCAGCTGATGGTTTCGCCCCTCTGAGGCCAAAACCCATGTTTGCTTTGACGACGGTGTAATCTCTCCGACGACGACAATGGTTGCTCCGACGACAACGATGGTTGCTCCGAAAATGGTAATATCTCCTTCTCTAGTATTTTTCGGTTTAAAACCCTCCAAAATAACCCGGATTTGGAGGGGCATTTTCGTACCAAAAACCCACATATCCCCCCTGATTTGCTAACGACAGGGGGGAAGCTGTCATTACCAAATCCTGGTCCTCCCGGATTTCTACTCCCAACAGTGAAATGTTTCTTCCAAATCCGGGGGGTGTTTTGGCATCCCAAACGCCAGACTAACGTGGGACCGGGATTACAAATCCGGGCGCTTTGCAAATCCGGGTGCCAAATCCGGCATCCAAACAGGGCCTTGCCGTCGTTACTGGGTAGAGATTCGGCTTTAACCGCAACATCTGGTTGCAAACAAAACGTCTCTGGACATTAGACGGATGAGCAAATGCACAAGGTCTTTATGTCCAATTTCTAAAGGACCGTGCAGCAAAGAATCATGGTCAAGAAATGTTCACAGACCAAAATGGAGGACCCGAAGACTTGGCAACTTAAAGAACACATTACCAGGCTACCAGCTCACTTTTAAACCACAAGACTGACATAGGTAAAGAGGATTCTGGGGAATGCGATCGAACCAAGGTGGTTGCAAAAACCCATAAATTGCAAGTGCGGATTATGACCGATGGATGGGGATTTGGGTAATGAACATCCTTCAAACCTATGACATGAAAAGGGGAGGATCAACTCGTTCAGAGTTATAACTACAAAAAGGAATAAACGGATTCGCTTGTTCATCCTGCTATCATCGTCAATAACAATCTTTACGCTGCTATTGTCATTTGTTTTCTAAAGCGGACCGTGAAGTAAAGTTCTCGACGGATGAAATTTTTCATTTTCAGACATTCCCTATTGAATGATGACCTTTATGTTTAACATCAGGCTCTTTTTCCTCCAAATTTGGGTTTCTTGGGGCATTAAACTTTGGCAGAGTTAAATATATGTTAAAGGGAAACTGTGCGACATACATAATACTGTAGAAGAAACATGAAAACGAAGAGCCCTGTCAATGGAAAAAACAACTCACCAGCTAGACCAAAAGCAATACAATCAGACATAAATCGAATCTACACTTGCAGCACCTTCAGGCTGTGGAGTTCACCCCAAGAGTGGATGATATTTCTATCCCTCTCACCAAGTATCGATCTACAATTAGGCAATGTACTACTGAACATACACGAGATAGAAAACGCAAAGAAACATAC
The DNA here is from genome assembly GCA_963854785.1 of Vaccinium vitis-idaea. Lineage (NCBI taxonomy): Eukaryota > Viridiplantae > Streptophyta > Magnoliopsida > Ericales > Ericaceae > Vaccinium > Vaccinium vitis-idaea. The sequence goes on from OY978218.1 coordinate 32,302,129, forward strand.
AGGTCAAAAAGAGTAGAATTGGTGATACGCATGGGAAACTCAAATTTAATTTCTTCAAAGTAGAGGAGCAAATGCATAAGGTTTGTATCCTGATACCCCTTACAGACCTCCTTATGTCAAGATCTTCAAGGATTGGGCATCCAGTGAGGAGATTTTTTAAAGAGTCTTCGTCTAGAGGTCGCAACCAATAGAGACGGAGGACCTTGAGACTTGGGAAGAACACCAACATAGGAAACTGAAAATTGACTTCACCGGATAACTTCAATATCATTTAGGTTAGCAGAGGTGAGGAGACTTTGGGGCGACTTATGGACAAAATCCATGTCAAAGATGAGATCAAGTTCTTGGACATTTAGCTTGACTGCAGTACAAATCCATGAATCAAGACGGTATGGTTTACAGTACCCTAGATAGCGAAGGCGAAATCTATTTATATTTGGATCATTGTGGAGGAGCAGAACTCTGTCCACAAAATCCATGAAATCAGAATATGCATCCTTTTTCACTCCCACAGGATACCATTTGAAGTCAATAGTTGTGGCTGAAGTCCAAACTGCTTTCCATCTCGTCGATAATAAGCTTATTCGGAAAGCATATTTAGTCGACAAAGAAACAATATATTAGAAAGAACATCATCTGGCAAACTGCTAATCCGATCGCTTTCTACATATTCTCAGACTTTTGATTTCTTATCGTACTTTCCAGCTACAGAATATTCAATCATGTTTACTGACTCTAGAGGATATATTTATTTGGGAAAACAAACAAAACGAAATATAGAGTTAGGGTTTCAAGAACTTGGCCAAAATTGGGTGCAGGAACTAAAAACTGTGGCAAGAAAAAGAGGAAATCCCAAAATTGGAAGTCTTTGGAAGGGAAAATTAGGGCTCAATACATGAGGTATGCTTGGAGCACCAAGAGATAGGTTTACCTGGAGAGTGGAGACTACCAAGTGAAACAATGAATCATGCTAATGAGTAATGGCGCACACAACGCTGCATATGTTCATGCTGAGAGAGAGAGAGAGAGAGAGAGAGAGAGAGAGAGAGAGAGATTCTCTTAACGGACTCGGAAACCTATTGTGCACACTTACAGAGCAACATTGGACGATTTATAGATTGGCAGAAACACTAGTAAGGAATGAGAATTAAGAGCATATCTGACTCATTAGTTGTCAAGATATCGATAGCCTTTTTTTGGTTATATATTTACTCCTAATTAATACTATTATTTAGTTGCCTAATTAAGCGTGATTCTAATCAATCATTGTTATCTTATGGGTTGACCATTTCCAATTTATATTTATTCTTATTTCATAATATGTAGTTGCCTTAACTGGGATTCTAATCAATTATTGTTACCTTAAAAATCATGGGTTTTTTTTTTTTCATTCATCATTCCTAATCATTAACGGAAAAGGCATTGGGAATTTAAAATTTCGATTTCCAAAAAAGTATAGCATATATTCTAACCCACTCCCTATTTTATCAATTACCATAAGGAAACTCCACCATTTCGGCCACCATTCATTCAAATTTTCTGATTTGTTTGAAAAAAATACAATGTCAATTCTCATGGTGAAATTATGTCCACATAATAGTTAGTTATTATGGTAAAAAAAAAAATGAATAGAGAACAAAAAACATGGTAACAATTAGACCCCGTTCCATGAACATGGTGAAATTTGACGACTGGCAAAACTGAATCATGGTTAAATACATGTCCAAAAACCTGTGTCAATGTTCATGGTAAATTTATACAACTTGTTAGATTGGTTTAACAACTCCGATCATGGTGAAAACATATGCATCAACCTCTACCAATAATCATAATTTCCGCCATTCAAAAAGAAAAAAAACGTTTCTAAAAATATAACATGTTAACAAAAAAACGTTTCTAAAACAATAACATGGTATGTTAATAAAAATGTATCGCAATGTTTATTTTAAATTTATACAACTTGTTAGCTTGGTTTAACAACTCCAATCAAAACATACGCATGAATCTCTATCAATAATCATGGTAAAAAAATGTTTCCAGAACAATAACATGGTAAAATCAATGGTACTTGTTATACATGTTTTTTTCCAAACATCGGATTCGACGTCGGTGGAATTTAGCTTCAATAAGAAATTCCACAAACGAGAAAAAAAGAAGAAAAGAAAAACCTCTACAAAAGGAGATTATGATCAAGTTGATGATCCATTACCTTCGAATCATGGAAAAAAAGAAAAAGCTCTTCCGTCATTAAAGCCCTAGCTTCAACATCTTCATTTCCCTTTCCCACATTGAATTCCTCTTCCAGGCCAAGAAATCTCTGGCCTTAATTTCCCAGTAGTTCTGAAGCTCGTTTTATAAGAGCTCTTCCAAATTCCTTCCCATTTTGCAAAGCTATAATCTCCTTCTGAAGTAGCACCGCATCAGATTTACTTAAACCAGGTTTGTAAGCATTTTCATTAGAATTCGATGTTCATGATGGCGAGGTGTGAAGTTAATTTATCGACGACGAGTTGTAAAGTTTTAGGCCGACGATGGCGATTTTTGGTATGGACGAAAGTTTGGGGACTCTAGTGGACGATAGAGATGTGAAGTTTTTGGTCGACAATTTGGGACCGATAGAGAATTAGATTTCTAGGCTACGTTATAAATGGGGATGACGATTAGGTATGCTTAATTTGGGGATTGGTTTTATCCCCAAATCCCTAACATGTTTTTAAGATTACATGTAAAAAATCAACTCATTTGAATATTGGTAAGGGCTTGATTGATTCATTAAGTTGATTCCTGTCAGATTTTACATGATAAATTCGAATAAACCGATCAAGCATTTATCTATATCCAAATGAGTTGATTTTCTTACAAGTACTCCTACAAACATGTTTCAAACAACTTGAACGACTCCGATTGTTAGTGTGAGGCTTTGATTATTTTTGTGTCAAATGCTGTGTTATTTGTTGTGTCCATGAAACCGACCCGATGTACATATTTGACAAGTCAAATAGAAATCAATCACAATAGGATGTACTAATGACTATTGTAAAAAAATAAAAATGATAAATGTACTTACTAAAGAGGCGCAAGAAGAAGACTCTTTTATTTGATTTAAGCAGTAAAATAGAAGATTCGGAATTAAAACAACATGTTAAAAACCTCAACAACTTATATTACAGAAAAGTAAAATACCCTAACATACTAAACCGATAGTAAAGTCTTAATTGGCCCCTGCCACGTCCTGCACATGTCCCGTGATAAAAATTAAAAAAAAACAAAGGATACGCCACGTGGCGTGTCCCATATGTATTTGGACATGTCTCCGTTGTGCCCCCATGTCCAACATGTGGATACGGCACGTTTAGAAGTGTCGGTGCTTCATAGACACCAACTGATGATTATCCTCTGCTTCGAATCAAATTGACTGTAAGAATTTTTCCTTGAGCTGCATACAATCCGAAAAAAACTTCAACTGTTCATTAATCTTCAAAATTTCTTTCCAAGGAACAATTACCACCCCAAATAAAGCTTCATAGTAAGACTTCACCTAAAAAGCTCTCTGTCAACGAATCTATACCCCCCTTATCAATGCCTCGGCAAACCACACACTTTAACATGCAAGGCCACTTTAATGATGTGTTTCTAAGTAGTATTTATTTACTTATCAAAAAGTACTTATATGAGAAAACATGCCAAGTTCACTAGTATAGGGGTAAAAACACTTCAAATAAAAAGAGCCACCTGAAAGAACAGTGATTCCTGAATTGCAAACAAAATAGCCCAAGTGAAAAGATCCATGAATATCCCTCCATGCATTTTCGATAGTCACCAATATTTGCATATTCTTAGGCAAGATATCAAATTTATCTATGTTTCGCAAACTGTGGAGATGATCACAATGATCTATAAAAAGGAGGAAACGAGGATCGTTACCGTCTTAAAACGGAAATTGCACCGAAATTTCATCCACTTTATTGGTCGAAACGATCACAATGATCAATAAAACGGAATACAAATCAATGAAGCTCATCATGTAATGGCATGTATCTTGCATGAGAATAAATCACAAATATGGTTTATGCTGATATAATTCCTAAATTTCAAATTTGTCTAACGAAAAGAGAGAACAAAAGGAGCAAAAAAGCAGGTAGAACCAAAGCAGCAGACTGTTACACAAAAAAAAAAAGTGGCAAGACATTCATGACGTTAAACTGAAGCAAAACCCTTCGATTCAAACGAGCCACCTGAAGAACAGTGATTCCTGAATTGCGAACTAACTAACCGAAGTGAAATGATCCATGAATTATGAATATCCTTCCATTCATTTTCAATCGTTGCCAAAATTGCATATTCTCCTCAGTGGTAGTACAAGCAAGCCACTCCACTGAGTAGAACTACTGATGGCAAAATTCAATTTGACATGCACGCGAGCCTCTCGTATACTCCAGAACATCTGTCTCTATTCTCTTATTCCTTCTCCGAGATTGAAGAGTCAACTTGTTCAAAACCATGGCATTCTCCAAAAGATACTGCACGAGTTTCATCTCCTCCTTGCATCCAAAAAATCCATTAAATTCAATTGTCTCCAAGCTGAGTAACAAACATTTGGGCACATTCTCTGGCGCCCCACACCACAAACACACCTTGCAAAATTCTCTATCCTGATAACAAATGCAACAGTCAAAAACATTGAAGGTTTGAAAGAAACACAAATAAACCACAAAAGAACTCTGCAAAATGAACTAGCCTTTGTCAGAACTAAAACTCTCAAACTAGGAATGTGCCCGAGCAAGTCCGGAACAACAGACCAAGGAATGTCATGAATTGCCATGTCCAAATGGGTCAAAGAATGAAACAACAGTTGATTATAGTCAGAAGCATGGATGACAACCTGAGAAGATTAACAAGCAAAAACAAAAAAAAAAGTATGAGATTTTGCACCCAATTTAGTAGTATAGATAAACTTATCACCATCACAAGAACAAATTAGTAGTTACCTTGAGAGTTGTATTAGCTAACCTCAAATGCTGAACATTACAAGCCTTTGCAAGCATCTTAACTACCCCATTACAGTAGTGATCACTACCTTCATACTCATCACCGTGGACCCAAACATGAAAGTTTGCTTTAACTAAAGAGGGGAGTTCATCAACCTCAAAAACCCTCGATACATTATCACGGAGCTTGAGGGTTTCAAGAGATGGGGCTTTAATCACAACACTACATTGAGCACTTGTTCTGTTGAACTCGTTGTATACAAACAATTTCTTTAGAGTAGATGAGCAAATGCATAATGTGTTCATGTTATCCCTTGGTGACATATATATTTCCAATTCTTCAAGGACTGGGCAGCCAGAGATGAGGTTTCTTAAGGAACCGTCGTCAAGAAATTCCAAAAAAATGAGACGGAGAACCTTGAGACATGGCAAAGACACCGTGAAAGGAGACCGACAACGCAAATTCCCACTTAACTTTAAGACCACAAGATCGGTAGATGTAAAGAGGTGTCGCGGCAACTTAACATCAGTTGGCATTGTGAAACTGAGAAAAAGCTGGCGAACATGAAGCTTGATTGCAGTGCAAATCCAAGAATTAAGACGGTAAGGATTCTCATTTCCACATCCACAACGAAGGATAAATTTATCTATGCTTGGCAAACTGTGGAGAAGCAAAACCCTGTCCACAAAATCCATAAAGCCACCTGGACTTTCATCCTTTCTGTTTATTCCTCTGCAATTGTTGAAGTCAATAATCGGGACTGAAGTCCAAAGGGATTTCCATCTGGTCGACAATATGCTGGATCGGAACGCATATTTTGTGGGCATCAAAGACAATATATGACACAGAATGGCATCTGGTAAACTGCTTATCAAATCTTTTTCTTCAAAATTTGTGTCTTTTGACTTTTCGCCAAACGTTTGAGTTTTGGGAGATTGAACCATCATTGGAGTCTCTCATATGATTTCTGAAAAAGTAAGTGGACAAAAATTAAACAATGAAACTAAAAATTAGGGGAAACCCAGACTCATACATTTTTCCTCAACAACTCTTTTCACTTTCCTATTATTGATATTTATAAATGTGCCACTTCAAAGGAAAATGTGGATGGAAAACATAAAAGACAATAGATTTGGGTACAAATAAGGGTTTAGCATTGGAGAAGGCATACCCAATGGAGTTTATACCCAAATTTTGGGTTAAAAGAAAGGGGTCAGGGCTGGAGATGATCTTAGTCTCAGGGTTCATGAAATTAGCCAAATTAAGCAGAAATTCGACAGTAAACAAATAAATAATTTCCAAATTTGACAATCACTGTGTTCACTTTACATTTCCAAAAAAATTTCCAAAAAGATTATTTCTTCATCTCTCATTTTTCCAATCATTAATCATATTTCTTTCTCTACTCGTACCTCTCTCTCTCCAATCATTATTTTCATTTCTCTCTCTATCTCTCTCTAATTATTACTTTTTCCAAAAATTCATTCAAACACTGTCTCAAAAATATTTCTCAAAATATTCCTCCTGTGGTTTGCCTTTTCTACATTAGAGGCAAGAAATTTCAGGTATTAGGGCTAAATACATAAGGTACATGCCTAGTTTTCCTGATCCATAAGCCAGAGAGAGAGAGAGAGATTACCTCAGGTTTGTGAATCGAGAGACTGCTCTTAGACTAATCCCCTACGACCTGGGCCCAGACCATGGCCCTCTTCATCCTGATAAAACGATAATAGAGGATTCCATATCTGAAATAATCAGGAGGCAAGAGAGATGCGGAGAGAGAGAGAGAGAGAGAGAGAGAGAGAGAGAGAGAGAGAGAGCGAGCGAGCGGAGATGAAGGACGTGAAGTTTTTCTGGGGTAAGACAATCCAAATGGGAGGTTTGTCAAGAAAAATTCATTAGGGATGGTTTGGTTGCTCAGGTAACTGATATTGGAGATTTTGATGGCTCATCAGTTATTAAAAAGATAACGCTCCATGTCCGGACGGGTATAATTCTGTTTTAATTTTGCTTTTTTCCTTGATAATAACAATTTTTCCAGCATGGCTCTTTACTACGTACAAGTGTATTACCAAGATTTTTGCAAATAGACTTCAACCTATTTTGCCTAGCATTATTTGTCCATCTCAATCACTTTTCAATAATGATACAGCCACACATTGCCAACCACACTCAGCCACACACAGCGCACTGTTCACGTGGGCCCCACCCATTTTACCCAACCCCAAAAAAAAAAAAAAAAAAACGAAAATTTTGAAAATCCCAAATCCTCTTCGTCTGGGTTTTATTTTGGCGGGCATCTGAGAGAGAGACAAAGAGAGAGAGAGAGAGGGAGAGAGCCATCAACGACGAAGAAAAAGAAACAAGAAGATCAAATATCTGAGACCACCAAACATCTGAGATCCATTATTCGAAGCTGAGTACGGGAGAAGAAGATCAAACATCTGAGATCCATTATTGCTACTGCAGCTGAGTACGGGAGAAGAAGATAAAATTTGAAGGGTGTACGTGTTTTGTAGCCATCAACGAAGAAGAAGAAAGAGGTAATCCCCTATTTTTGTTACAAACAGCTGTGAATATAACGATTTTGACGTTTTGCAATCTCAAGCATTTGGGCGTTATTTTCGTGGTTCATTGTTTGCTTTCCTGGAAAAACATCTGAGTTATGCTTTCCTAGGATTATAATCTCAAGCATTTGGGCATTATAAGCTCATGTATCGTGCATCTTCATTACTTCAAGTCGTTATTTTCTATCTATGAAATGTTTACCAGTAGCTACGTTTGGTTACAGATTAGCTCGGAATTAGGGAGAAATTTTTTATCGAGTTGAGTAATTAGCTAGGAAAAGATGGGTCTCAAGAATTGGAGCCATGCATTGTTGGATACTCCAACCCTGAAATTTCCCTTCTAATTCTTTGTATTCATTTTCACATGTTCATCAATAGATAGGAAGCATTAAAAAGAGGTACATGCATGAGATTTTGAGTATTTGAATTAATACGCCTCACTCCGGCTGAGTTTCTATTAGGGTATATTCATTATTTGTAGACTACACGTTATTGTGTTAATTTTCTTCGTATAGATTAACTGATTTGATAATTTGTATTCTAAAAATTCTCATAATAAAAATACCGAGTGCAAACTAATTAACTGATTTCCCAAACGATAAAATTAACACCTAAATTGAACTTGAAAAGCTTTGCTAGGATGAGCAATGAGAGTTTTTACTTTGGGTGTTTTCTGTTAATAAGGTCACGTTTAGATTTTACAAGGTCAAGTTGCATGATTTGTAGAGAAAGTGGCCAGATACCTAGTATTTTAACAGTTTGAATCTTCAACACACTAGATTCATAGTCTTGCATCACCAAGTCTACACATTAACGAGTTCATTTCATTTTCCGCGTTATACTCACTTGTTCTTGTTTATTTTTAATCTGCAGGTGATGTTTCAGTTACCCTCGCCAGAGTCTGATCCATCGGTGATGTGTCCTATATCTTCCCAAATTGAAAGGGGCGAAGAAGTGGAAGAGGTATGGATTGGAGACAACGTAGAAGAAGAAGAGGTTACGAATGGTTCTCCAATAAAGGAGGGTGGTGATGGTAAAGCGGCAATTGAGAATTCTGAAGATACAGTTGAGGATCCGAAGATGGGAATGGAATTCGACAGCCCCAACGATGCTTATTTGTATTACTCAAAATTTGCGAAAGAAAAGGGGTTTACAGTGGCTAAAAGATCTTCGACAAAGGGAAAAGACAGAGTCTTGAGGCATGTAATTTTTGAATGCAGCAAAGGTGGAAAGGCAAGGCTTAGAGGAAGCAACCTTGCCAAGCCACGTCCACAATCAAAAATGGAATGTCCGGCTCACCTTAATTGTTGTTTAACTCAGGAGGGAAAGTGGAGGGTAAGTCGGGTTATCTTGGAGCACAATCATGAACAAAGTCCGGGAAAGTCTAGATTTTTTAAGAGCAATAGGGTACTAGATTCAAGTGTGAAAAGGATTCTTGTGATGAATGACAAAGCTGGGATCAGGTTGAATAAGAGTATTGACTCGCTTCAAATTGAAGCTGGTGGACCTGATAAGGTTCCATATTTGCCGAGGGATTGTCGGAATTATTTGGATAACGTTCGACGTTTACAACTTACGGAAGGAGATGCTGAGGCAATGAATCAATATTTCATGAGAATGAAAGCTGACAACGGAGACTTCTTTTCTGAAATGGATTTGAATGAAGAGGGTCGATTAAGGAATGTATTCTGGGCTGACGCAAGGAGTAGGACAGCTTTTAAGGAGTTTGGTGACGTTGTGACATTTGACACAACATACCTCGTCAACAAGTAAGACATGCCTTTTGCTCCTTTCGTAGGCGTCAATCATCATGGTAGCTCGGTATTATTGGGATGTGGACTTATCTCCCATGAAGATACGGAGTCATTTTCGTGGCTATTCAAGAATTGGTTGACATGCATGTCGGGTCGTGGTCCCAATGCAATTATTACCGATCAATGCACGGCCATGAGGAATGCTATAAAGAATATATTCCCCAATACCCGACATCGATGGTGCATATGGCATATTATGAAGAAGGTGCCGAAAAAGTTGAAAGGATACGAAGCTTATGAAAAAATTAGTTACCGTTTTCGCTCCGCAGTTTATGATTCACTGACAGTAGAAGATTTTGAGACTGCTTGGGATGCGCTCATCAAAAAGTACGAGCTTCAGAATAACACATGGTTACACGGGTTGTATTTGGAGAAGGAGCGGTGGGTGCCGGCTTTTGTGAAAGATGTGTTTTGGGCGGGAATGTCATCCACACAACGAAGCGAGAGTATGAATGCATATTTTGATGGTTACATTAGTTCAACGACGACGTTGAAACAATTCGTTGAGCAATATGAAAATGCATTGACGAAAAAGGTGGAAAATGAAAAACAAGAAGATCACACTAGTTGGCACACTTTCATTCCTTGCATAACTAACGATGGGTTGGAGAAGCAATTTCAAAGTGCTTACACTCATACCAAGGTTAGAGAGTTTCATGAGCAATATTGTGGAAAAATGGTATGTTCTTTGGGTGAACAAAAGTAGGTGATATTGTGACGTTATATGAGGTGAAAGAGTTGATTACAGTTGGAGAAGGAGAAGACCAATTTCAGAAGTGTATGCCATTTAAAATTCATTTTAATGGTGAAACTAATGAAACTCATTGTAATTGCCGGCTATTTGAGTCTAAAGGAATGGTGTGTAAGCATCAACTATTTGTGTACCAGCTTAGGGGAATTCACAAAGTGCCAGAAAAGTATGTGTTGACAAGATGGTGCAAAAATGTGAAAAGGACCCACACTAAAGTTCGGATAAGTTACGATAAATCGGCAAAAACTATTGAATCGCGCCGGAATGACAACGTTTGCAATCTCTATAAGGAGATTGCTGACTTGGTGGAAGACAATGAAGAGAAGTATAATACGGTGATGGCACAAGGGCACGAGTTCAAACGGCAATTCATTGAAACCCAGGTGATTGAAACCGAGGTTGTTTGTGCAAGCAATATGGTTGATGATATGGTTGATTCTTTCTCATTTGGAGATGGAGTTATAGCTTCCAAGCAAAGCACGACCATACTTGACCCTAAAAGCGTTACTCGAAAAGGGAGACCGCCGTGTAAAAGGAAGCAAAGTTATGTGGAAAAAGCTGTTACTAAGAAAATGGAAGCAATTAAGAAGAAAGGCTTGACTGCCAAGAAGGCCGCCGTGTCCAATGAAAAAGTTAAGGTATAAACTTTGTGTTGATTTTTTTTCTTTCTAGTTAATATTGTCATTTAGAAATATTGAATGACTGATTCGTAGTAATATCATTTGTTAATTTCAGGAGATCCGAGATATTGCGGTTCTCAATGTGGGTACAACACAAGAGAGTGTTGTAAATATCAATGTAAGTAACTAATTAGCTTGGTATTTTCCTGTTACACTCTTAATTTATTAGTCTTGATTTATGTTAAGTTTTTTTGATATGGCAGAATAATGGAAGCGACGTGGGAGCATTAATGTGGCCAAACATGGGACAATTAATGTGCCCAAACATGGGACCATTATTGTGGCCAAACATGATGGGCCATAACTTTCAAAACCCACCAAACTTGATGCCGACCATGCAAAGTGCAATAAGAGGAGGACCACAAGGTTGGGGAAGACCAGAAGGTTGGGGAAATCCACCAAACATGATGCCGATCATGCAAAGTGCAATAAGAGGAGGGCCACAAGGTTGGGGAAGACCAGAAGGTTGGGGAAATCCACCAAACTTGATGCCGATCACGCAAAGTGCAATAAGAGGAGGGCCACAAGGTTCAGGAAGACCACAATCAAGTATAATGGGAAGTCAATTGCAAGAATGGCAAGGTGTTCAACCAAGTTTTTTTTGGAAATGATGAAAAAAATGAATAATGACACAAAGTACAACACTTGCTTGGTTAATGGAATGTATTTTACTCTTATTTTTACCATATCGTGTCTTGTTTGTATTGTGTCCATATTGTATCGTGTCATGATTGATAATGGAATGTATTTTGCTCTTATTTTTACCGTATCGTGTCTTGTTTGTATTGTGTCCGTATTGTATCGTGTCGTGATTGATAATGGAATGTATTTTGCTCTTATTTTTACCGTATCGTGTCTTGTTTGTATTGTGTCCGTATTGTATCGTGTCGTGATTGATAATGGAATGTATTTTGCTCTTATTTTGACGGTATCGTGTCTTGTTTGTATTGTGTCCATATTGTATCGTGTCGTGATTTACCATTTGGAATGTATATTACTCTTATTTTTATCGTATCATGTCTCGTTTGTATCGTGTCCGTATTGCACAAAGAAACTGATTTTAGGTTGCTGTAAATGCTCTATAAGTCTGGAAACTGCAGAAATTGGTTTGAAAGTGCAGAAATTACACTTTAGGTTGCTGAATATTGGTCTACAAGTGCAGAAACTGGTTTGAAAGTGCAGAAATTACACTTTAGGTTGCTGAATATTGGTCTACAAGTGCAGAAACTGGTTTGAAAGTGCAGAAATTACACTTTAGGTGCTGAAAATTGGTCTCCAAGAGCAGAAACTGCTTTAAAAGTGCAGAAATTACACTTTACAGACTGCCTTTTACAATCACTAGATGATCCCCATATAAGCTCAGAATTTAAATCCAGCACTTGTGAGTTACAACCACACTCAAGTCTAATCTCATTCCGTAAAACAGCTGCAAATGGACATTGAAAAAATAGATGGTCATGCGATCCCATTTCCCTGACACACGACACTAACAAGTTACAATCATTGGTGATCCCCAAAATATGTAACATGTCTTTTGTTAAAAGTCTACCAAAGAGAGCTACCCACTGAATGAAAGCCCATCTAGGAACTTGTTTTTTGTGCCAAACCATGCCATACCAATCCACCACTGGCGCTTTACTTCGAAGAGCCATCCAAGTAGATTTAGAAGAGTAGGATCCATTGGAATTTAAAGTCCAAATGACCCTATCTTCTCTATCTTCATGAGGTAACAAATCTACTACCTACTACGGTACCATCAATTATCTCTCTAATGACAACATTCCTACGCCTTGGCCATTTCCAATGTCCATCATTTATAGTTGAACAAACTTTGAACAAACTTTGGCATTTCCAATGGGATCTCCCTGTCTTAACCCTCTTTTTCTAGGGAAGTATCCTTTTAATTCTCCACTTAAAACGGCTGAGAATCTAGGAGAGGTCACAAAGCTCTGATCCAATTAATAAAGTGACTAGGAAACTCCAAGTGAGTCATAATATCAATAAAAAATGCCCAATCAACACTATTGTAGGTCTTCATAAAGGTCCAATTTTATAGCACACCTAGGGGTTCCTTGATCCCTGTGATATCCCTTACCAATTCCAACATCATTAACAAAAACATCATTAACAAAAACTGATCAATAATGATACATCCACACATTGCCAACCACACTCAGCCACACACAGTGCACTGTTCACGTGGGCCCCACCCATTTTACCCAGCCCAAAAATAAATAAATAAATAAATAAATAAATAAAATTTTTTGAAATCCCCAAATCCTCTGGGGTTCATATTTTCGCTCTCTCCTATTCCAGATGAGAAAAGCGTGAGAGAGAGAGAGAGAAGGGACGAAGACAAATCACCCAACGCCGTCGACCACGACCACCAGCGACCCAACGCCGTCCACTACCAGCGACTCCACCACGACGACGGCCAATCGAAGAAGACCTACAACTCAACCATTCGACAGACGTATGACTCTCTCTCTCTCTCTCTCTCTCTCTCTCTCTCTCTCTCTCTCGATTTGTAGATCTGTAGAGATTAGGGATTATTTCCCAAAATTTAGGGTTCCAAATTCGAAAACCCTAATTTTTTTGAATTCCAAATTCGTACGCAGCGTTCCAGATTTGTTGATTTTGATGGTATAGAAGTGGGCAAATCCTGATTCCTCCATGCCGAACTGCATTCTTTTCGTGGGTGTTTTGTGCCACATCCTGGTTGGTCACTGTAACTGTGACTAAAACTCAAAATTTTGCTGTTTCCAAATTGTGTTGGCACAGATTGTAACTCAATTGTTGTGCCTATGAATTTGGTCGTGTTTATGGGTGGATCACAAAGCATGAAGTAATGAAAAAGAAGCTCATGTATCGTGCATCTTTTTTTATGCTTGGAGTATCCACTTTATTCTTTTCGCAAGTTAATTGGAGTTTCTGCTTTGTAGATTCAAAAGGTGTTAGAGCTATTAAGAATAAAAAGAAGAATAGGAAGAGAAAAGATCAACCAAGGTAAGCCTGTTCTTGATATCAATAAAAGGTAAAATCCACCATACATTGTTGGTATGACTTTTTGTTGAGATGATTGCCGTACCTAAGATAAGAAGAAAAATTGACACACTATAATTTGTTGATTTCCACATCTAGCAATAAAAGAAGTGTTGTACTTAATTTCAATTAGTCCATTGGGAGCAAAATGATCTGAACAAGCAGTATTGATGCTCGAGTGTCAGTACGTGTTTCATAGTTCCTTAGGTTGTTTACTAGAGTAGGTAAAATCTGAGCTTACTCTTGTATAATCCTAGTAAGTGTATAGGCTTTGCTTACGTCTTGTTTTGCCTGGGATAATGTCACTGTAGTAAAGTGGAATATTACTTACATTTATATGGAAAAAAAGGTTGAAAATTTGACCCTTGGAATATATTTCAATGTACTCCTCAAAACACCATAGTTAAATCCTGTGGGTATAATATGAAATCAACTAGCTATTTCTAAGTTGTACTGGGGCAGGCTTTTATGGATTGGGTGATGCAGTCAAACCTAGGGGTGATCCCTAAACCTTGTAGGAGTGATTCCTGGAGCGTTCTTCTTTTTCTCTTTTATTCTTGTTTCTTGTTTGTTGTCAGCTCCCATTACTATCCACCGGTACTGTTCACAGCACCTAAAAACACCCTTGTTTTGATTCCGTTTCTCATATGTACCTACGACCCTAACCCTAATCCTTCCATTCAATACAAAAACCATAAACCACTCTTATTCCTACATCATCTAAACCATTCTTATTGTCCTGCATCATGTAGCAATAAAATTTTATGTTAGTTATAATTTGCTTTTCAAAGTACAACAAGGGAAATTGTTTTCTATTTCTTGTGTGTAGTCTCTGATCCACATGCCTCCAGAGATCAGCCTTCTATGATTAGTTGTCTTTTTTGGCTTTGTGTTTGTATATGCTCAAGTACTCTACACCAGTAGATCAAATGTTCCTCCTTTCCTTGCTTTTTTTTATTATTTTATTTTATCATTTTTGTAGTTTCTCCATCCGCATAAACAGTGACACTGTCCATGGTTGTGCAGGTCGACAGAGGACACATTGAACATTTGGGCAATATGAAGCACATGTTGACCTCACCACATGTTCCTGCATCTCTGACCGCTGCTGCTAACATCAGCTATCATACTGAAGAAGAAATATGAACATCCTTGAGACTGATTTAGCTACTCATTTTCCAGTGTTTATTCAATGTCGAAGGCAATGACTTCTGAATTGGTATATGGTAGACAACTCACAGTCATAAAGGAGACATCTTCAACACCCTCAAGATCCGAGGAAGCAGGAGAGCCAAGCCATCAAAGTGACACTTTCAGAGTGTCCATGTACCTAAGAGTTGCACTAGAAAAGTTGCTTAGACTTGTGCCATTTGTTGTCGTTGTGCCATTTTGATGAGCTTCTCCTAAACTTTGTAATAGTTGGGATATACAATGGATTTGTGTGTATTCATTCATCTAAGAGACAAGCAATGTATTCGATTTCATTAAACTTATAATGTAATCTTGTTCATCTGCAATTCAATTTTTCATAGCTTCAACATCCGCTATCGTACTTCTGGACCAGGTTGTCAATGGATATACCAACATGATAACAACAGACTTGACAAAGTCCAAATTGGATTAGTGCTTTGGTTATTGGATTATATTATGTTGTGCCTAGATTTGTGTTGTGCCTTATTAGTTGATTGTCTGACGAGACGCTAAGACGTCGGGTATGCAACAAAATCGGGGAAATGCTGCCCAAATTTTTGCAAAAGTAGCAACCTAAACTCAGTTTTATGCACTTCTAGACCAATTTTCAGCAACCTAAAGTGTAATTTCTGCACTTTCATAGCAGTTTCTGCACTTTCATAGCAGTTTCTGCACTTGTAGACCAATTTTCAGCAACCTACAAACTAAGTTTGGTTGCTACTATATATCACAAATGAAAGGAGCGAAATTGTATAATTTTTCAACAAGTTGGAGTGGACTCGGCAATGGTGGTGCATAGAGTATTAGAGGAGATCAAAACCTGTGTGTTTTCATGGAGGAATTTGCCACATTTTGTAGAATCCGGTTTTTTTTTCTTTTCCTGATTGGGATGAGTGTTTATATGTTTGCATTGTTTTGGTTGTAAGGTTGGAATTTCAAGGCTATCCCCTT
This sequence comes from Vaccinium vitis-idaea, assembly GCA_963854785.1. Classification (NCBI taxonomy): domain Eukaryota; kingdom Viridiplantae; phylum Streptophyta; class Magnoliopsida; order Ericales; family Ericaceae; genus Vaccinium; species Vaccinium vitis-idaea. The sequence continues at coordinate 32,318,114 of OY978218.1, forward strand.
GATTCTTTTGGTTTGGTTTTCTTTAATAAATGCAACTATTCCAAAAAAAAAAAAAAAAAGGTTACATTTTTAGTCCTATTGATTGTTTGGACTTCTCTTTGAACGTTTATTATTTTCTGAAAAGGACCGATATTTATTGTCTTCTATATCTTGTGAAAACATGTGAAAGAGAAGTTTCCATATTGTTAACCTATCTGACACAATGATTTTTTTTATGAGACCATTGTCTCTCATTACAGTAGTGCCACTGTATATATTTTTTAGTATATTTTTCCTATTTTATTACTAGTTCAGTGTTGTCCTTGCTATTATTACAAAATGGGTTTTGGCATTATCAGCTTTAGTCCTTTGCACTAATTTTCAATCAATACATGTCATTCTTCTCGTATACACGAACTAAAAAGTCGAAAATGTCCAAATAACTGAAACAAAATGTGACATTTGGCTATAGGTTAGCGACAGAAAAATTTAGAGGAACGACTACTCTCATTTCATGTAAAAATTAGAAGAGTGGGTTAGAAATGCTCTAAAAGTTGTCGCAGGCTTATGGGCCAAAATACCCAAATAACTGAAACAGAACGTGACTATTCTATTGCTTAAAGACAGAAAAATTTAGAGGAACGCTCAAGATTGTCTCAAACTCTCAGGCTTAGGGGCGTTCTCCTAGCTTTTAGCTTTTGATATTTTAGATTGATGTATAAGAGAATTATGACCAGCCTCGTAAAGCGAGAAATGGCCCCGATCGAATTCCAAAATGTTAGGTAGCAGTCAGTGTGGGATACCCATCTCAAACCCAATTTCGGTCACGCACTCTTTTGGTTGTCCTATTTGAGCGCACACAGAAAGAACAATAGAGTCCTCATCTCCTAATCAAAGAAAGAAGCAACCAACAAACAACAGATACAGCAGAGGAAAAAGAATCGAAACAGAAAAAATGTGTGATTCTGAATCCCCCATGCCCTACCCTCAACTTTCGATTCCCTGGCGAAAAACCCTATAAATTTGCAGTCAAACTCACCCCCAATTTCAACATAAAATTGTCCTCCCCCTCTCCCTGAAATGTGCCGCCATTCTCACCCCCCTCAACTTCACGCACAACTTTCCGGTAAGAATCACACCTCCTCTACTGTGTGTGTGTGTACGTCTACGCTCACTCATTGCACAGACATTTATATTTACATATAAAACTGCACATGTATATTTGTGTATCAGTTCAATTGAATAACTATAAGTGCTTGATCTAATAATGAATTTTCCATTCAGAATGTAAGAAACATCAAAACCCACTCCTCCGTGGGGCCAATGAGCAATCCTCTTCAAGCAATTCAATTTTGCATGTGCTCGAACCTCTTGGAAACTTTAGAATCTGTTTCTTTACCCTCTCATTTCTAGAAAAAGATGTAAGAGACAGGTGCTTCAAAACCATAGCATTCCCCAAAAGATACCTTAACAGCTTCAATTCCACCTTAGAAGCTTCAAACCCGCGAAATATAATTTTCTCCAGGCAGAGAGACGGGCATTTGGGCATATTCTGTGATGTTTGCCAAAAACAATTCAGGCGGACACGCTTCGCCTACAACAAAACATCAAAATACTTTCAGGATGCAAGCAAAGAAATAACTAGATCAATGAAGCAGAATTATTGAACTCGCCTTGATCAAAATGAGAACTTTCAAATTAGGCATGTGCCCAAGCAACTCTGGAAAAGTTGCCCATTGAATTGCATGACAAATGTCTATTTGCAAGTTGGTCAAATTATTAAAAAATACATATGCAGAAGCTTGGAGGATAACCTGAGAAAGGAAAGAAGTTATAGTACTCCACAATCAATTATATTTAGTACAAAAGAATTACCATCCCAATGATAGAGAACTCAATAACTACCTGGAGTGTGTGACCAGATAACCGCAACTGCTCAACATTAGGAATCTTTGGAAGAATCCCATCCACCAATTTAAAGTGATCATCTTTATAGCTGCTACCTTCAGGAACCGAAATATTCAACTCAGCTTTGACTAAGGAGGGGAGTTCATCAAAATGAAAAGGCTTCGTCACATTCTCCTTCATCCTAAGGATTTCAAGAGCTGGGGCTTTTATAACAACACCATACAGTTCGTGCTCGTTTATTACCGAGGATGATACAAGACTCAAATCTAATTTCTTCAGAGTAGAAGAGCAAATAAACAAGGTTTCTATGCCACCCCTTTGATCCTTTTTTATGTCAAGTTCTTCAAGGATTGGGCATCCGGAGAGGACATTTTTCAAAGAGTTTTCATCCAGAGGTGCCAAAGTATGAAGATGGAGGACCTTGAGACTAGGCAACGACACCAGCATAGGAGACCGAAGAGTGACGTCACCACATATCTTCAAAATTACAAGATTTATAGAGGCGAAGAGACTTCTAGGCAACTCATAGACAAAGCCCAAGTTTAAATAGAGATCAAGTTCTTGGACATTAAGCTTGGTTGCAGTGCAAATCCATGAATCAAGACGGTATGGTTTACAGTACCCTAGATAGCGAAGGCGAAATCTATTTATATTTGGATCATTGTGGAGGAGGAGAACTCTGTCCACAAAATCCAAGAAATCAGAATATGCATCCTTTTTCACTCCCACAGGATACCATTCCAAGTCGATAGTTGTGGCTGAAGCCCAGAGTGATTTCCATCTCGTCGATAATAAGCTTGTTCGGAAAGCATATTTAGTCGGCATAAGGGACAATTTATTAGAAAGAACCCAATCGGGCAAACTGCTAATCCAATCTGTTTCTTCATAATTGTCTACTTTCAATTTCTTCGTGCACTCTCGAGATTTTGAAGACGCACTCATTGTTCCCTTAAGATACCTGGGTGAAATATGATTAGAAATGAAAAGATTATGATTTCTCACAAAGGTGAGAAGATAAAAGAAATTACTGTGCTTACTCATCATCTTGTTTGGATAGACTAACTATAAGAGAGAGTGGTTTATCACCTTTTCTTATCTATCTTCTTTGGCCTAGACAACATAGAAGAAAAGAAAAGAAAGCATCATGTGTATTTTACCAAAATTGCCTTGCATTTTGTGTATCCAAATTAGATGCACCAAGGAAGTCACCGGTTCACCTCTTCTATCAACTTTTGCACAAGTGCTCCAACACAATGGTGGGAAGGTTAATTGAAAAGGAGGAAACGTGAAAACTGAGGGGAGAGATCTCTGTAGTTGATTATGTGTCCTAGGATTGTTGTGTACCTCTGTTAAATTAAAAGGGGTAAAATCAACAACTCAAAAAGTAATCTCACGAGATCAAAAAACACAAAAGTAATCTCACCAAGGGACAAACAAAATAAGCTCTTTAAGGGCTCTTTCTGTTAGGGAGAGAAAGAAGGGGGAAAAGGGATAAAGAAAAAAGAAAGTAATCTCACTAGAAGTGGTGAGAAACAAAATAGGCTCTTTAGGGGGGCTAAGCTATTCCCACCCCCCTAACCCTAGGATTAACTAATTCAGGTTAGTAACAAGACCAATTGCCCCTTAAAACGTCTTTTGCATTTTCAATACAATGATTTAATGAGGGCAAACAAGTAATTTTTTACGTTATCCCCTCTTATTCACCATATAAAAATACTATTCAAACCAAGTATAAGCTAATCCGCACCTTAACATAATATCCCATCTATAACATATCCACCCTTCTTCCTTATTCACCAAAACCTATGATGCACGGACACGGACACCGGACACATACACGGACAAGGGGACACGGACACGGCGGGGGACACGGCAACTGCTTGGATCAAGCCCTTCCCGGTATTTATTTTTGGAGATTTCCCGCGAGGACCCTTGAAAACACCTTCTGAACACATTGGACGGCTCGGATTTTTCAAAAACAATTTGCAAAACAAAAAAAATACAGTTTTTCTTAAATCCGGGAGGTCCGGATAAGAAGATTGGCTATATATATATATATAGAGAGGAACTCTCTAGTCCGGGACTAGAGAGTCCGGAACTCATAGTTCCGGATCAAATTTTCATGATCCGAACCATCCAATGTCTTGAAAAGGTGTTTTCCAAGGCCCACGCAGGAAATCTTCAAAAAAAAATACCGGGAAGGGCTTGATCCACGCAATTTTGTAAATATGCAGTTTTTGCGAAAAATTGCGTGGATCAAGCCCTTCCCGGTATCTTTTTTTGAAGATTTCCCGCGTGGGCCTTGGAAAACACCTTTTGAACACATTGGACGGCTCGGATCGTCAAAAAAATATCGGGAAGGGCTTCAAAACGCTTCAATCCGGGATTTCCAGGATCCCGGACTGGAGCCTCCCCGTATATATATATATATATATACAAAACATTTCTAGTGAGGGTTCCCTCACAAAAATAAATGAGGGAAAAACGTTATGGGTCGTTGGATCGCGCACATGGCATCAACGGCTCAGATTAAAAACCCAACACGCGGGTCATGGTAGCGGGTTAAAACATTTTGCGGGTCAGGATCCGGGTTTAATCACCCATCCGGATCCCTCCCCTCCCATTTCACGCTATTCCACAGAGAGAGAAGAGGCGATTTCCAGACAAAGAACGATTAAGAACGATCGAAATCGTGAGTAAACCGACCAAAACGAAGGTATAATCTCTCTCCCTTCTCTTCTCTCTCTCTGGTTCGTATTTCTTCGATCTGTACTCAAATCGATTTCTGCGTTTTTAGGGTTTTCAACCACAATCGATTTTTGGGTTTTTGTTTGACAAAATCGACGAAGATACTCTGGTCGATCTACTCGAAGGTTCTGCTTGTTAATGGAGATGGATATACATCAGTGAACCCATGAACTGTATGTACATTTAGAACTCGTGTAGATCCCACCACAATCGATTTGTGGACCACAATCTATATTTTCCCTTTGAATGATTTCCCATTGCTTGCGGTGGCTTTAAAAGTTTGCTTTATAATTACTCAAAATGAAGAAGCTGAGCAATACAAATTTCTCAAGCGTTCAAGTTGCTTTCATCACGGCATAGGTGTCTTTTGTGCTTGTGGGCGTGATATGGGTTGGGTTTGAGTTCCCTTTCTCACATGCTATGACTCTCTCTCTCTCTCTCTCTCTGTTATTTTCATCTTCTGGTATAATATTTCCCAGGAGCAAGTAGGAAGCGGTGCTGCTATTGCATATAGAAAGTAAGCGCTGGACTTGGCCGACAATATCACTCACTTCGATCTTTGGTTTTTAGGGTTATTTTTTAGAAAGAGTAGTGTAGTCTAAATAGCCAATCTAATGAATTGAAAGTTATCCAAGTTATTGTAGCTGATCGAGCAGTGTGGTTGTAAGTCTTCTCTACCAAAGAGCCGAATATTTTGTGCACTGAATTATCCATGTGTTAACCTAGTTGAAGTCTTATACATCCCAAATTGCACTCTTAGTGAATGGATCCTTGCATGGTTATGATGGCAGGGATAGAGGGAAATATAGGGGAGGATATATCCCGGACCTCCTCCGACCTTACTAGATTAATATTTATATGTATGTTTTGCCAGGTTTTAAATAGCAAGTGGCATGTTTTTCTTGTAGAAATATTGTATCCCATAGTCAAGTAGACACAGGAAAATCTGTAATGGAAAATAATATGTTGTATTTTTTTTTTTTTTGGAGCTGGAAATAATATGATGTAACTACTATTATTTTCTGTCAATGAAATCTGACTCAATCCTCAGCCGCTTCTTCTTCGAGCCTTCTCAACCTTAAGCCGTGTGTGAGAAGAGAGAGACTACCCAGTTTGTTTGACTTCCTCTTCTTCGATTTGTGTTCTCCTGAAACCCTAAAATTTTAAAAATCCACTTCAAAAATCGAGGTCACGAACAAGTTAGAGCGAGGGAAGAGAGAGAAGAGAGAGATACCTCGATTTCAAAGCAACCAAACAAGAGAGATACCCAGAAATCGATTGTGGTTGAAACCCCAAAAACACAGAAATCGATTTGAGTACAGATCGAAGAAATACGAACCAGAGAGAGAGAGAAGAGAAGGGAGAGAGATTATACCTTCGTTTTGGTCGGTTTATTCACGATTTCGATCGTTCTTCGTCTGGTTCGTCTGGAAATCGCCTCTTCTCTCTCTCTCCTCTCTGTGTGGAATAGCGTGAAATGGGAGGGGAGGGATCCGGATGGGTGATTAAACCCGGATCCTGACCCGTGTGTTGGGTTTTTAATCTGAGCCGTTGATGCCATGTGCGCGATCCAACGACCCATAACGTTTTTCCCTCATTTATTTTTGTGTGGGAACCCTCACTAGAAATGTTATACACACACACACACAATATATTTTAAAACATTTAGGGGACAAATTGAAATTTTTTAAAACTTTCAGGGGTAAAATTGAATTTTTTTTTAACTTTCAGGGGTAAAATGAATTTTTTTTTAAACTCTCAGGGGTAAAATTGAAATTTTTTAAAACTTTCAAGGTAAAAAATTTCAATTTTACCCCTGAAAGTTTAAAAAAAATTCAATTTGACCCCTAAAAGTTTTAAAATATTTCAATTTGACCCCCCCCCCCCGTGTCCCCATCCGTGTCCCCAGCCGTGTCTCCATCCAAAAAAGCACTACAGTCGTGTCCCATGCCACGTGGCGTGTCAGGACACGTGTCCCACCGTGTTCCCGCCATGTCCCCGTGTCGGGACACTGCGATACGGGGTCCTGGATAGGGATGGCAATCGCGACCGAACCGATGGGTACCCGAACCGTAACCGGTTTTTTTCCCCGAACCGTAACCGAAATATTACCCGTGGGTACGGGTATGGTTTCTAATTTCAGATAACCGAACGGGTTCGGTTCGGTTCTGGGTCGAGGTGATACCCGAACCGTTACCCGAACCGAACCGTAAACCGAACCGAACCGAACCGAAATTTTTAATTACACATTTACCCCTGTAGTATATGTTAATTACATTTACCCCCTTCTATATATATACTGTTATACAACACTTTTGACATTTAGGGTTCTAGTGACACACTTCAGTCTTCACTACTTCAGAGAGGCGATTTCTCTCAGACTCTCGGTCTCTCACCTCAAGTATCCTGGTAACGTCTCTCTCTCTCTCTCTCTCTCTCTCTCTCTCTCTCCCCCCCCCCCCCCCGTAGACTCACCTCAGTCCTCACGCAGTCACGCCGATTTGTGTTTTTACTTTTTAGGGTTACGAATACACAGAGAGACCCAAAGATCAGCGACCTCCTTGGCTCCTTTGGGTTTACGGATACACAGATCGGTGATCTCCTCTGCTCTGGTACGCCTCTCTCTCTCTCTCTCTCTCTCTCTCTCTCTCTCTGTGATTCTGTCGTTTGGGGTTACGGATACACAGTATTATCGTACTGTGTTTTTGTATTTTGGAACCTACATCCGACCAGACCATCCATTAGTTTGTGGTTATGGATACACAGACTACACAATAATATAATATCGTATTAATGGTAGACTTGTAGTAGCTAATCTGTTTCTTTCCTACTCCAGTGAAGTAATCTGTTCAATAGCACTGTTTTCATGTTGAAAATAAGCCCAAATGGCTTATGTGGTTGCCTGGATTGTACCATATTGGTATTAATTCATGTTTTAAGCAACGTGCATTTCGATTTTTCATTTTCCCAATTCAGCTTAATTACCCTCAATTCTGTTTTGTGTGGACCAGGACATGGGGATAACAAAATGCATATAGATTATTGAAGTGAGGGTAGTGAGATATGAATGATAATTTTTTAAATGTTCTTCATATTTTGATTCATTTCAATAGCTAAATGTTTTAGTTGGTTATCATGTTTGTTAGTATTGCGATAACATTAATCTTACCATCAATTGGAGGGGCCTCGTCAAAAGAGGAGGCGTATTGTTCTGATATGATTTTTGACAAGAAAAGAAAATTCTTCATACGTTGTTTGGAATGGTGAAGTTTGGGCCTTGTCATTGAAAATAATTTTGGTCGGCTAATAATGTTCTTTGATATTATTTTTTTGACTATGGATCCTCCTAACTTCATATAGTTTCTTGTAATCTCTTTATTTTTAATCAAAACTTGCTTTTTTGTTAGGGTTAATCATGTCTGAATCACCTATCGGTTCGAGTGCTCATTCAACAAATCCGGGTGATAGTTCTGGACCATCACAATCACAAAATGGCAGCCCCTTACCATCATCATCACCTGACCATCCAAGTGAAAATGTGGATGTTGCTGATGAATTTTGTTCAGATCAAGTCGCCGAAGACAATTCACCTGACGCCAAATTAAGGAGTAAGTATTGGGCTCATTATAAAAGGGTGAAAATTAATGGGGAGTGGAAGGCTTGTTGCAAGTATTGTCCAGCCAAAATTTCTGGAAAAACAGAAAATGGTACTTCACACTTGCAACAACACTATAATCGGAAACACCTAAAGAAGGAAAGCATGAGGCAACAAGTTCTAACAAACAATTTCATGAATAGAGACCGTCCTATGGAAATAACTTCATATAGTTTTGATCAAGGTACGGCACAGAAAGAACTTGCAAATGCCATTATCATGCATGAGTATCCTCTTTCAATTGTCGAGCATGTTGGATTTAGGAGGTATTCAAAATCCCTTCAACCTTTGTTTAAGGTGCCCTGTAGGAACACAATAAAGAGTGAAATATTTAAGATTTATGAATACCAAAGGGGGAAGACAATGAGTTTGGTGGTGCAAAATTCTAGTAGATTGGCTATCACAACGGATATGTGGACTTCAAGTAATCAAAAGAAAGGCTTCATGGCTGTCACAGCACACTTCATTGATGATTCTTGGACTTTGCAAAGTCGCATTTTGAGGTATTTCTAATTTATATTGTCATCTTTATTCTGTTATTCAATGTAAATCTTAATTTGTCCATTTATAATTAAACATCAATATTGAATGTTAGGTTCATATATGTGCCATGCCCGCATACAAAAGAAGTTTTGTGTGACCAATTGTTGGATTGTTTGATGGATTGGAACATCGATAGGAAGATTTCTGCCGTAACGGTTGATAATTGCTCCACCAATGATGCTATGATTGGACTTTTGGTGGACAAACTTGATATGGCATCGCTTATGTTGGGTGGGGATTTGTTTCATATGCGTTGTTGTGCGCATATTCTTAATCTTATTGTTAAAGATGGGTTGGATGTTATAAAGGTGGGTATTGAGAAAATCCGGGATAGCGTAGCTTATTGGACAGCATCACCTAAAAGAGAGGAAAAATTTGAAGAAACAGTCCGCCAAATGAAAGTGAGTTGTACTAAGAAACTAGGACTTGATTGTGCAACTAGGTGGAATTCAACTTTCTTGATGCTTCAAACCGCCCTCCTTTATAAGGATGTGTTTATTCGCTTGAGCAAACGAGATTCTCAATATCAATCAATACCGAGTGAAGAGGATTGGGTGTTTGCTAAAGATGTTTGTGAGAAGCTGAAATTTTTTTTTAAGGTGACGGAGTTGTTTTCTGGAACCAAATACCCCACTACTAATCAATGTTTTCCAAAAATATGTGAGATTAGACTTGCTTTGAGAAATTGGCTCTATGATGCGAATGTCGTGGTTAGGGAAATGGCCAAAAGAATGGTGGACAAATTTGACAAGTATTGGGCTGTGATTCATGGTGTTGTGGGGGTTTCATCTGTGTTGGATCCTAGGTATAAGCTAAACGTGTTGGAATTCTACTTCTCAAAGTTGTTTCCTGAAAGTTTTATTGAAGAAGTTAAAAAAGTTCGTGCACTTTGTTATAAGTTGCTTAAGGAGTACCAAAATCCTAGTTCAATGGCGGAGGGTATCGGTGAGTCTTCTTCCCAATCAACTCACATTGATGTTGAGTCAATGACACAATATGATGTCTATATGCTTCAGTCGAAGAGAAGAAAGACCATCGATACTGCAAAGTTGGAGTTGGATCATTATTTGGCGGAGGAACCCTTGCCAAAAACCCCGGGATTTGATGTCTTGAATTGGTGGAAATCAAATGAAGGCAAGTATCCAATTTTGCAAGCCATGGCTAGAGATATGTTGGCTATTCCGGTATCCTCGGTTGCTTCTGAGTCCGCATTTAGTGCGAGTGGTAGATTGGTGAGTCCACATCGTAGTAGACTTCATCCCGACACGATGGAAGCCTTGATGTGCGCTCAAAGTTGGTTGTGGGCTTTAGAAATGAAAGGTCATTATTTAGTTCCTTGCATTTTTTTAGTTTAGTGAAATAAAACCGATACTTAAGAATTTGTTATTTGCATTTTCTTAGGTGAAGCATCATCCGGGTACGCCACTATATATGATGATTCGGAATCGGGGGAATCGTGCGTGACTCGTGAGGTAATATCTTTATGATTTCTTGGCAAGGCTTGCATAATGTGTTTATGATTTCTGTTTTGGTATTATATTCCAAGGTAGTTCGATTTGATTGGATATTCCAAGGTATTACTTAGACATGTTTGATTTGCTGTTACTGCTGCCTCTATCTACCTGTAAAAAAAAAAAAAAAAAAGGATAGCATGTTGGTTCCTTAGACTGTGGACAGTGGACAGTAGATAGCATAAATTGGATATGAATGCATGTTGTAGTTTGATATAGGATATGAATGCATGTTGTAGTTTGATATAGTATATGAATGCATGTGAATATCTTGTGAATCTTGTACTTTGATGTGAATATCTTGTGAATCTTGTAATTTGATATAGTATATGAAAACTAAGTTTGATATGGCATGAATCGGATGCCTTGCTGGTATTGTGGATAGTGGACAGTGGACAGTAGAGCCTGGAGCGTCCTCCAGCTTTGTCTCTTCTTTCTTTTACAAGTGAACATGGAACTTGTAATGGAACCTTTTTATATATAATTTTTTTCCATTTAAACAGATATGAATTCTGCATTGGAGTTGGCTTGTGAAGGCTTGAAGCTGCTGCATTTGGAATGGAGGAGTGAAGGATTAAAGGCTGTAAAGGCACCTTTTTTTTTTTTTCCTGTTATGTTGTTTTGTTGGCACTAGTTGTCACTCCGTTAGTTTGTAATTTGAACTAAGTATTGGTGTGGTGTTTTGAAACTTGGAAGGCTTGTATTCGGTTGTTGGGTTTCATTCCTTGTTGGTTGAACATTGTAATTTGAACTAAGTCAGTAAGTCACTCCTATGGCGTAAGATGTTTTTCAAACTAAGTGTTAAGCAACTGCTCTTAGAAGGAATGTTTGTTGTTGGATCTTAGGTTGCAACAAACTTTCCCACTGTTTTTATATTAAACCAACAGTAGAAAGAGTAAAACCATTACTCTTCAACTGCTGCTGCTGTGGTTGAAAATCATTACTCTTGTTTGAAAATTTCTCTCTTAAATTGAAAACCATTACTCTTGTTTGAAAATTATAAATCTCAGGTTCGGGTACCCAAACGGTTCGGGGATTACCCGAACCCCATTTGGTTCGGTTCGGTTTCAAGATCCCCTCCCCGAACGGTTTTCGGTTCGGTTATGGGTACTCGTCTGGGTTCGGGTAATGGGTTCGGTTATACCAATAACCGAACCGAACCGCCCCATTGCCATCCCTAGTCCTGGAGAGGTGTCGGTGCTTCGTAGACCAAAACCTTTATCTGCCTGGTAAACGAGTCAAGGGTTCCTCATTGTCACCACTTCTCACCTACTTATCACTTAGATTATCCAAATATTTGATAGTATACATTTTCTCGCCATTTTTTTTTCCTGTTTAAATCCAAAGGGGCTTTTTAGTCTTTGGAGCACTTATACTATGGAGAGGCAGATGGAAAAAGAAAGAAAACAAATTTTAGGGTTAAGGTTTCATGAACTTGGCTAAATGAGAGGAATCAAAAACTATAGAAAGAGAAAGAGCAAATCGCAAAATTGAAGAAACACTTTCGATCCTATTACTTGCCTTTTCTAGATGATGGAGAAGAACATTTAAAGCTCTGTTTCTATTTAGGAAAATTTAGGGCTAGATACATGAGGTATAAATGTAGATAGAGAAAGAGAGAAAGGTATACCGGGAGAGAGGCGATTATCAAGGGAGAGACTGCACCACACAAATCACCTGAGATCTATGGCAAGAAAAGTGGCACCTTCGTTCTTGCAAATTCACGAAATGCAGGTTACAAATGGGGTTCTATGGTAGGAGGAGCTTTTAAAAGGGGGCCGCGAGACGGGGGGTGGGTGGGGGGGCGGGTGTTACAAGGGGGTGGTACCTACTCCCACCCCTCAACCCTAGGATTAGCTAATTTGGGTTGGTGATAAGACCAAATTGCCCCTCAAACATTTTTTGTATTCTTAATACAATGATTTAATGAGGGGAAAACAAGTAACTTCTCACATTACATGCTGAAATCCACCCACTCTTATTCACCATATACATTACTACTCAAACCAAGCATAAGCTAATCCGCACCTTAACATAGTCTCCCCTTTATAGCATATCCACCATTCTTCCTTATTCACTCAAAACCTTTATCCGCTAGGCAAATGAGCTGAGAGTTCCTCATTGTCACCAATTCTCACCTTCTTATCACTTGGATTATCCAAATATCTCATAGTACTCATTTTCTCCCCATTTTTCTTTTCTGTTGAAATACCTAAATCCAAAGGAGCTGTTAATCTCGGGTGCACATACTATCGAGAAGTGGATGGAAAAAGAAAGATAAAAAAATTTAGGGTAAGGGTTCCATGAACTTGGCTAAATGAGAGGAATTAAAAACTGTAGCGAGAGAGAGAGAGCGAGCAAATTGCGTTCCAATTTTATCGTATTTGTTGTTGCGTATTTATTTTTAACCATGATTCCTTGGTGATGGATTATAACTATCCTATTGACTTGGTTCTTATTCCATTTACCATGTTTGAAAGAGTGCAATTAATCTTGCTTTTCAACCATAATTTTGGGTCACGGATCACTTTTATCATTTTTATCATTTTTATTCGAAAAATCTATCATTTCATTGATGTGCAAATATTTTTTACCATAATTTCATAATGATATATCAGAGTTATCATCTTTATCAAACTTATAATCTTTAACATTGATTTACGAACTATGCCACCTTGGTTGATTTACCATAATATCAAAAATCATTACAACGAATATGGTAAGTCATCTAATCTAGATAATATTACTGTCAATCTTGTTTTCAAGTTTTGATGGCTTGCCTTTGACCGGACAAGGGAGGGGAATAGTCAAGTTACATGTAAGCTGGCTCGGGTAACCCTAATCGTTGAACCAAAAAAAAAATCTTGTTTTCTGGCTCTATACCAGTGAAAATCATGTAAAAATCCAATATTTACAATGTTCACTGGCGTGCACCTTTTTTTTTACCATACTTTTCGAGTGTATATCATTCGTATCAAATTTATGACCTCCAAAACCTCTAGGCTAGGGGTGAGCATGAACCCGTTCAACCCGCCCGACCCGATCCGACCCATAGGGGTTCGGGCGGATTCTAATGTTTTATAGGGTCAGGTCGGGTCGGGTTTAAAAATAAATAAATTTCAGGTTCTGGGTCGGGTGTCGGGTTGAAAGTGCCAAAATCGAGTTAACCCGACCCGACCCATGTATGCATAATGGTTTTCCCAATGTTTCTTTCCTCTGTTTACACGTTTTTACACTGCCCAAAAACTTTTTCCCTCGTCATTTCAAAAGTCCCCTCTCACTTCCACAAGTCAAAAGGAAAAAGTAAAAGTCCTCTCTCTCTCTCTCTCACTTCCATTAGTTCCATAGATCTAATAAACCAAGAAGAAGAAGAACAAGTGATACAGCAAATGAGCAAACCCGCTGCACAGATCCTCAAGCTGCCGTTCACCGCCTAAGTCTATCGCGATCTCGCTGTTTCTCATGCCTCAAGCCACCGTTCACCGACTGAGTCTCTCCCGATCTCGCCATCTCTCTCTCTCTCTCTCTCTGAGTCTCTCGCGATCTCGCCGTTCACCGCCGTTCTCTCTCTCTCTCTCTCTCTTCAGTTCGAACAAAGCAAACTCGAAACCCAACCGTCACCCGACCTACCGAGTTGTTTCGGTTTCAAAGAGTAATCGGTTCAGTTTCGGGTGAGGTTTTCCTCAACCCGACGTGGTCGGGTCGGGTGCGGTCCAAACCCAACCCTACCCGACCCGTGCTCACCCCTACTCTAGGCTATACATAGTATTCAAAAAGCAGGGTATTTACAACCTCCAAGTCTATGTTTTCATGCCAAAACTCTAGCCTATATACTTGTATATATTATCCCAAAAACAAGATTTTTATAACCTCCAAGTTTAGGTTTTCATCCCAAAACTCTAGCATATGTATAATCCAAAAAACAGGGTATTTAATGAAATTAGGGCAATTTTGAGTTTTCAAAAGTGAACATGAAGAAAACTTAATCTCCAAAAGTGAACCGGATGAAAACATAAGTGCTTCTGCGGGGAAGGACTAATAGTGCCCCTTTCTATAAAGGTAATTCCTATCACGATTTAGGAACTAAAAGAGATATTTAAATACTAGTCCTAATCCCTGATCTTATTTAGGTATTCATTGTAGTTGTTATACAGGATTATGTTTCAGCCCTGAGTTTTATAGATTCTCAAACATACCATTGGAACTACTCATTCCATATTTTCTAAAATCAAACCTCAATGGAACGTTTGTGATAGGCACAGAACATTGCATATTTAAGTGCCTTACATCTCTCGTTTTGTCACTATTGCATGCGTTCAATACTCGCTTATATTTGATATTGAGCGCATGGTGTGTTTTTGTTGGATTTTAGGTAATCAGAGCAAAAAGGCATATCTTAAAGCTCCCAATAATCCCCGGAAGTACTCAAGTACACTAGAAGCCGAAAGGAATCCTTCCCAAGGCAAAAATGAAGTATTCAAAGCATTGGAGGAAGGCCCGAGGCATCCCAAGGCCAACAGGAGGAATACATCACTCCCAGATTTCCAGAGCCTCTGGGTATCAATACCAAGAATTTGTGGTATCGATACCACATCAATATCCAATCAATACCCACAGCCTTATGCATTCCAGAGACTCTGGGTATCGATACCACATTCCTTAGTATCGATACCGAGCCTTTTCGGGCAACTTTTTGACAAACTTTTAGGTCATTGGCAACCTCAGCTTTCTCTCTCTACCTTCGTTAGAACTCTAGTTTAATCTCTCCCTTCTTACTACATTTTGGGCTTTGATTACTTAGATTCAGGTTATTTCCCTTTCATTAATGTTGTAGTACTCTTCAATATCTATACAGATTTTGTGTTTATTTTCATTTTCTCTATGTATTTCATTTTCTTGTTTTTTTTTCCCCCTTTAACGTTTCTCTACGATGTGAGAGTCTAATAGGCTAGAACATGGGTCCCAACTGTTAAAACCCCAATAAAAACAAACAAAATACGACACTTAGAATATGCAAGTACACAAGATAAAATCCAAATCTCAATCGTTCGCTTGAAATAAATTAACTCACCTCATCTAATTAACTCACCAGTCTCACCACATCTAACACTATAGTAATTTCCAAGTTCGGAATGTGACCTTTGGATATCATAACAGATTAAAGTTTACCTGAAACTGTGTCAAATTATGAAACCAACAGTAGATTATGCGCTGAAGCTTGGATGAAAACCTGGGAAAATAAAAGGAAGATCCTAACTCAATCTAAAAGGGCAACAATAAACATTCCCAACCAAAATGGAAGCAAACTGATAAATGATAGTAATTACCTTGAGATGCCAAAACATAACCAACTGCTGAATTTAGGATTCTTGAGAAAATTGTAGTGATCATCGATACTCTAAAACATCCCAGAGGGAATGAAGTATCGCGACGACGACCTCAACTATAGCTGGAGTTCATCCAAATCAAAAACTTCTTACTCAAATCACTGACCCAAGGGTTTCAACAGCTTCAGCTTTAATCACAACATCAGGTTGCAAACACGCTTCTCTGGCGGAGGAGTCACGTATGTATAATTTATTCAGAGTAGACTAGCAAATGCATAAGGTCTTTATGTTATCTCATTTCAACCTCACTGTGTCCAATTCTTGAAGGACTAAACAGCAGAGAGAAGATGGTCAAGAAATGTCTACTATCCAAAATGGAGGACCTTGAGACTTGGCAAAAGGCCAACAAACTACGCCTGAAGAACACATTACCAAGTCACTTTAAAACCGTTAAAGAGGATTGTGGGGAATGTGACCACAGGCTCTCTAGTTAGATTTAGAACAAGCTCCTGCATATTAAGCCTGATTACCATACAAATCCATGAATTAAAATAGCAAGGACTATGATGGGTGGATGGGATTGGGGTAGTGAACATCCTTCCATAATAAGAAAAGGGAGGATCAGCCTGTTCAGAGCTATAAGTACAAAAAGGAAGAAACAGAATTGCTTGTTAATCCCGTTATCTTTGTGAATAACAATCTTAATGCTGCCCTTGACATTTGTTTTCCAAAGAGGACCGTGAAGTTCCTTTTTTTTCCAAGTAAAGTTTCATCCACTTTTCGGTGGATGAAAGCAATTATTTTTAGAAATTCCCTATTGAATGATGACCTTAATGTTAACACCCTTTTCAGGCTCTTTTTCCTCCAAACTTGGGTTTCTTAAGCATTAAACTTTTGGCAGAGTAAAATATATGTTAAGGGAAACCATACCAGAGACAAAATAAAACAAGAAAACGAAGAGCTTGCTCAAAGGAAACAAAAACGTAACCTGCTAGACAAAAAGCAATACAGTCAGAAACAATTCAAATCTACACTTGCAGCACCTTCTGGCCGTTCATGTAGTTTACGCCAAGAGTGGATGATATTTCTCTCCTTCACGATGACAGACTGCTACCAATACCATTACACAGAACATCAATCTACAATTAGTTAATGTACTAAACATACACCATATAGAAAATACAGAGAAACATATAATACAACCCAAGAAATAGACAAAAAGGGTATAATTTTGAAAAAAATCCCTGAAAGTGCTCAAAGCTCAATATCCCTAATGATTCACATATATATGGCCAAAATATGCATGCTCCTATCAAAATGTGCACATTAAGTCATTCTCCAAAAGAGAGAGATCAACGTGCTCTTCTTATTCTTCTAAAAAAAATTAAGAGGTCAATATTTATAGAGTATAAGTACACCAAACATACTCGGTATCTTGTTATCTAGGCCACCGCCAGCATAAGATCAAATGCTATTTCAAAAGCGCACTTGGTACACTTATCCAGGTGTTGCCAGGTCCATTTGTAAGAAACATCAAACCACTCCACTGAGGGGACAATGCAATAATCCTCCTCAGAGCAATTCAATTTCGCATTTGCTTGAGCCTCTTGGAAACTTTAGAATTTGTTCCCTTATCCTCTTATTCATAAACTGAGACGTAAGATAATTTCTTCAAAACCATGGCATTATCCAAAAGATATCTTAACAGCTTCAGTTCCGCCTCACACCCATCAAACCCACGAAATACAAATTTCTACAGGAAGAGAAACAGACATTTGGGCCTATTCTGCGACGTTTCTCACCACAAACAGCTACTGCATTCCGATATCACCTACCACAAGAAACCTAATTTTCAAGATGCAAACTTTCAACTTAGGAATGTGTCCAAGCAACTCGGGAAAAGGTGCCCACTAAATTACATTATGAAGGTATTTGCAAGTTGGTCAAATTATGAAACATGAGGTGTTCATAGGCAGAAGTTTGGATGACAACCTGAGAACGAAAAGAAACGATACTTTAGATTGAATCAAATTGAGTATGTAAACTTGCCATATCAATGATAAACAATCCGATAACTACCTCAAGTGTGCGACTAGATAACCTCAACTGCTCAACATTAGGTATCTTTGCTAGCATCCCATCCACCATATTATAAGGATCAACTTCATAGTTACCTTTGGGAACAAAAACACGAAACTCAGCCCAAGGAGGGGAGTTCATCCAAATCAAAAGGCTTCATTGGAATCATGGATCCTAAGGATTTCAAGAGCCGGGGCTTTTACCAAAACGCCATACAGGAAATTTTGAAATACGCATGAGTAACTCAAATTTGATTTCTTCACAGTAGAGGAGCAAATGCATAAGGTTTGTATGCTGCTACCCCTTACAGATGTCGTCATGTCAAGTTCTTCAAGGATTTGGTATCCAGCAAGGATACTTTCTAAAGAGTCTTCGTCCAGAAGTCACGACAAGTAGAGACAGAGGACCTTGAGACTTGGCAAGAACACCCACATAGGAAACTGTAACGTGACTTCACCGGATAACTTTAAAATTACTAGGTAACAGAGGTGAGGAGACTTCGGGGCAACTTATAGACAAAACCCATGTCAAAGATGAGATCAAGTTCTTGAACATTAAGCTCGACTGCAGTGCAAATCCATGAATCAAGACGATATGGGTTACAGTACCCAGATCGAAGTTGAATCCGTTTCCACAGGATACCAGTCGAAGTCGATAGTTGTGGCTGAAGTCCAAAGTGATTTCCATCTTGTCGATAATAAGCTCGTTTGGAATGCATATTTAGTCGGCATAAGAGACAATAAATGAGAAAGAACATCATCTGGCAAACTGCTAATCCGATCTTTATCTTCATACTCGAAGACTTGATTTCTTATCGTACTTTCCAGTTACTGAAGATTCAGTCATGTTTAGTGTCCCTGGAGGATATTAAATTATTTGGGAAACCAAACAAAACGAAATTTGGGTTAGGGTTTCAAGAACTTTGCCAAAATTGGGTGCAGGAACTAAAAACTGTAGCAAGAGAGAGAGGAAATCCCCAAATTGGAAGTCTTTGGAAGGAAAAATTAGGGGTCAATACGTGAGGTATACCTGGAGTAAGACAATGCATCAAATTGATCGCACGAACAACGCCGCATACGTTCATGCTGAAATCCGCAACAGAGAGAGAGAGAGAGAGAGAGATTCCCTACGAAACTTGCAGCGCAAACCCCTATACAATGCAATGCCATATTCGAGCCGTCTATCTCATTTGACATTCGGATTCACAGCAGCACTAGTAAAAATTATTTGAACCTTTACACAACCTTTGGATGGAGGTTTTCGACAGAAGAAAGGGAATTGAGGGAATAAGGGTTTCCTTCTCCCCTGTTTGGATGGCACCAGAGCTGAGAGAGGGAAGGTGAGGGTTTCCTTCTCCCCTGTTTGCATCGTTGTCTTCATCTTGTCAAGACAAAGCTAGATTTGTGATCAAAATTGAATTTTGAAGTCGCCGGAAAGAATTTAGTCACCGGAATGAGAGAGATAGAGAGTTTTATTTCTCACTACTAGAGGTTGGGCACACGCGATGCATGTGCACGTCGAACTTTGACACAATTGTTTGATCGTGTGTGCATCGCATTATCTTTTACATGGCAAAAAACAACAATGGAAATAAATATCCCTATATTTATGATCCCCAAACAAAATCGTTCATGAGGTGCATGGAAGAAGGCAAAATGGCCAGTACCTTTGAATTAAAGGAAAGTTTGTCCTGTTCTCTTTAGTTTCTGCACAACCTAAGTGGATGAGGAGGATGAAAGTGATTGGTCAATGGCTAACCTTTGGATTTATACATTTGCGCAGTATATGTAGTTGCACCAGAGAGAGCGCCATTGTCATAACTGTTACACGTAGAAGAACCGCAGGTCTGTACGTGGATCAGTTTTTTCCTGTGAAAGGAAATTGGTGGGGGACGTGCGGGATATTACAGTTGAAGTGGAGTTTTTTACTTTCTTACCCCAGGCAGTTACTACATGAAAGTTCCGAAAAAGGGTATTAACATTTGGTTTTGGGACAAAAGTGGAAAACATTTTTGTGACAAGGCTTCAAAATTGGGTTACACCAAACTTGTGCTCCCCTTTTTATATTAGAATAAATTATTTAGATGTCTCGGCGAAAAATCACTCTCTTTTCCTCTCTTTTCTCACTAACAAGGGAGATCTCTCCTTTCTTTTCCTTTCCCCTCTCACCGGCCAATTAAGAGGCGGTTAATTGTCAATACTAACGCCTCAGATGTTCACTAGTACTAGGGGTGGGAATTTCGGACACGACACGAAGTTAGCGGGTTAGGGTCAGCCATTTCTGACACGAAACACGAATATGACACGACATGAGAACACGAAAAAGTTAAACAGGTCAGGTTAGGGTTAAGAAAATTCTGACACGAACACGAGATAACACGACAAACACGACACGAACACAACACGACACGAAGTTAGCGGGTTAGAGTTAGCTATTTCTGACACAAAACACGAATATGACACGACACGATAACACGAAAAATTAAACAGGTCGGGTTAGGGTTGAGAGAATTTTGACACGAACACGAGATAACATGACACGAACACGACCCGACACGACTCGATGCCCACCCCTAACTAGTACTATATATTCCATGTTTTTTCCCCCAACATATTGAATGTTAAAGAACAAAACATATGAAACAAGATTTTTTTTTTAAAGTAAAAAAGAATTTCATTAATTTTGAAATTGTTACAAGACTAATAGGACAAGGAGACAGCAAACATGCACAAGGCTAATGTCAGCACAGTCCGAGACCCACTCCATGATTGAAAAGATATCAATCAAGGACACCCACCTAATAGGCACAAAGCCCAACACCCACAAGGTCCTATACAACCTGATAAAACATTCAGCTCAATTTGAACACCCAAGGCCCAGTAAGAATGGGCCAAGCCCAAGTAAAAACAAAAAAAAAAAAAACAAGCCCCTGTTTGTGCCCTAAGGACGGACCAGCCGTCGCCCAGCCCAACCGTCGCTCAACCACCAAATCAAAGCACAAACCTCCCCCAAATCAAAAGCAAACACCACAGACACCTCACCTAGCAGCCCCTCTACCCCTGTCACCACAAAGTGCTGCCCCTACATAGCGCCGCCTCCGAAAAGCCCCTGAGATCCACCATCAAACAGCCCTGCCCCTCCACATCCTCCAAGCCCAGAAAAACACTTCCACATAAGCACTTGCCATTAGGTGTAGAACCGGAGCAGCCCAACAGCCAACAACCGGTGGCCATGTGAAGATGACTCGGCGCCGCAAACGCCCTCACCCGATCGCCACCAAAACCACCCAAAGCTCATCAACCGAAACGCTGCACACCTACCGAATACCGACGGGCCGTTAGGCAGAGAAACGGGTGCAACCAACATTGCAACCCACGTCGATTCGGAGCCAAGGAGGGAGAAGAATCGCTCTGGGGGAGAGGGGAAAGAGGAAGAGAGGAAGAGAGGAAGAGAGGGAGTGGGGGAGGGGCCCAACAGCAACGCCAAAGCCGCACCAGATCACCACAACCTGCAAACATAAAAGGAAAAAAGAAGAAAAGAAGGAAGAAGGAAGCGGAAAGAGAGAGAGGAAGACCGCCTGGGGGGAGGAGGGAGAAGAGGCAGCGCCTCCCCCCCCCCCCCCCCCCCCCCCCCAAGCAAAACCCTAACATATGAAACAAGATTGAGGGCTGCTTTGGCTTAAAAGCCAAAAACTGGATTATTGGATTATTCGTTTTGTCTTTATTCAATTTTTTTTGCATTTGTTAGTTTTGCGTCAAGATTTTGTGGTTTCTAGATTCCTCTCGCCGAGACGAATCCAAAGAGTATAAAATTGTGGTCAAAAGTAATAGTTTTTTGAATAAAGCCGAAAATAAACCAAAATAAACCAGTTTATTGGTTTAATTTTGGCTTTATTAAAAAAATTGAGTTTTGACAATAATTTTATACTTGTTAGATTCGTCTCGTCGAGAGGAATCCAAAAATCACAAAATCTAGACGCAAAACTAACAAATGCAATTTTTTTTGAATAAAGACAAAACGAATAATCCAATAATCCAGTTTTTGGCTTTTAAAACATTGGACTTGATTGTTAAAGAAAAAAAATAAGAGCATGACTAATAAGTGCCCCTCTATACAAAAATTGTGGATACGTTAATTGGTGCTTTGCTAGTCTCTATACTATTCCAGGAGAGAGGGAAGTGGGGTGCGGTGGTGTTCAAGGCCCCATTCCACTAAGGCAGTTTTCTTTTAAAACTATCTTAGTTTTTGTGTTCACACATTTTTATATGATGTATTGTGTATTGGTTTTGGAAAAAACTAGTTAGTGGAACATCCCCCCACCAAACAAAACTTTCATCTAAAGCTTTCAAAACTTGAAAAACTCATCCTGGTCTATTGTAAGTCTCAATGGTGCTTTGGCTTAGAGCATCACTAGTGGTATACTCAAATATGGATACTCAAATATTGCCACATCACATTTTGAGTATTCATTTAATGAGTTTATAAGTTTGAGTATCTACCCTTCTACAATGGTTCATTTGTGTCCATAATAAAAAGTACTATTCACTCTATTTTTATTCATAAAATGGGCACAACTTTAAATTTGTACATATATATTTTTTTATAATATTAGTACCATTTACAAGATATTCACAATACGTTTAAAATGAGATCAATCTTGAACATATTTTGGTAAAGATTAAAAATTGATAATTTCCTTTGGACCCTTAATTATTTTTCTTTGATAGTTCTGAATTTCCTCGAGGTTGGTATAGTTTATGTTATTGCTGTATTTTTTTTTTCCCCTTTCCATCTATATCCTATCATAGGGTCCTTTCTGAAGGACCTGCTATTCATTCTCTGCTTTTTGAATATCAACCCTCGCAAAAAAAATTGATAATTTTAAAAATTGATAATTTCAATTTTTGAGAGAAAGTGCAAAAAAATTAAGTTTTGAATTAAGTATTTGAAAAATGGAGAGAGAATGTTGTTACTTTTGATAGGGTGTGGTCCCCAAAATTTGGTTATTGAGGTTTGGTTATTGAGAAAGATTGGTAGTTTTGAGTATCCAAATGCCAAAAGTTGAGTATTTGTAACAAATGTTGTTAACTTTGAGTATTTATCCAAATACCATTGTGAGCCTCTTTTGTGTATCAAAATACTCATCTTTGAGTATTTTTGTGTTTGAGTATACCACTAGTGATGCTCTTAGTAATTTTGTCGAATTATTTTTAGTCTTTATTCAAAAAAAATTAACCTTTGTTATCGGATTATTGTTTCATCTCGAATAGAGTAATCTAAAAGTAACATAGTCCAAAATGCGATCCAGCGGTCCGGAAGAAGAGAGAGAAAAAGAGGAGAGAGAGTGGTCGGGTGAGAGGAGAGAGAGGGAATCAATCTCGGCCGTCCAAAACACTTTTGGACGGTTTGGATGGCCGAGATCGTGCTCTGGCCACGTGGTACTCATTCGGTACCAAAAAAATTTCCTCTCTCTCTCGATCAAACATACAACACACCCAGATTTTGCCAGAAAGGATTCGGTGAGCTGGAACAAATGGCTGGAGGCATTTTTGGTTGGGAAATGGCACAGCATTGGGTTAGGATTTGTTACAATTTTGACCAAGAAATGGGAATGACTGATGGCATTTCTTCACCATTGGACATTTGGACTTGCATGCTCTTATACGTTGGTTACTTTTGTTTACGACTAGGTCCTGTTTCCCCAATGAACTTTTAGACTAATTTTTAGCTTATGGGGGGCTTTCATGTATTGTAAAAGAATGTCTGCATCGAAAAGAGTAATAAAACATAAAGTCACTTAGCAGAGCTCCGCCACTTTTTGCTATTTTTTAACAAAAAAGTTCATATTGTTGCATTGTTTTGTCCCGAATTTTTTTTTCTTCTTGAATTGGTATTTTTATTGTGCCCTCAGTACTCGTAATTCCTAAATCCTAACTAGGACTCTGTATATCTTAGTTTTGACTATTAAGATTGCCCCACAATGAAATTATAAAAATGTTCTTCTTTCGCATCTTTCAATTTTCTAATGTCTACATTGTTGTAGTCCAATGTCAACACATGGTAGTTTGAATATTAGTTGGTGATATTTGCCGTTGCAATTATTATTTTATTATTTCAAATCTAAAAGCTTCACGAAAAGGAGCAATGCCTTATTATATGAGCGTAGATATTGTGATGTTTTTACCTTGTTCCCAAAAACATGGGATTCGGGTCCCTCTAGCGAAGATGGGTAATAAAGGGACGTAGTGTCGTATTTCAGCTGTTCATCTCAATTATCAATGGTCGGAATTTTAAAAAATGTTTTCGCGGAAAAAGAATTTTCTACAGATTATTCTACACTTTCAGCTCTACGAAGTAAACAACAAGGCATGTATATTATTATTCGGTTGTTGAGCCTCAATAACCGAATATTAGTGTTGCAAAATGGTGCCACCAATTAGGAAGCACGAAAAACAGAGGGCTTTTGTTAAACAGTTGTGCTTACCAAACCTTACAACTTTTCAAAGGCAGATTGTAACTTTTTTTGGGATCCTGCTACGGGTACAAACCATTATGTACAGAAAATGTACAAATTGTTCTCGGGGACCCACTTTTGGGTCCCATACGAGTGATCCGAACCGTTCATTATTTTTAGAACATTTTTCCGAGGGGCTCCACAAAATTTCAGCTCAATCGGACGGTTAGAAGTGCTTGAACCAAAATCACGCCGTTTCATTTTGAACGAAACGGCGTGATTTTGGTTCAAGCACTTCTAACCGTCTGATTGAGCTGAAATTTTGTGGAGCCCCTCGGAAAATGTTCTAAAAATAATGAATGGTTCGGATCACTCGTGTGGGACCCAAAAGTGGATCCCCGAGAGCGATTTGTACATTTTCTGTACAAAATGGTCTGTACCCGTAGGATTACCGCTTTTTTTGGGTAAAGGCAGATTATAACTTGTTTTCAAAAAGTGGGAAAGGCCTCACCCAAAATTAATGCTATATTTTTACGAAAACGTACCTTACAAAAGTACTTTACTTTAATATAATCAACTCCTCTAAAGTCCAAATAAATGCACTCAACTAGACCGTCCAATTGGCCCGTTTTTGGGCACTTAGTGGGACCACTTTGATGATCCGTACCATTCGTATTCTAGAGCTTATCGAAAACATAAGTCAAATGAAAAATCAGGTTGATCGAATATCGTTTAATATGATTGTGGAATACATTTATTTTAGAACATAACAAGTTTACACCACTAAATCGGAATCCATTTAACCCATTTATCTCAAAACAAATGCATTCAGAAATTATATCAATCGGTGTCCAATCAACCTGATTTTTGTCGTAGATGTTATCAACAACCTCAACTTGTAAACGGCTTAGATCATAAAAAAAGGGCTCAGAAATGGCCAACATATGAAACAACAGGACGGTGAAAATGGATTGGAGAGGATCCTATTCCTCTCCCTAAACGAAACAAATCAAAGGTCGTTTCCGATAATGAATTATAAATCGAAGTTCAAAATCTATTCATCAGTTGTACAAAAGTCAATACACGTGGAGTTTGCAATTCAGACATTCAATCCCCTAAGGATAGCAGAGACCCAAATCAAAGGTAACAATAAACTCATAAAGAAATAAGAGAAATCAATGTAAGAGTCACTCATAAAGAAACTAAATGGAAACCTAAAAAAAATCATATGTTTAACAAGGTATCTGTTCAGTAAACCAAGTGATGATCTTGAATGGAAGCTTTATCAGACTCACAGCCATATTTGCGAGGCCGACACAGCAGCAGCAACATGGGCACAAGCAACTCAACACAGTCCTGTATTTTGGTAAGGAAAAAAAGGAAAATTAATATTATATTCAATTAAGAGGAAAAGAGAATTAAAAAAAAAAAACCCAAATGATGCAGGGTAACAAAAGAAATGTGATTTATTATTATTTTTTCGACGATCAGGATTGTCCGGGCAAGATGACACAAGCCTCGACTCCCTCAGTTGGTCAAAAGCCGGCCATCTATGTTGGAACTAGGGGATTTAAAAAAAACATTTCTTTCTACCCAAAGAATCAAACTGGTCAATTGTGTGGAGAGTAAATCTACCGACCACGTGGACTAACCTTTGGGGCTAGTAATTGGATTAATTGCAAAAAGAAGTAATGGGATTCTGTCGTCAACCATGAAAAGAAAAAGAACAGAAACAATTTGGGCAAGAAACAAAGAAATTTCTCATTTTAATCCAATATTAGAAAACTTATGATCTGGGTTACTGGGTTTCCTTAATCCATTATTTGAAACAACAAAGAAGTACATTTCCCCATACAAATCGGAAAAATTGAATAAATTTGTGCAAGAAACAAAGAAAGAGAAAAGTCAGAGAAGATCAGATTTTGCGATTTACTCCTCAAAAGGGGACACATTTCTTTTTTATCGGCATAAGAAGGGGACAATTAAATCATCCGAACAATGCTTGATTGAGAGAGAGAGAGAGTAAAAAGAATTACTGTACTAAAAATTGGGAGATTAATGAGATGAGTGATTACCCCAAAACCCAGATAACAGCGCCAACTAGAGAGAGGATCAATGCAATAAAAGCGAAAGGTAATCCAATCAAGAACCCTAATGGCCTGCAACCTCCTCCTGAATCTGATTCTCCCATTTTCGAACTTCACACAAACCCTAAAACCCAACAAGATGGTCAATCAACGGCTCTCTCTCTCTCTCTCTTTTGAACTGGGTCTCTCTCTCTCTCTCTCGAAATGTGTATGTAACTGTATAATGTATAATATGATACGTCAAGTTTGTTTACCGGTCTATATAGAATGAAAGTCTTGCAATCACATCTTAATCTGGGGTTTGACCAGGAACTATTCTTTTCCCCTGGTTGGCGTATTTACTTGAGTACCCTTCAAAATGAGTCATATTCTGTTGGTTAATTACAAGATGGAGGACTTGTACAATGGCAATTTCGTCATCTGATTTAGAGAAGCCCGCGTCATTGGACTTTTGACAAAATCTTCTATCTAGAACGTCAGAATGAGGAAACGTGACCCAAAAAAAAAAAATATAATACTAATTCATTTGCACACCCTCTAAATTGATAATATGTATTCTTTTTTTTTTGTTTTTTAGTTTCTTTACTAAAAGTATAAAAAAAAAAAGTGTGGATAACAATTTGGAAAAAAACTTTGAAGGCAAATACGGTACCGCAACTGTATTGCCCAAGCGTGCATCTCGGCCGTCCAAAAGTATTTTAGATGACACGAATTTCTCCCTCCCTCCCCCTCCCTCTCTCTCTCTCTCTCTCTCTCTCTCTCTCTCTCTCTCTCTCTCTCTCTCTTATCTCTCTCTAAAATTCGGACTGTCTAAAATACTTTTGGTCTGCCGAGATGCGTGCGGAGTATTGCCACATGGTCCCCAGCCAACACCCAAATTGTTCTCCAATTTGAGGGTGTGAAAATCACTCGAAAAATAAAGAAACAACTTCCAATTTCTATTCAAATTTTTTCCCAATTTAAGGGTGTAGAAATCACTCAAAAAAAAAATCCAAATTCCATTCAATTTAGTATTCTTTTTCAGACCCAATACCTAACCTAGTAACATGTTTTTCAGTTTCAAAGAAATTAATATGCAAACATAGGGCTTGTTTGATAACACAGATTTAACACTTATAAGATGTGGTTATCTTGATTCGCAAGAGGTGGTTATCTGTACTCATAAGATGTGGTTATCAGGGCATATTTTTGTTTAAAAAACTTACTTGGGATCAATTCCTCAACCACCCAAGCACTACAAGGTAGCAGCACAAACCCTCTGCTTTTAACATAAAAATTTTACTAGAAATTTTACTGAAAATTGAATAAAATAAAAAAACTACTTTTTCAAAATGGAGGTGGTTATCTGGACTCAAAAGAGGTGGTTATCTAAACTCATAAGATGTGATTATCTGGACTCTATTTAAGATAACAACATTTCAAAATGGATAATTCTTACTAGTAAAATAATACGACAAAATGGGAGTAGTAGCAAATATATAAATAAAATAAGAAAAAGGTTTTTTATCCTATCTTATGTCATATCAGGACAGTTCTTTATATTCCCAAACGGAAATGATAGGTTTACAACAAAGAGTTCCAAACCAACTCCAACACGCTGACGTGGCGTGACACGTCAGCATGTGGACCCACTAACTTAACTGAAGCAAAAAAAAAAATCCAAAACCCAGTCGTCTCCCTCACCCCACCCCCATTCGAGAGATGGAGAAGGGCCAGCGCCCACCACCTCCGGCGACGCCATTCATCCCTCACCGTCTGTATCGCCGGCCGGGAGTAACTAGAAGAAGCGTAATCCATATCCAGATCTAGGATTGTGAGAGAGATTTACTGGGTATTTCCGGCGGCGGCGGCGGAGGTGGGTTGACGTCGACGGTGTTGATGGAGTGAAAACAATGTTAAAGGGTATAAAAACGTTTATCAATTTTTTCAAAGCAAACTAAACAAACACTTATTTGCATCACTGCCTTCATTTTGACAGTGGAGATTTGTGTACTACTTATTTCCGATTCTCTCCTCTCTCCTCACCAAATCCATGGAACACCACCTCCCCAAGGTCCTAATCATCCGCCCACCCATGGTTTCAAGTCAGTCGAAACCGATTTCTCACAGAAATTCCACTTAAGTAAAAGCATGGGAATCCCCACTTCCCCTCGACCAATTCCTCGTCGGCGGTGAGTTCCTAGGAATTTACGCTTCTTAGTGCGTCGCCGGCGGTGGAGACGGTGAGGGATGAACGGTAATACGACGGTGCTTCTCAGTGCGACGCCATCAAGACGCCGCTCGACTTCACCTCCTCGGAAGATGACGAGACGATCACCGTCGCCGGATGAGCTCCTTCGCAGACACCGCTGGAGACTCGGATCCCGACGACCTTTGCCGCAGCTCGCATGGCCCCTGCGCCCCATGGTTCTCGCTTTTTTTTTAAAGAGGGCAACCTTGTACTTTTAAAGAGCCAGTGGACTGGAAGTGTTTCAGAATTATGGGGTGGACCTGAGACATTAAGAAATGTCTATAGTGGACCTGTGGTCAATTGGCCCATGTTTTTATTCAATCATTTTTTCTTCAATCACTACGCTTTACACAACCACTATTATAATTGTCGTTACCACCGCTGCCACTTTACCACCACCACCATCTCCACAATTCTGTTATCACCACCACCATCACCACTACCACTACGTCAATACTATAGACATCATCATTACTCTACTATCATCACCACTACCACATATACTATTTTGCCGCCTCCTACTGCCACTTCACCACCACCACCACCACCACCACCATCTTAAAATCACTCTACCACTCCACCACCATTACCACTGCCAATCACACCACCACTACTTCGCCACTCCCACAACTACTACCACCATCACCACCACCACCACCACCACCATTACACCACCACTAATTCACGCCACCGCCACCCTGCCATTACCACGCCACCACCATTGCCGCCACTACTCCCACCATCACTCCTCCTCCACCACCACTCTGCCACTCCCACCACCACAATGCCACCACCATCTCTACCACCACCACCACGACTACCACCAGTACTATAAATACCACCACTATTCTACCACTTCCATCACCACTCTAACACTATCACACTTTTTCGCCACCTGCATTACCACCACTACACCACCACTCCAACCATCATCCCGCCACCACTTCGCCACTTCTACCACCACTTCGTCCACTCCCGTCATAAGTACCACCACAACCCCCCCCACCCACCCAAATACCACCATCACTCTATCCCACTACAACTACCACCACCACTATCATCATTTCTCCACCAAAACTACTCCCACCATCACCTCCTTCGTCCACCGCCACCACTATTCCAGCATTCTAAATGCTAGATGCCACCACTCCATAACCACTACCACCACCACCATTACACCACCAGCATTCTACTGCCACTGCAACTGCTAGGACTCCCATTAGTATTCCACCACCACCACCCCTCCCCACTAACCACCAATCCACAATTCCATCCTTGAGGCATAACAACCATTATCACAAATACATGGTGACTATTAATAACAACTCCATCCTTGAGCCATCTTGTCAATAGTGTGTATATTTTTGGTTATTGGATAGCTATATGTTGTTTTTTTCATTTATTGATTTAATTTTTACATTCCAATATGAATGTATAAAAGGCAAAATAGGAAAATCAAGGAATTTCATACTTCAGCTCCTTATATATGTCAAACAGCTTATCTTTCAGTGTTTAAAATTCAGTCCATATAAAATAGCTTATCCGCTTAACAAATTTAACATTCAGTTTTCATACATAATTTTTAATTTTTAGTTTTCAACTTTTAGCTATATCAAACAGCACCATAGAACGTGTACATAGTTCAAAGTTGCCAATATAGTCAAATTCAAGCCTAATTACATACTCCCTCCGACCTAAAACGTTTGTCATACTTTTCTTTTTTGGCTGTCCTAAAATATAGGGTCAATTTAAAATTTTCAACAAAGGAAAGTTGTAAAATTTTATTTTCTACCCTTGAGATGTTTTTAACAATCAATTTTAAGGAGGGTGAACAAAACCCTCCCTCCTCTTGGTTGAATTTGTGTGATCCCACCACAAAGTGATGTCATGCTTACCTCTGCAATACACTTTTTGGTAAGCATGACATCACTTTGTGGTGAGATCCACGTGTTTCAACCAATAGGAGGGCGGGTTTTGTTCACCCTCTTTTAAGGAGGGTGAACAGAATTGCTCTCATCAAAACAATGAGACCAAAACAAGAATAATTGAAAAGTTTAAAGTTAAAAGTGCGCTCTAAATTTTTTAAAAAGTTCACAAATTACATTGGTGGCTACATGTAATCCGGAATTTCACAAAAAACATTTCGAATTTAAATTAGGGATATTTAATTGCATTTGAGTTTGGAATATGGGTTAATGTGAGACATAGTTTGGTTTTGGGTTAAATTGTAACAAATTAGAACTTAGAGAGGTGTGTGTGTGTGTGTTTGCTCTTTAAATACCAAGAGAGGAGAGAGAAAATCACTTCTCTCCCTCCCCACTACATGGCCGTCCCCCTCCTCCCACTCTCTTTCTAAAATTTCTCAATCTCACTCCTAAATTCAGCTCCCATACTCAATCACTTCATAGATCCACTCTCCTACGTACCTTTTCATGCCATTTTGAAACTTGGGTCTCGCTTGTATCCGCTTGGAAGCTCGTTTTCTGATTGGGTTCAAGATTTGGAGTTTGGATTTTTTATTGGATTCTTGATTGAAGCTTGTGGAGCATAAATCCTTAATGTAGGGGTCTACTCTTTCTAAGTGTTGTTGAGTTAATTTGTGCATTAATTTTTGGTTGGTTCAACCCCATTTGATTTGTACCAAAATCTGCATAAAATCTGGTCATAGAGGGCTGTGTATAGATGCCCAGATTCCTGGTATATATACCAAGCGGTTCTGTCCCTTTTTTAGATTTTACTAGGAGGTTGGGTAAAGATACACAGATTTCCTGGTATCGAGACATAATGATTCTGTTTTTTTCAAAATTTTGTCAAGAAGGCTAGGTATAGATCCCTTGATTTTCGAGTATAGATAACTATCAGTTCTGTTCATTTTTCTTCGTCGCGCGTCTGAAAACTTCTTTGGCCTTCCGTTGTACTATTTGATGGCATACTTGGAAAGGGACAGAGGGGAGGTGCTGCGCAGCACAATGCTATGCAGCGTGCTGTGCGGCACTTGGCGCGGCCGTGCCGGTGTCGGTCCGATGATCGGAGACGTCCACTGCGTAGAGCTCGTCAAGTACTACAAGTTTGTCAAAAATCAACTTGATTGGATATCGTTATGTGCGTGATCGGAACACATAAAACTTGAAAAAAATTGGAACACATATGACTTGAAACACTGGATGAAAACTATTAAACTCATTTTTTTCAAGTTATTTTTGTTCGATGACACACTTAACGATATCCGATCAAGTTGATTTTTTCTATACTTGTTGTATTCGACGAGTTGTACGCAATGGACGTCTCCGATCATCGGACCGACACCGGCGCGGCCGCGCCGGGTGCCGCACAGCACGCTGCGCAGCACAAGGCTGCACAACACCTCCCCTCTGTCCCTTGGAAAGTATCTAATTTACACTTCATAACTCGTTGAAGTCCTTATTATTGGCTCCATGCTTGTATGATTGGTTATTTCACAAATAAATTGCCTATTATGTCCAACGTATGCTTGACACATGACGGAGAAATGTAAGCGAACATTAGATATGTTTCGATTGAAATGATTACATTTTGAATGAAATGATTACATTTTAAAAAGGATACGAAAGGGACACATGATATTTTGAGAAAATGAAAAGTACATGATTGGAAGTTGGATTATGATTAATAGGTCCACCATTCGATGTGCTCCTAGGCATGGGTTATGAGGCCCGTGAGTCTCGGCAGGGGTTACAAGGCTCATGAATCTCGGCAAAGGGTAACGAGGTCCCAGGAAGACATCCCAAATGCTCGGCATGGGTGACAAGACCTAAAATTCTCAGCGGGGATTACGGGACCCACAATTCTAGTTTTTTTTTAAAATATGGTTGACTAAAGATTTTGGGAAGAAAATGAATTACGGATGAAAGTTTCCATGTGGGTGTGTTGGATTTGACGAAAAGAGAGTTTATCTAGTATGATTTCACTTTGTTTTTTATTCAATTGAGACATGCCCCATTCCGTGCTAGCCTTGTTTTAGATTATCCATCTCGTGCTCATATCATTTCAAAAGCATTTAGCATTTGTAGAGAATATTTCTGCTGGGCTAGTGTAGCTCACCCTATCATTTTCAGGTATTCATCAAGGAGCAAGTGCATGAAACGTGTTGCATTGTTTTGAAAGCTTACCGGAAATAAGTTATTTGATCATCTTAAACTATATTCTTTTGATTGAAAGATGAACTTGTAACTCTATTTATTCATCCTTCTGACATTTGGAGAAATGTAGTGACTTAACCCTCTTACTTATGTTTTACCATGGAAAATGGGCACTTGACCGAGTCTTTGTTACGTATCATGGACTTGGATGTTGTGAGGACATTTCTGGAAATATATGTATGGACTTATTGGTTTATGTTATTTGGAAAGGGTTTATTTAATTATGTTGAAAATCAAGGGTGTGACATTACAAATTTTGGGTACCATTGGGTATTGTGCATAAAATGTTGAATTTTAAAAATAGGACAAACATTTCGAAACGGATGGAGTAGTTACTCTTCAATAAACTAACTAATCCAAAACATGGATTATCTATTTTCAATTTCAGTACAATAAAAGTGCTTTGTTACTGGTAAGAAAGCTGTTTGACCGGTAAGATCACTTTTATCAATAAGAATGCTCTTTTACCGGTCAAAGAGCACTTACGGTAGAATTTTCTTTTCAATTATGTACTAATCAAGTTCCGAGTGTCTTCGCCTATTTTCTTTTACCGGTCAGACAGCAGCCACGGCCTTACCCCAAAACTACGTAGTTTTGGGGGTTCTGGGAGTATTGTTAATCGGTTTGTTAAAATCCCATTTGACACTCAGTTGATTTACTGATTATTTTAGGCTTGTAATGATTATAAGAACTGCTCATTATTCATAAAATATTATTTTATGGGTTTTTGTAAAAAATTAGTTCAATTAGATATTGGTAAGGGCTTTTTTAGAATTCTTAAGGCGCCCTACAAATTCTGAAAAAAGCCCTTACGATATCGGATTAAAATAATTTCTTGAGTAACCCATAAAAAAACATTTTGAAGAAAAATGAGATATTTGAATTGTTAACATAATATTATGTTACCATAGTTTTTGGTTATATTATTATGTTTCCTGTTTTGTCTAGACTATTATTCGTATTTCCTAATTAGACGAAGTTTCCTCGTGTCATGTGATTTCCTAACTATTGAGAGATCTTGGTGGTCAAGTTTGTAGGCGGTGTAAACCAAGGTTTCTTTCAAATCTATTACATTGCGCCATGTGTCCAAACTCCAAACAGTAGTCTCAAAAGGTAGAACATGAACACATGACGCAATACAATCGATTTGGAGAAAACTTTGGTTTACACCGCCGGTGTAAAAAATGTTTTCTCTATAAAGGCATATCAACGTTTAATAATAATAATAATAATGTGTGAAAAGCTTGGCAATTCTCTTTTGTTAATATGAATCATTTTCATGAGATCCGAAATGGGCCAAAACAAATTAATAAACTAGTAATTGAGTGCTAAAAGAATCTTTAAGAGCAACTAAAAAACTACGTAATTTTGGGGATGGCAGCGCGGCAGCGTCCCCGAAAGCAGCACCCTAACCTTTCTCATTTGGGTCACATTCTTTTCTCTCTCATTAAAGTATCCATATATACTTCTAGCTACTCCCTCTGAACAACGCGCCTATGCCATGTTCGTTTGACCGGACAACACCAGTGAACGATTCCTATATTTTTATCTACCATGTCACAAACTTCAAATTTTAAACTCTTAATAATGAGGAAAGTAAGAGCCCATTTGGATGAGGGTTTCGACCCCTGACTAAATTATCCGGCCCCTCTTCATCCCGGTCCCACTCCTCATCCAAGGTTTGGGAGCACCAAAACTCCTCCCCGACTAAATCATCCGGGTTACCCCTCTCGGAACACCCCCACACAAGCACAAACCAATTTTACTATTTTATCCTCCCTGACTATTTAATCCCTCTCAATCTAATACGGCATCCAAACAGGCCGTAAGTACCAATTAGTAACTTCTAAGAACGTTGTTAATCTTAGATATTGAAGCAGTTAGAAAATGAGTTTAGTTATACCAGTATGTCTATCGAACCATATTTCTCACCGGCAAAGACGGAGCCAGAATCTTTGATATATGAAGTCAAAATTAGAACAATAGCAATCTATGACAAACTAGGACGTTCATTGTGGAGTCAAAATATTTATTAGGTACGTAGTGTGACCCCACTTGTCTGTTATAAGTTGCTGTAGCCATACTCACCGACTCACACGAAACGATATAAGTAGGAGACTAGGAAATGTCGAAAACGATGGAATTAAAACTCCCACTAGTTAGTTAATTACTATTTTTTGAGTTCAATTAGTTTTGAAAGCTTAAACTATTAAGAAATGGCGTCATTTGGGGATTTTTATCCATCTGTACGTAGTTCGAATTTCTTTCTTTCTTCCTAGATTGGATCCTCTTGGCTGTACGAAAAATAGCTGGGTGTTTTGCCGGAGCGAACCTTTGTGTCCCAAGCCTAGTTCGGAGTTAAATCTTTTGCTCTCCTCTCTTATCAGAGCGCAACTTGTTCATTTGGTACAAAAACTAGGAGACTGGTCCCAGGCAAATTATTTTTATCTTCCCTTTTTATTAGTATATTAGGCCTTTGTGAACAACTTGGATAAAAAAAAATTTATACATCTTAAAGAACCAGCTGTATATAATGTCAGTATGCAGCATATATTTTGTAAGTATTAGCTACTCCTATTTGTTAAGATTGAGAAGATGCATTATTAAAGCTCATGTACTAGTCAGGAAGAGAAGCCAGCCCCTTTCTACAAACCTAAAAACCTCTCCTTGAATGTAAAATGGTATTAGAGCAGGCAAGAAATTCAGTTCAAACGTCACCGCCTACCCAATGAATAAAATTTACAAGTGTTTAGCCCCTTATGGAGGAAAGTCTGGTTACACGTGATGTGGCGTGTTGAGAAGATAAATAGTAGAGTTTTTTTTTTTTTTTATCAACAAAATTATTCAATATATTAAAGAAACTTGATAAAGTTACATTGAGTGGGGAACGGGGAGGGGAATCCAACCAAAGGTTCAATAAGGTAGAGAACCACGCCATGCCATTGTAGCAGCCCACCACCATCATCGATAAATAACAAAGTTGCCTCTCTCTATAATAGCTTAAGCTTGTAGACGAATTGTTGGTTAACAATCTAATCTAATATTGAATAATAAGAGCCAATCTCAACAACCAAAAAAAACAAACTTATATACAGACTGGATATTGCTGTACAATACACACATGCAGTTTTAAGCATTTCCAGGTCTCCACCAAAACCACCTTCCTCACTTGGGTATTATATGCATGGAACCATATATGCAACGTCTTCATATCCTGGTATATAAATACCCTTTCAGACTCTCAGAACCTCATCACCTCAACTCTCAGCCCTTAGAAATTAAACGTCCTTTCTATTCCACAAAACCTTGGAATTTATTTCTGCTCTTCCAATTAATATTCGCTCAACCGAGTTTCGAGTTCTAGAAACATCAAGATGAAGGTTGTTTTCGCTACTTTGCTACTAGTTTCCCTTCTTTTGAGCTCTACTTTCCTTGAAATTGCCACGGCCGATTATTCAAGTAAGATTTTTTTTCCCCTCACCGTCTAACATCAATTCTTTCCTCGATTTCATTTTTTTTTTTGCATAAGCAAAATTTTGAGCCAGTTCTTCTTTTGCTTTGAAAATCCAAGTGAGTTTTTGTAAAAAGAGCTGTAGTGTTTATGAACTTTACATACTCCATCTGTCCCATATTATTTGTCCTGTACTCTATCTTTTGTAAAACATAACGCAAACAAATATTAAAAATACAAAATGTAGTCGCTCTCACAGTGTTAGTCTTTTTTTCCCCTAAGAATTTCAAAAAAATAGCTTTGAAATTCCAAAAGCCGCTTAAAATTAAGTCAATTAATATTTTCCCCTTCGATTCAATTTCTAAACTCTATGCAATTTATTTATTTATTTTTTTGGTTTTCAACAGGTATCTGCGAAAACAAGTGTGTTGTGAGGTGTTCAGAGGCAGGGGAGCAGAAACGATGCATGAAATATTGTGGGATGTGTTGTGAGGAATGCGACGCATGCGTTCCTTCTGGTACTTCCGGAAACAAATGGGAATGCCCTTGTTACCAAAACAAACTCAACTCCAAAGGAGGCCCCAAATGCCCTTGATGATCAACTATCTACTACTGCAAACTCTTGAAATCCATCCCCTGCCATGCAATTAATTTGTTACTCAATTAACCATCATTCATTTTATTGTATTCATTTCATGTATGTTATATGTACGTTATAGTCATGTTCTTGTTTTTGAACTATGAAGGGGGGGTGATTGGGAGGTTCGATATTTCAATTTTCATTTTTCATTATTGAATTGTGGCTGTTCGGAAGTAAATTTCAGAATTTATATTTGAAGAATTCATTCTCAAAACTGAACAATAGAAACACAAGGGGTGGTTTGGAACCCTCATTTTTGAAGAATTCATTCTCATAATTGGAGGATGTTGTGTGTAAGCGTGAACAAACACAGAAAACAGATGCAATTTATGCTATGTAATTGAACAAACTAGAGAAGAGGGGGAGAGAAAGAGCAATCACAAAGAACACAGAGATTTTACGTGGTTCGGCAATGAATACCTACTCCACGGGCAGTCAGATGATTGGAGGTTTCACTAATCAGAAGAGAATCAAATGCCCGAAGGCTACAGATGAGCTCACAGATGTGCAAGCAATCTCGTACAAGAAAACCCTAAAAAAAAAAAAAAAACACTTCTAGTGCTGCTGTACGTCGCCCAAGGTCCGGACCAAACCCCCGCGGGTCCAGGCTAAGCTACCCGCGACAAAACATGCACCCAGGACCTTTGGTCCGGACCAACACTGCTGCAAGGTAGAAAAACACTCAGAAATGGTTGGTCCGGACCCGAGAAGCCTTGGTCCGGACCAGAGATGCTGCGAATGTGGAAATCGAGCCAAAAACCAACAGAGGATAGAGCTGCAATCCGATAATCAACCCAGAGGAGCTTTTCGAATTCTCATTTTCCATTTTTTAATAACCTTCAAACAAATTGCATCCTTCATAATATTTTCTTCAAATTGTATTTCAAACACTGCTCCGCTTGAAAATAAATTCAGCACACCATCCAAACAAATTTAAAGATTCATGATCGATCTGTTACGATTATAATCCGAAACCTATAATTCACAATCTACAATTCACAATTCAAAAACAAAGTTACTCCCAAAGATCTTGTCGTGACTGGAATTTTAGACGCCCGCTAATTCGTGTTTTTCAACGGATGTTGAGATTTGTGCTTGTTTTCATTGAGACGAAGAAATGGGGTTATGTTTTGTGAAAAAAAGTTACGGAGGCGGGACCAGGTATGGAGTACTTGCACACCTTATACACCTTATAGATAAGTGTGGGGTGGTGGATCACGATGGTCTTCTTTGGGCTAGATCTGATTTCCTCCTCTCCAAGAACCTACAAGATGGAACAACTAGTTAGTGCCGCCCTAACCGCACTTGCCGGAGGGCACTCCGATAGTTAAGTTATTACTTGGAGGAAGAGAGAGAAGAAAGTACAAAGTAGTTTTTAGATCTAGTATTAATTGTGTACCTCCCTTAGGATTTATCCCTTGGTATTTATAGGCAACAATGTACTTGCTCTCCAAGTCACTCATGCTCGGTACAAGCTCATGACGTCACTAATAATTGCTTCAGTCACGTGACGATGCCAACAACATCATAGTGCTTCTGGAAGGCCTTGCTCAGCTGTCACGTAGCCACTATTTGCTTCTATAGACCCTTCTAACGGCCTCCTATAGGTTGGCTCATGTGCCGGGTCTCTTCGGCCCAAATCAAAACCTCCAAACCGGGAGGATACGCATCAAGCCTTTGGGCCTACAAGGAACGGTCTGGGCCATTGTCTTCGGCCCATAATGATTCGGTCCAATACATCCACAGGCTGGGCCACACTGAACGACTCGCTCCTTGGGCTTCGGCCCAGTTAAGATTCAATAGGCATTGTGCCATACGGAGTAAGTTGAGCTGGTGTCTTTCGACCCATTTGCCACAGCTAGGGATTGTCCTGTGTTGCTCCTTGCTGATCAGCCCAAGATAACTGGTCTGTGACCCGACCCTTGTAGTATTTGGCCCACTACACTTGTAGCATTTGCCGGAAAAGACGGGAGGAGCAAATGAACAATCGACCCCCAAGATCTCTTCGTTTTGATGAAAGTTGGGTCGGGAAAGAAGATTTTTTTTTCAAAATAAGTTATGGTTTGGCTTCATAATGCTTGCGGATATTTTTTTGGCTTTATTTAATTTTTTTTGCATTTGCTAATTTTGCTTCATTTTTTTTTTGGGGAGATTATCGGTTCGTCTCGACGAGAGGAATTTTAAAAAGTAAAAAATTACATTAAAAACTATTTTTTAATAAATACAAAAATATTTTTTTACTGTACCCGATTATTTTTTGCCTTCATTCCAAAAAATCTAATAGTTTGAATAAAGAATATTTTACTTTTTAAGTTCCTCTCATCGAGACGACCACATAATCCATACAATGACACAGTATGAACAAATGCAATTTTTTTTAAATAAGGATAAATAAATAATTTCGAATAAATTATTAAGCTTAACCACCCTTAACCAACAAGGCAAAAAAGTCCACGGATTCAATTATGTGGATAGAGTAGAAATAGAGCTTAGTTAAAAGCCCAGGCCCATGGATCCATTGAAGTTGGGCTCTTAAGCTTCTCAACGATGAAGAAACAGCTTTCGTTTAAGAGAACCTCATTTATTTTAAGGAGTTGATTTTTCAACACTTCAGTGAGTCGGAGTCTTTTCATTGGAGAGAGTATGTACAAGCACAAGTTTGCTTCAATAGACCCTACGATTCTAGTGCTACATCTGTGGGTCGTTCGATCAAGTAGTGCTGGGAGATAGACGTTCATGCAAACCGTAATCACCGTAACGGGGACGAACTATCTTAAGTACAGAGTGCAACACTCCCCTTGATCACCATTTTATTTTCACCAATTTCAAGGTTTTGTGTTTCGATTTTATTGCATTCCTATTTCCAGTTTTACCACAAAAAGTAAACATAATTTCCAACAGGTGCTTCCCTTTCAGTGGAGTTTTGAGCTTCTTTTTTTTTCGCATGGGAGCTTTCTGTTGCATTTCAGTGGGTTGTTTCCTGCAGCAGGTCGTCTCTTGATTGTTTTGTGCTGCTGGGGTTTGCTTCTTCGATTGGTTTTGTTTTTCAAGATGGTTGTTGGCTTTGAGTTCGTGTTTAAGGTTGGTTGGTTTGGGTCCTGTTTTAGTTGTTGTTTTTTCGGTGCTTAGTTTTAAGAGGGGCTTTTGTTTTGGTTGCTTGATTGCTTGGTGTTGCTTTGCCGGGTTGTAGTTCACTTGGTTTTGGAGTTTGGTGCTTTTGTTTTTTTGTTGTTGGTTGTTGCGCTTGGATGTTGTGTTTGTTGGAGTTTTGTGGTGTGCTTTGCCGAGTTCTAGTTTGCTTGGTGCTGGAGTTCGAGGCTTTTTGGGTTTCCTTCGTTTCTTTTTTTGTTCTTGATGTTTGGGTTCTTTTGTTAGGCTTTGGTAGTAGTCTTTTTGGTCTTTTTTGTGCGCAGTTGCGCGTATGATGTTCTCTTTTCTTATGTTGGTATCTTGCCAACGTCATTCTTTGGGTCGTGGGTAGCTCTTGTTTGCCCTTGTTCCCTTTAATATTTATTCTTTTTTCAAATATTAATACTTAAAATTTCTTTTGTACTTCCTCCGTCTCCAAATAATAGTCTAGTATTTCATTTTGGGCTATCTTTAATAAGTCATTTTTCAAAAGTTAATGGATAAAAGTTTGCAAATGTATTGTTTTATTCTTTTAAAAAGTTAATGGGGAATAGTTAATGAGGAAAGATAGAGGATATTTTGGAAAGTGGAGATAATGGTTGATATGAATTGTGTAATGATGATTCCTCTTTAACAAATTGGAATTACGAAATTACACACTTAAAAAGTAACGGAGGGAATATTTGATTTTTCAAAAATTTAATATCAGTGTTTTGATCCACAAATAGTATTATATTTCTCTATTTCCTTTAGAGTGGTATATTTGATGATTATTTCCAAACCATTAAAATTTAATTCAAATTGTTATGTTTGTTCGTCTTATCAAATTTATCATGCATGTAAAAACAAACATTGATCGGATGTTGGGAACCATATGATTAGACACAACTGTCTTTAAATTGAATTATTTTCACACTCACATTAACCACAAAAATGTTCAGTCCAGGTTCATATCGATGCATGTTCAATATAATCTTTTGCACACATGACACACCACAAACTAGACCAGCCAAGAAAAATGAACAATCCGGTAACGAATAAACTAGTCGCACATAGCGTTCGGCAATTTTGATTTCTTTTCAAAGCACATCTGGGCCGTCCAAAACACGATCGGATGGCTGAGGGGTGCATGGTACCTTGTGTGCGCGCCCACTCACACACACACACACACACACACACATATTGATTCATCTCAACGAGAGAAATCTAGAAAGTAAAAAATTGTTAACAAAAATATAATTTTCCTGAATAAAGACAAAAATAATCCCGTAATCCACAAAAATTTGGATTATTTGTCTTTACTGAATTTTTAAATACTTTTATAATACTTTTTTACTCTTTAGATTCCTTTCGTCATGACCAACCAATAATCCCAAAAAAATCGACACAAATAACAAATACAAATTATTTTGAATGTAGACAAAATAAATAAACCATTTAATTTATCTTATCCAAATTAACCACCCAAGTACCTAGCTAGTTCCTGAAAGAATACAATAATATCTTCCACTAAAACGTTTTTCGTAGAATATACATCGGTCATGCGATGTTGATTATTTTACTAAAGAAAATTAATGATGTTGATTGATTCAAATGGATTACATTTTCTTATTAACAATTTCTAAGCTGGCCGAACACGTAGTTAAGGTTGCTCCTTCGCTTGAACTAGCTTGTAAGCATGTAGGCGATTGTGGTATGAAAATATTACTATGGCCGGCCTATTAGCTAAGAAGACAACATTGATGGTAAATAATGGCTCTCGGCCACCCTTCATCAAAGAGAATCCACACGATGATTACAATAATGTTTGTTCTCCTCAACCGACTTCAATCAATTAACTTGCTCATCACTAACTATCAATAACTTAGGGTGTAGTCATATTTGAACTTAAAGTTACCAAATACCAGAGTTGATTTTCCAAAATTTTGTGAATTTCACTTTGCTCAAATTATCTGGCACAAAGACCAACAGAACTCCTTCACCATACAGAGATCAAGAGTCACGAGCTGCTTTGGATCTGTTCACACACAAAATTCTACGAAAAAATTGGAAAGCAAAATTTGACCAAATTTGTTGACAGCAAACACATTATATTGTAAAACGCCGTTTTGGAGTACATGCTCCAAATTTATTCTCATTATGAGGCATAAAAAATACTCCCTCCGTTCCTATTTGTTTGTCCCACGCTCTCTCTCTTGCCTTTTTTCAAATCAAAAAATTAAGTGCTTCAGTGTATCATTTTTCAAAATTTTTCGCACCAAATTAAAATACACGATGAATACTTTAATTCGGTGTAAAAAAATTTGAAAAATGATACACGAAAACACTTTATTTTTTTATTTGAAAAGTGGCACGATTTTTCGTAGTGGACAAACAAATAGGAATGGAGGGAGTATCTTATTGTATCACATATATGGACTGTCTTGTATTCTGGATTGTTTGTCATATATGCAAACACATATTCATTCATAATCGATAAAGAGTACATGCACAAAGATATAGAAAGGCAACAAAAAATACCTGGCTACTTAAATATTGGAGTGAGTTATTTTTTGTTTTATTTTTTCTAGATCAGTGAACCTTTTATAGCTTTGTTGGAGACCCGATATATATGTAAAAAAAGGAATGCATAGGAAGAGATTTTCTATTCAGGAAAGTATATATAGATAGAAACGTTTTTTATTCTATTCAGGAAAGTGTAGATAATTTCAAAATCTATTATACAGTCATGGCATCACAATCTTCTATTAAAATATTCAAATATCGGTTTGATGGAGATAATTAAGGTGAATTTTCGAACATTGTAAAGTAAGGAATGGTTAGGAAGAGATTTACTATTCAGGAAAGTGAAGATAGAAACGTTTTTTTATTCTATTTAGGAAAGTGTAGGAAAGTGTAGATAATTTCAAAATTTATTATACAATCATGGGCTCATGGCATCACAGTCTCCTATTAAAAAATGGGTATGTTGGAGATAATTGAGGTGAATTTTTGAATAATATGTGACCTATGTATGGATAAATTTTAAGAGTGGTAATAAGAATAAGTTCACATGTATTACTAAAAATTCTTAGGACAATCCAATCAATAAGTGCCCCTTGTTGCAACCATAGGTCTTTTCACGAAAACCCATTCTGCAATACTATATTAGATGTATTTACTTAATGATCATTTAATCTCTTAAGACTTTATAAATAAATTTAGTGATTTGCCTCTGTCGAAGTGAAACTGGGTATTGGATAATACCCGTTCCACCCGTAATCCAAATGCATATGAATTTGGTGACTTTTTAGTAGGGTGTATATGGTCCGGTTTGGACCGGTTTTGTAGAAATCCAGGAACCAAACCATATTTAGCAGTTCCAAAAAAATTAAGAGCCATAACCTATCCATTACACATATGGAACCAAACCACACCAAACCATTAGAGCGGTACGGTTTGGTTCGGTTACCGGTTCTAAACTATATTAGCATTCGAAAATTGTTTATTAAAAATAAAACCTTCCAATTTCCTTCAAGAAGATGAAATCTAATTGCTTCTATTTTGCTGAACTTGAAGATAGAACACTTGAAAAGAATTTT
The DNA here is from genome assembly GCA_963854785.1 of Vaccinium vitis-idaea. Taxonomy (NCBI): domain Eukaryota; kingdom Viridiplantae; phylum Streptophyta; class Magnoliopsida; order Ericales; family Ericaceae; genus Vaccinium; species Vaccinium vitis-idaea. The sequence goes on from OY978218.1 coordinate 32,361,614, forward strand.
GGATTGGAAAAAACTAATGTAGTTACTAGTTAGTAGGAGTGGATGGGTTTGTGGAGAGTTTGGTGGGAATGGGAACTCTTGTATCATATAAATGATATGATATGATATGCATGGCAGTTTTTTTTTTAACCGAGATATGGATGGTAATTTTTTTTGAACGGCAAGATATGGATGGCAGTTGGCAATAGATATCTACAAGGTTAAAATTATATTACATATCATATTTTATATAAATAAACGGACCGGCTCGGTTCAAATATCGGTTCTTAATTATGAAACCGGGGACCAAACCAAAATATACAGTTCTCATTTTTTTAGAACTAGAGCCAACTCATTGAACCGTAGAACCATTCCAAATAGACCGGTTTAGTCCGGTTTGACGATTTTTTCGATTTTCTTGTACACCACTACTTTTTAGTATCCCCAGTTGGGTATGAGTATGGGTATAGAGATGAGCGTGGAGTTTGGAGATCGGATTTAGAGGGAGCACCTCCTATCCAAACCCAATTCGTTGACATCCCTATTTTCGAGGCAGGTCATAACCTAAAAAAGCCTCCGACGGCTCGATTCATTCATTTTCCTAGCGAGAGAGAGATGGGAGAAGTGCATGTGGAAGTGAATTCACAAGTTCTTAGCCCGGATTATCAAACAGAGCGCAACCCAGTTGATGCTTGGCTGCCCATAACCAAGTCCAGAGAAGGAAATGCCTATACCTCCTCCTTTCTTCTGACTTGCTCTGGCATTGGACTTCAAGCCCTTTCGCTTCCATTTGCATTTGCCGCTCTCGGTTGGTGAGCCAATTATCTTCTATACCTTCCTCGTACTTTCACTTACATTGAGGTTTATTCACTTCTGAGCATTTTTAGATTTTAATAGAGTTTGCCCAAGAGTAAACAAACAGAATTTCCATCCAAGATGATGCAGATTTTTGTAGTTTTTGTTTGAAATAAAATACATAGATTTTTCATTTTTGTGTCACTAAGGGCACGTTGATTTGACATGATATAAGCATCGTATTAGATCCATATTCAATGTGACCACGTTTTGTTAGGTTAAATTTCTTTTGGCTCGGATAATCTTCCATCGATATGTAATTCTAAAATATGCAGAATGTACATATCTTTTCAGGAATATGGACTAAGATCCATCTTTTCTTTTCTATGGTTGCAGGGTTTGGGGTATGGTATCTTTGTGTTTTGCATTTGGTTGGCAACTCTACACCATGTGGCTTCTTGTCCATCTGCACGAATCGGTCTCTGGAACCCGATACAGCAGATACCTCCAGCTATCAATAGCAGCCTTTGGTCAGTCCAATTGACTTCCTTAAGACCCAAATTTTATTCTGAGTTTCTAAAATTCATTGGAGGCGTGATATTTGTGGACCCTTTTGGTACCAAGATTTCATTTGTCTCAACTGATTTCAGGTGGAAAACAGGGGAAGTTACTGGCAATGTTCCCAGTAATGTACCTATCAGGGGGCACATGCGTGTCGCTGATTATCAATGCGGGAAAGACCGTAGAGCTGTTCTATAGAACCATGTGCGGCAATGGGCCAACAATTTGCAATCCAAAGGCGTTTACCCCGGCGGAATGTTTCTTGGTTTTCGCATGCTTGGCTATCGCTGTGGCACTCTTCTGCCCCAACTTGAATTCCGTCGCTGGGGTCTCGTTCATTGGGGCCATCGCAGCCGCTGGATACTGTACTTTAATTTGGGTCATGTCCGTATCCAAGGGAAAGCCTGGTGGTGAATCTTACGCCTCATCTATGGCGACATCATCTGAGATTGTGAGATTTCGTGACGTCTTGACTGCACTTGGGATTATAGCTCTTGCTTTCAGAGGCCATAATGTTGTGCTTGAGATACAGGTAAAACAACAGTAAAAATTGCAAAAATTTTCACAGAAAACTGAAAAATCCTAGATCGCAAGTTAAGTAATTTGCTAGGTTTTATCACTATTTATGAAACCCTAATTGAATATATGATAATTAATAATATCAATCAATCAAACAAAAGCAGATAATCGAAGAACACCAAATATATGTGGAAAACCCTTAATGGGTAAAAAACCACGGGAAAGAATCAATCCACTATAAACACATTGTGTAGTTACAAGTAATCTTACCCTACGATTTGAATCGGTCACAATCGCTCTAAGATGTACTTGCCGAATCCTTGTACACCACACCCAGTGATTGACCGCTGCTGCCTTGAATCCACAAGCCTTCCAATTCCCTTCGGAAATCCACCGAAGGCAAACTCAAAAGAGTTGAGAACAAAGATTTAGAAACTTCTTGGAGTTATGTCATCGATTTATCTATCGCACTTGAACTCCAAGACTCAAAGCAAGAACCCCACTTGAAAATCTTCTCTCCTCAAATATTCTCTGGGGGCTATATTATCTGTATCTACCCAAACCCTATATTATCTCGTAGCCTATCAGGCACTTTAAAGTTGTCATATATCAAAACTTTGATTTCCTGAATAAATGTTGTCATATATTGCAACCCCTTAATTTACTTGATCTTCTTCCCTTATTGAAGTTGTTGAATATTGAAATCCGTGATTGCCTTAATTTCCTTTGATTTTCTTCCATCTAAAAACTCAATCTTTTAATTACATTATATTGATTTCCTTCCACTTTCTAAACAGACACTCTAGAAATAAAAATAAGTACTCCCTCCGTCCCATATTTGTTGTCCGTTTATGGGTAAGCGTGCCATTTTTCAATTGCTTATATCTTTCAATCTATAATGTTTTTTACAATTTTGAAAATTTTGTTTAATAGTACTCATCGAGAACTATAGAACGAGATACATATTGAATATATATAACATTATACATTTGAACATATAACTATTTTTTTGAGATCTAGTGAATAGTGCAGCTGGACAACAAATATGGGACGGAGGGAGTAAAATACAATTCGATAAAATGGGGATACAAATAAATGTGTGTTTTGTCGTGAGATTTGTCAACACAGACAGATTGTGGCCTACGGTCCTAACAAAAACTGTCCACTATATGGTGACAACCTGAATGTGGGCCCCATTAGAAAGAATACAGTTATGGTAGCACGACATTGTGGGCATTGTTCTAGGGAGAACAATCGGTCTATAAAATTTTCAATTAGTCAAATGTCGGTTCATGATTCTCATTTCTCATGCTTTTCTGATTATGATGGTGAAAATTTATTGTACATTTGTTTGTGTAGGGAACAATGCCTTCAAATCCAAACCATCCATCCAATGAGCCCATGTGGAAAGGAGTGAAAATGTCTTATCTATGTATCTCTCTGTGTTTATTTCCCCTTGCAATAGGTGAATACTGGGCTTTTGGTAACAAGGTAAGGGACCTGATTTTCACTCCAAATCTTTTGTTTCCAATTTCATATAGGAAATAGAAAAGCAAATTATCTAAAATGACGACGATACCTTTGTTCCTCAACAATGTCAGGTACCTACAAGCAGTGGAATTCTAAGCGCGCTTTCAGAACTCAATGAACAAAACACCTCAAAGTTTGTGAAGGGATTCATTTATCTACTAATAGTTATAAGTAGCTTGTGCTCCTTCCAAATCTATGCCATGCCAGTTTTCGACAACTTGGAGTTCATATACGTGAATAAGAAAAACAAGGAATGCCCAAGGTGGCTTCGCTTAGGGTTCCGGTTCTTCTTTGGAGGACTTACATACTTCATAGCAGTGGCTCTCCCGTTCTTTGCAAGCCTGGCAGCTCTCTTCGGAGGGATTACGTTGCCTCTGACTTGTGCTTATCCGTGTTTTATGTGGATTGCGATCAAGAAGCCTCAGCGAAATAGTGCAATGTGGTGGTCTAATTTGTGCCTAGGTTGCTTAGGAATTGGGTTGAGTGTATTGTTAGTAGTTGCAGCAGTGTGGAACTTGGTGATCAATGGTTTGGATGCCAATTTCTTCAACCCCCACTGAAAGAATACGGTTTATACCTATTCCCACAAAGACATGGGCGACACATGAAGGATATGGGGAGGATACACTTTCTTTTAACCCAAGTTAGTTTTACCTTCTATTTAAGTCTCTCCCATATTTGGAATTTTTACGTTCCTTCTTTTCTCATCAGAAAAATGGTGGAGAAATACCAAGTAAGTGTTTTCAATGATTTCCTTCTTTTTTTTTTTCCCCTCACTTAGTTTCTGAGAAAACAGAGGAAAATTGAGTTAAAAGGGATTTGTTTTGATTTAATAACTGGAAGGAGTAGTAGGTTTAATTTAAGATGAAATTCTTTAATGGGTAGCTGTTGAAAATTTTTTTAAAAAAATTACTAGTACATTCTTTCTTTAATCATAAAAAAATGCTGGACAAATACCTAGTAAATGTTTTTTCAAACGAATTTTCCATTGGATTTTCCTTGTTTGGTCTCTGAGAAATTGAAGTAAAAAAGAATGGACTTTTAATTTAAAAATCGAAAAATGAAGTCGCTCGCAACATTGATAAAATTTGTAGAGGGTAATGGATGAAATTTTGAATCTGTGTTAGTAGTAGAGGTTTTAATTTGTTGAAATTGCAAAATTGGGAGAGAGTGTACAAGGTAAATGTAACTGGGGTTGAGTTGAGTTGGGTTAAGAGTGGTCCTAATATTTCATCTTATCTAATAGGAGAGAGGGTTTTGTTCACCCTTTTTTTGGAAGGGTGAACAAAATTGTACTCACTCTAAGAGAATGTGGCGTTGTATTATACTAGGTTCTTTGTTGCAAACATTTCCCTAAAAATGATGACAAGTTCTGAATCTTAATAATAGCATTGAACCATCAAGATTTTATTCACCTTCTCATTTAATGAACAACAATCAACATATTTCTGTCATGTGCATTCACGCATAATTGTCTTTAGCTTTTTTTTGCTCAGCAAAGAAGAAATATGTCATTGAAGACCAACAAAATATTACAAAAGAAAGGAGAGAAGGAGGCCTAAAGAAGGCAAGGAGCTAACAAAAACTCCTAAAAACCAAAACAAACCGAAACTAAATTAACCAGCACGCCTAAAACCCCCCAACAAAACAAAGCCCCCTAAATATTATGACCCTGAATTCTTTGTTCCTCAAGCTCCATTTAGATAAGCTTTCTCAAGGCCC